>JAUCMT010000068.1:17258279-17273850 GCA_032357475.1 Enteromius thamalakanensis
CTTTAATGACAAGCGACGGCATGTTTAGTTCTGTCCCTCAAATTGTGCTTGCGCAGATGACACTTCATGTGCCCGCGCTTGTAATGCGCGCGCGAGAGTTTGAAATGAGCTCGCGGGCTCCCGTTTCCTCATGTGAAGATCTGGTTTTCTCTAGCGAAAATAAATTACCGCGCGCGCCAGCATCAGTATATTTAATCATATTAAGAAGATGAAATAAGGATCATGTGGTAGAAGTAAAAAGCCTTTAATTTGCTGGGCTAAATCATTAAAATTGTTTAGTGTAGTGTAGATGCTTGTGTTTCGGCTACATACATAGCCATCAACTGTTAAAAGTCTCCTTCAGCAATAAATATGTAATCATCAAAGACAGCTGACTGAAGAAGACTGTAAAACATTTTTAATATTGTAATGATTATTCCAAATATCTTTGTGGGACCACTGTCTAAATACAGTAAGTATGTAGTTAAATGTACATTCTGCAGAGCAGTAAAAAAGAATAAGTGCACAGAGAAAGCTGGTTCCTTCTCTTCGAAGCGGCAGCTGATTAAATGTTAATTGATGTGTAGTATGCAGGTGTCCTCTGGTGTGCTGCCTTTAGTAATCCCATACTGATTGACTGTCTCCTTCTTGATGTGGGCCGCTATAGGGCAGCTCTCATGGATTTATCATGAAGCATAATGCAGCCAGAATGGGATGAGGGTCACTTGGGAAGCTACACAAGTGGATTTTAACCTCTTTCATGGAGGGGGTTTTTGATAACAATGGGATGGTGAACCCACATGGCCTTTAAGACATAATTTCAATGGTACTGGCATTGGACCCACAAGAGTCAGAGAGAGAGAGAGAGAGAGAGAGAATAACAGGCAGAAAAAAGTAATAAAAAGCTATCAGGGTGGACAAGAAAGCAAGGATTGCATTTCATTCATGAAGAAGCATCTGGAGGACATTCAGATTGATAGATTTATTGATTTATCTTTTTTTGAACCACTTCCAACCCACTGACAGCCCCAAATATGTACTCATGACATTAATGTTGTTATGATTAATACTATTTCAGGTACATAAGCTCCATAAAAGAAATATAAAAGTTAATCTCTCTTAAAAGAGATCTCAGCAACATCAGACACTATGCTCAGCTATTTCTCCTAAAGACGCTGACTCTCTCACATGTGTCTCTTTTAAAATTTTAGAAGAGATCTTAACAAATTTACAAAGTGTATCCTTTATTTACATTCATGCAAATAATTTTACAATAAAGAGATCTCCCATGTTTCACACACATTCTCTCATTTTGGATTTCTTTCTTGTAAACTTGGATGTCTCAGTTGTCCTAATGGTTTTCAGGAGAAACATCTAAGATAATTTTGAGACTAAAATGAGAAAAACATTAGAATCATAACTAAGTCTTCTGAGGTTAGAAAGAGCAACTGAGCAATAAAATATCCCTAGATGGGAAAACATTAAGAGAAACAAATGAAATGCTGTTGATGCCGAAAGGAGAGATATGAGAATCTTACCGAAGTCTACTAAGGAAAAGCAACCATTGAGCAATACATTTTTCCAGTGCGTTAGGATGACTACAATTTTATTTCTGGATGAACTATCCCTTTAATTTGAATCTTGTTCAGCAACGTCTGGCTATTGTTGGCTGCAAGTTCAAAACACTTTAGATATGCAAGTTCGTGACAAGCATCAGAGACGAAGGAGGAGTACCAAAATAGAAAGGGTTCACTCGTGGTCAGAACTAATGACAGTAGTTCAAAGTACTGCGAAGAGGCTGTCGGGTCCTCATCGTCTCATTCTCTCATTATAACGTGTCAAGCACCTGTAAACTGGCATCTAGCAGTACAAATGTGTCATAGAGTGATGCATTACGCACACACATACTCTCCAGTTCAACTTCTGAACCACAGATAACCTAAAGAGCTGCAAATAGCCACGTCTGCTGTCTAAAAAAAATGGTCCGTAGAAAGTTATTACAAGTCAATATTAATATGCATTAATACGGGAGGCTCTTCACCCCGATTAAACTTTAAATCTCATTCATACAAAATCCAATAAAATGTTAATTAGAAAAAGAAGGATGCTTTGACAGGACGGTCCAGCCTTTGTAATGAGAAAAGATCATTAAATGCAAATAGGTTTGTATTTAACCTCTGCAGAGGCCATTTGGGAAAAATGACTTTGTATCTCATGTTATGACACTTGTTCAGAAAAAAAATGTTTTAAGGAATATGTAATTTAACAAACCACCTCACAAGTGTTGGTTAATCAAGGCTTTAAGTATAAAAACCAAAGATGTTAATATAAATTACATAAAATGATGGGTTATTTTTTATAATGGTTTTAATTACTTGCCAATCCAAGGCAAACCTTTCAATTATTTCTCAAGTCATATAAGATCAAGTTCATCTTTTTAATATGGAAACTAAAATGCCACACTCTTGTTTATTTTAGTTATAAGTTAAGTTATTTACATTGCTTAGGAATCATGCAGATTTATATTATATCTCAGAATAAGCATATACCGTAATGAGCCTGCAACTTGCACACACACACACACACACACACACCAAAAACAGACTGGAAGAACACCCTTAATCTGTTTGTGTACATGTTCAAGTAGCAACAGTACATGGCACATTGGCACACTTTGAATAAGCACCGTGGTGTACAGCGCCACTTAAATCTTAAGTATTTGAATTTTGGTTGTGTTCAGTTTCAGGGCATTATCTTAAGCAACATTCTCTCCATGGCAACCAACGTCTTGCTCTGCCCTCCCCTGTGTTGTCGCATAGCCAAATCACAATCATTGTGTGAATGCGTTCTTGACATTTGATCAACATATTGCAGTTGATCATAGCTCTTGTCGTTGCTGTAAATCTCTGTGAAAACAAAGATAGATGACAGAAACCATTAATTAGAGAATATGAGAACGTCCCCCTGAAGAAGGGAAGAGAGACGTCACATTGGATATGACCGACGAAATTGGTATCTCGCTTCGAGAGAGTGTATTAAAACACGCCAATGAACATTGGCATGCGCTGATTGCATGCAGCTGCAGACGATCACAGCATGAGTAAAAATGAGCAGCTGGTGGTGCAGTGCGTTTTCAGGTTTTCACTGAGGAGCTTAGCTGGTGACCCGGCCACTCAATGGTGTACAGCACCACTTTTAGTCTGCTGAGTTGCACAGGGGAGATAGCTGATTGCACACAACAGGGGGGTAGTGCACCTGATGTGGCAACCCACTCGACACAGGAAGGACCATCGCTGATGACACCATCACACCAGGCACTAATCCTCTAAGCAGGAGAGGGAGCTGAATGGTTTGCATGCTCTGCTCAAAAACGAAAAGCTGAACATGCGGTGCACCAGCTGCTCATTTATACTCACGCTGTGATCAGCTGCAGCTGGATGCAATAAATGAATGTCAATGTTGATCGGCGTGTTTTAATACACTCGAAGTGGATTGATCTCTCAAAGCCATTTTACTAACATTAATCATAATGCTAAACAATAGCAGTAAACTGAGGATACATTTTAAAACTCATTATTATGGCGGCCAATCACCCGGTTGTTTATGACCAATCTTTTATTTACTGGGATTTAATATTGGAGATACCCAGGCGTGTAAGGAGGTTGCAGAGGCCACTGATCAATCTGGTGTTCCTGTCTAATTTCATTGGCTGACGCTGCTATGACCATGGCGTCAGTGCCAAACTTCAGCCTTCCGTCAAGCGTTGACGCTGACGCCCGTGTGAATCCACCGTAACTGTCATGCCTCACAAACTTTATACAAGTACTTGTCTTTATTTTTATTCAAACTTCTATAAAGATTAGTTCACTTTCAAAATATAAATGTCCTCATAATTTACTCATGTCCTCCAAGACGTTTGTGCCTTTTTTTTTCAACTGAAAAATAAATATGATTTTTGGATTTTTCCCCATCTAGTGAAGGTCGAAATTTTAGTTTCAATGCAGATTCTAAGGCAGATGTATGATCCCATCCAATGTGCGGGCCTTATCTAGTAAAACATGCAAGGTTTTTTTTTTTATTTATTAATAAAATGTATGTACTTTTCAAGAATCAAAAATCTTATTACTTGGCTGGGATTGTGTACTTTTAAAGCTGCAATAAAACTCCAGTTTGGACCTTAAACCCATTGGCCAGCATTGAAGTCCACTATATAGAGAAAACACTTTTACTTCATCTTGGATGACATGGGGGAGTACTTAAACCTTACAAATGGGGCTTTGAGGGTGCATAATACCAAAACCTATACAACAAAAACAAACCCTTAGGGTCAAACCAGTTTTTTTTTGTAGTTGTCAGGAATGAGAGCGTGAAACGTGCAGGTTCAAATGCAAACAGTATTTATTAATATTCAGGGTCGAGGCAGACAAGGTCGAGCACCGGCAAACAGGATCATGAGAGGCATAGACAGTAGAGTAGACGTAATACAAAGCAAGGGTTGTTTACCAGATAAACAGAGTCCGAAGGGGGAGGCAAACCGAAGATCTGGGAACAGGCAAAGGTCGGCGACGAATAAATCCAAATGACAAAACAATATGTCAAAACAGAATAAAGACACACATGAAATACAGGAACAAGGTTGACAATGTGGTTAACCGTGAAGACACACAACCACATCCAGGGATTTATACAAACAAAACTAGGTCAATGGGAGGAGACTTGCAATGAAACACCATGACAACAAATAAGTGGGCGGAGACATGAGTACTGAATGAGAGTCCATGAATGAAAACAGACACAAACACACACACACAGTTCGTGAATAGCTGGAGTGCCATCCAGAGCTGTGCTGGCACATCCAGCTGATCATGACAGTAGTATTCCAATATAATAATAATTTCGGAAAATTAACACTAGTAGTAGAAAATCTTATTCATACACCTTTCTGTAGTTAATTAAGTACGGTCAGTATGCTAGGATATAGGATATAGGATGCTATGGGATATTAGCCCCAGTTTCTGAGCTATGGAAATGCATTTGGTCTTCAGGGGGAACACTTTGGGGTGGTCTAAAGTATTTTAACATCTTTCATCAGAAAGAATTATCATTTGTCACACTCATCTCTGTACATTTTTGCTAACAGATTGCCTTGTAATGTATACTTCTACTGAATTTTTACTAACTGATTTATTTTATTTGCTTAATCACCCAAAATGAATATTCTGTGTTAATTTATTTGCCATTATCCACTAATGATGCATCTTTACATGCTATATTTGAATTTAATTGATGGCAGGATTATTTTAAGCATGCAGTCCAGAGCTGAAATCTTAAAAGTGAAGTTGCATTTGTGATGGTTAAAATTAAGCTCACTTGAGCTGTCAGTTTAAAGAACCCACTCAAAGAATGTTTTCTTCTCTGTGGAAAAGGCACTAAAAAGCAAGCAAGAGAATAAAAATTGTGAAAACAGTGGGTTCCAGCTCTCTTCAAGGACTTGTCAATCAAGTTTGGCCATTATCTCAAAACTTTAGAGTTCAGTGCGACCTCAAGCTATTTATCTGTCCTTAGGGACTCTTTTTTTAAGACTTTTTTTGCAGAAGTAAACTGCTAGAGAATCCATCTTCAGCTATTCTTGGAGGTTTTATTTTTTTTTTAATCATCAAATGCTTTGGGTCAAGTCAGTGATATCTGTAGAATAATAAAAGAAGAAGATCGGGCCAGGTTTCTTTGTATTAGTGACAAGGATGCAGCTAGCCTTGAGAGTGAAGGATGTTCTGACAGAAACACTTATTTAAAGGTGTCACCAACACCTGATCTTGGGATGGCTTACAATACCAAAGTCTTAAACATATCCAAGTTATCTCAGAGTATAAGGAACATGTCAGCCTTCTAAGATAGCGGATACTTCATTATTCCTTGTCTTTACAGTGTGTTGGTATCTCTCTTTCCTGTTCTTACTTACTATTGTGTAACTACCAATCTACTATTTAAACGTCTATATTCTTTTAGGGCTTTCAAGTTACAAGCCCCAAATGTGGGTAAAGAACTTCAGACTAGTTTGATTTGATAAGCTAAATCTTTCTAATTGATCTCACTTTTGATTTCAGTTGAATAGACCATCCAAATTAAATGAAATGCCATATACTCTTATTGAGTGCATCAAAACCTTTCTAGTTTTGTACCTGTTCAAGGACCAGCATAAACCAACTCAAACCAGCATCTCTGCTTCAAAACATACCTAACCAGCATATGCTGTTTTTTTTCCTAAAAAGGAAATCATGCTAATAGCATGCTAATTAATCTTAGCAAAAGTGCTAAAACATGGTAGCAACATGTAAATTAATGTTAGAAGCATATTACTGTAAATGATGATAACAACTTGCTTGAACATATAAAACATGAATTACATTAAAATATTATATTGACTTTAAGCTAGTTATTTCAAACTTTCAAACAAGGCTTTGTCAAGCTAAATTTAAAGTGTGTTTACAATGTATCGCATTTAATTTTGATACTATCCTCCCATGCTTAGATGACTAATTCAATCATCAGTGGTGCTTCTTAGCCTCACAGGTGTGTTTTGGCCAGATACGGATAATAGCTTGATTAAAAAATAATGCTTAAGTGATATTACCTCTCCTTCTATTTTAATCTAGAAAGACTCTGTTTAAATGTATCTGTGAACTAATGATCTACTGTAATTCTCTTTCAACAACATTCTTTTCTAGGGCCAAATCCACAATTTAGCCATACTGGATTTGATCAAAAATTCAGAAAGAGGTCAGTAAAGTAGCACACCTCACACAAATCCTAAGTAAGTCCTGGGTTATGTGTTTTAGCTTTTGTTGAAGAGCAGGTTATGTAGGCAGCCTACGCCCAGGATAAAGGCTCCCACAGGGGTCCTTAAACATTTGTTGGCAGTTTGCATAACAGAAAACAAGGGCTTGAGTTCACTTGGCACAATTCATCACAAACCAAATAGGTCACCGCACTTGGGGTGACTGAGCTGGATCTCAGGAAAAGACATTTCTCTTCTTTTTCTAGTCGGCTCAATTCGCACCATAACAAAACCTCTGCAGATTCGTATTCCTAATAATGAAGCTTAATAGTATGTCAAAAAGTAGAGCTGGCTTAAAATGAATTGTTCACCCAAAAAATTAAAAGTGCTTAAAATGTACACATTATTAGGCCCTTAAGAGATGAGTTTGTTTGTTCTTTGATACAGATTTAGAGAAATTTAGTATACATCACTTGCGCATCAGTGGATCGTCTAAAGTGAATGGATGCCATCAGAATGAGAGTCCAAACAGTTACACAAAATAACACACACGTTCAAAAGTAATCCACATGACTCCTTTCTATTAATGAACACCTTGAAAAGCTGCAAGTTTGTAAGAAACAAATCCATCCTTTTTAAATTTGATACATTTCACATTCCAAATTCCATCTAACATCCAAATTGGCAGCATATTTGTTTAAAACTGTTTTCAATTGTTTTCTCTCATAAAAATAAATAGTACTTGATCCGTGCATATTTCTCTCCTGATTGACATTAAGTGAGCTATTATGTCTTAATAGCTATTAACTGTTAACTGAAATTAACTGTTAAAATTAAAATACTTGTTTTATTTATTTATTACAAACATGCAGCATTTGACTTCAAAAAATCTTGTGGGTTGAACTGTTTAAACTTTCATTATGATGGCACCCAGTCACTGCAGAGGATCTAAACAAGTTATTTATGGCTAAATTTCATCAAATCGGGTTCTGATGTAGAAACAGACTCCAAACTCATCTACATCTTGGATGACCTGGGAGAGTCAATTTACAGCAATTTAAAATTTGTGGGTGAATTGTTTCTGCTATGTTCTTACTGGCCTATTTAATGGAAGCATTTATACTTGCACTTTAATTTAATGAGTTGCATTTTCCATCAGATGGATCACTTGGCATTAATACTGCCTTTAATGTAGCAGCAAGGTGCAGTTACAGTAAATGGCTGCTAAATGGTCATTATATACCCAGCCAAGATTTGCTTCAAAATTAATTTATTGTGTGGGTGTTATATTGCCCTTTTTAGGCATTTTTTTTTCAGAAGATACCATCCATTTATTTCCTACAGCACCTCTTCAGTGCGTGTCTTCCTGGAAAAGCCTTGACCTCTTTCATGAAGTTGACTGTTATGCTGAGCAAGGTAAAAACCATCTCTTTTTTGTGTGTGAGTTAAAACTAATTTAAAGGCACTTACTCCACCTTGCTGGCTTAAGCCATGGAATATTTCATCTATTTATGCAAGCGACATTTGTTTCGGTGGAGAGATGCATTAAAGTGTGTTGCCCTTTACAAGTGCAATCATGTTTCTCCACAATCTTTTGGTTGGCTGCTCTGCTCACACAGACTGTTAGCTGATACGATTGTGGTAGTTCCAGCTCCTCACCAGGGGTCTGTTTGTGATGAGTGTCTTTGTGAAAGGGATAATATTGATGTCAAAGATATAAGTAATTAAAGCACCTTTATCTCTGCTTCTCATCACACATTTGATCAAGTACATTCTTTGTATAGATGTTGATTCTGAACTTGAATTGTTTTGAAATGAAAGGACATAAGACATGCTCCTAATCTCACTGCTTCATTATCAAAGCTAAATATAATCCAATTTCAACACTCCTAAGCATTCTGCCCAAAACGCTGTGCCAGCATACATAACGTTTATTAATACAACTTTTTATTTCCTCTGTCCTTTTTTTCTGTCTTTCTTTTGCTTATTTTCCATTCATTTTATTTTTGTTTATTCTTTAATTTGAATTTTTTTTATTTTTTATATATAAAAAATAAAAATACATACATACATATTGTAACGATTCACTGTGGTCACGGTCCTGCTTCTCAGTAGAGAGGCTCGGAGACAGGAGTTCATAGAAATGAACATTTATTTCAAAGACAAGGATGCATGGCGGGCTGATGAAGGTGGGTGACCAATGCAGACAAACTCACGAGCAAACACATAACTTCAACGATGGACACTGACCACTAGACAGAGCGTGATTTAAATACAAAGACTAATCAAACACTAATGAGCAGGGCGGGGTTACAAATGATCAGAACCCATGGGGGAACAGAATGAAAACAAAACACAAAAGCACATGGAACAGGTCAACGTAAACAGACACATGACGTTGTTACACACACACACACACACACACATATATATATATATGTATGTATTACATATAACATTATATAACCATGAATAAAATTATAAAAAAAATATATAACATTTTTTTGCTTTAAGATTTTTTAACTGTTGCCATCTTGGCTCTTAATTGCATAGAGATGAGAGAAATTATCTGAGAAGTACTCTTCTCCATTATCCCACATCTTTTCCTGGGGCGAGAACCTGAGGTGTATCTCACGGTGAGAATAAATCTAGTCTAGGCCAAATTCATTCTGCTGTGCTGTCTCACATTGCATGCTGAACGGATAGGTTTTACAGCATCTTATATCATGTCAACAGCCCTCACCACATCCATCCGCTGCTCCTATCTTTTTTATAGTCATGGCATCATACCAAATGTCTGGAGATATGAGATGTTATGTGCCACTGTGGAATTCAAGTAAGCCCAGCATAAAAGATCCCAAATAGTCTGTGATACATATATAATGATCTGTTACAAAGTTTTTATTTGGGTGAGCTGATGTACAGTAGTAAAGTTTGTGTAGTGCTATTTCATTCATGTTTAATGCTTTAATAGCCTCACAGAGTTTAATAACAGACCAGAGTATCATTTTTAAAAAGATATATATATATACACACACACACACACACACATACATACATATTCTCTCTCCAGAGAATATTTGTCCTTCTTTGGGAGCAGACGTCTCAGTGTAAGGGAAACAATGTGAAATGAGCTCATGCCAAACAAGTAAAGCCTTTATGATTGATTACTTTTCCAGTAGCCTTTAAATTAGCATATTAATCATGTAGAATCTGATGCAACTTGATTTATGAACAGTTTTAGCAGTTCATGAAGACTCTATGGAGTTTACTTGAAAGTAAGTGTCATTAAAGTAAAAAATATAATAACTTTATAACAGTATAATAACAGATATTTTTATATGTGTGTTTGTGGGTGTGCCCAAAATTATTCAACCCCCAAAAATCATTCTGTAGATAATCCTTTATTCTGTATAACCATAAATAACCGTTGTCTTTACGTACCTCTTTACTAGAATCTTAGAATCTTGATTTGAAAAATCTAGATTCTGATAATCCTTATTTTTCATCTTACCATTGCTTTCTTTAAATCCCACCAAATATTTCGAACAGATTAAAAAAGCACTGAACAGGCCACTCAAGAACGTCCTGTGACCGATCCCTGAACCAAGCTTCAGTAGAATTGGATTAAAACTTTAGGATGATTGCCCTGCTGGAAAATCCAGTGATCATCAAGTTTCAGTCTCTCCACCGAAGGCATTGCAATCTTTGCCAAAATGCCCTGATACTTCAAAGAATCTGTGGTTTCTTTCATAGTCAGGATTTTCACTTCTCGTATCTGCAATAGCAAGTATTCAACCTCTGTGTTTCGTGGAGATTCTAAATTGGATGTTCTTATTCTTGCTCTTTTTAGACCATACATACTGCTGATTCATGGGTCCAAAAACTTCTGGTTCCATCACATCACTCCACAAAACATTCTTCCAAAACTCAAAAGGTCCATCCAAAGGAATTTTTACAATTTTAAATCTGCTTTTAAGAGCAGCATTCAGTAATATGTCCCAACATGAAGACCATGTTTGTCTAGTGTTGCTCCTATCTGAATTAAAATGTTTTCCCTTCTTTTCATCAGGTCATCTTACAAGTCGTTGGCAGTAAAATCTAGGATTTTTCTGCATTTCTCTGATCAAACATTTTATTCCCCTTGATGATAATGTGCTTTTTCTTCAACGCCCTCAAAGGTTTTTTTGGTACAACACATTTTACATGAATAAGGCTGCCAGTTGTGTCTTTAGGCACTTTTAGTGTCTTGGAAAAAAATTTGCAGCCACAGACTTACATAAAGCAATTTCTTTTTGGGAGGTTAAATAATTTCTTGGCATCTTGTTGGCATCCTTGTGTTTGCTATGTTTGTTTTCTAGGGTGGATGCTGCTTGCAGTAGTTTGGTTATTTTTATTTATTTTGTTTGGTAATTTTCTCTATCCATGCTGTCAAATTGAAGTCTGCTGAGGAAGGATGATGAATCATTTACAATAAGCCGAGGGACATGCAATAAGAAAGCAAGGGCTAGTTTTGATTTACTTTAGTGCGTGGCAAATCAATTATACCAACAGATAAAAGCATAACATGCCGCTACGACAGCTGCATTGTGATTCAGCTGTAACAACTGTTGTAATATCTGCTAGATCATGTTTGTTGGAGGCATGCAGTCATAGTTCCTTGCTGTTAAACTGGTTTTGTGTTCCATTGATGCCATTTCTGGTAAAGGCTGATCACCTCCTACACACACATACACACACACAGTCCATCTCACCACAGCAATTGACTGATAAACAACCTTCTCTCCTGTTAACAAGAACACACATGGAGGGAAACTGTCAAATGACTCCCCATCATTGGGCAATTTTATCAGTTCATTACATTGCATTAATAAATAAAATAAATCAATCAATCAACTTTATTTAACTGAGCAAAAATACACAATTTGGTGAAAAGTAGCAGCAAATTGCATATAAAAATACGTTGTCACTTTGTAACTCCTAATAATATGTCTATAGGAGTCAGAACACATAAGTATGTGATGCAATATATATGATGCTTGTGAGATGTACTGTACCAAATAAACATTCCAACATCCCTCAAAAAACGGATGTATCGTATTTTATATACTCCATTTTAGCATGATTAAAAAAGTAAAAAGTATGGATAATTATATAAACCCAAATTGCTTTGATCCAGCAAATTCATCTTGAAATACAAAAAATAATATGTGTTACTTTATAAATACAATACAAAAATACAAATATAGCAGAAGGAAGACCACATCTACCACAAATTGCAGTGGGGGGGAAACAAGCCTTAGGTTTTATAGGGTTAAATGGGCAAAAATATCTGACCACATGAGAGAGAGAGACACTGTAGGTGTGGGTTTGTTCTTCTGGTTATATAGATCAATTTTCTATAATCTTTGTGTAAACATAAAAAATAGCTTCTTAGTTGTGCATCAATTCCCTACAGTTATTATCTGATGCCAAAAATACAGCTTAATTGATTTAAAATTCATCATGACATGAAGTTAGAGTAATATTAGCTCTGAGATTGATTCAGACTCGGAAGAAAGCATCTACAGAGCAAAACCCCAAGAATGTCCGATACATACAAGCCTCAAAAGTAGGAATAATCAATAAACCATCAGGCCATCTGTCTCCAAAAGCAGATTCTAGGGAAAGGCTAGAAAAGGTGTGAGAGATGAATGATCGCATTTCAGCGAGCTGAAAAGAAGTGATTGCGTTCTGAGGTTTCTTTTTCAAATAACATGAAGGGAGAGTCACAAAGGTACTCCGGTGACTGGGAGAGTCTGAGTATGATTCATTGTGGAGGGAAAACTTCAAATAATTTTAGAAAAGTAGGAGTAAAAAGAGCAGTGGCACTGAGGAGTGTCTGAAAGGTACCCTATAATCATATCTGCCCGCCAGGGGGCTCAGTGAATTCTTTCCTATTGTTTCATATGCTATATCTTTATTAGAACTGGAGGCCTGAAATAGAGGTCAATCATAAAATTATATTTTATGCCTAAAATTATATTTCAGTCATTATTTATGTTGTACCAAAGCCTGAAACAAAACCTGAACCCAACTGAAAACCTCTGATGTGAAGCCATTAAACATAACCAAGCTGTTAAAATTTGTAACCCATGCTCACTGAAAATACGTGCCTAAAATGCATTTCTGCATCACTGTTATTATGTACCTCACTGCACATTTTGAAGTTTAATGAGTGGGACTAAATTGCAGGTTCAGTTTGTGACCCTAGACATGTATTGCTGTATTTTTATTACGTTGCATTTTTTGATGCAACATGCCATTTAAACTATTGTATGCAGGTGTTGTGGAGCCGTAGTTTCACTTGATACACAAGCTATTCACTTCTTAAATTGAACTGCGTGACCTCCCAAACAAGTTTACTGAATCTAAAAACCCATACTTCTTAATCAGTTAGGAACCTAGGTTTGCTCTTTGATAGCATTTTTTTCTTTGAAAGCCATATTTCTGTAAAACTGCGTTTTACCATCTCAAAAAGATATCTAAATTGCGACCTGTGCTCTCAAAATCAAATGCAGAAATGTTCATTTATGCGTTTATGACCTCAAGGTTAGACTTTTGTAATGCTTTTAGGTGTCTGTTCTGCAAACAAACTTTAACTGGTCCAAAATGCAGCAGCTAGCGTCAGTTAGAATCAGAAAATTGAGCAAGCTCTTATCCCATTATTTTCCTCCACACCCAGTGCAATCTCAAAACTCTGGCCTTTTGATATTTGGTAATCCCAACACTCTGGAGCAATCTACCTAACACTGTTTGGGAGGCAGACACACTCTGTCAGTTTTAATCTGGATTAAAGACTCATCTCTTTAACCTGGCTTACACAAAGCGCACTAATAGGCTACTACTACTGCTATTAAACTCAAACAAGATGTCCTGTTAAAAGTCATCCAGAGCTGGGCAGATGCCTCAGGCTTAGGAGCCAGCAGGAACGACCTCGAGGGCGGGGCAGATGGCAGAGAAGGCCATTTAAGTGACGCAGGCAGCGGAGACGCCCCCCAACAGGGTGGATCAGAAAGAGGAAACGGACTCCTAGGCGGATCGGACAGCGGAGACACCCTTCAGGAGACTGGACTGCATACAGAAGCACACAAAGGTTAGTGTTGGCCTCTAAAGCCAAGTTCGTATCTGTGCCTCAAGTTCGAAGGCCTCAGTGGAAGGCACAGAGCAGAGGCGGGAAACAGATGAGTGACCATGACAACAAACAAGATGGGCGGAGACATGAATGAACGACCAAGACAGCAGACAAGGTAGGCGGAGACATGAGTTCATTGATAAAAAGTCCAGACATGAAAACAGACACATAAACACACACAGTTCATGGAAAGCTGGAGTGCCATCCAGAGCTGATCATTACACTATTAGTCAAATCCATTAAAGGATTGTTAGGCTGCATTAATTAGAACTGAGAACTTGATTAATGTTCTGCAAATAAATGACAGTGTTTGTTAGTTTTTTGCTTTTTTATTTGGGAGAAATGTTTACCATGCTGATTAATTTTGTGTAATAATACCAGTATTAAATAAATATGCACTAATATTTTGATTCATGCTGACTTTCACAGTAAAAGAAAGGCCTAGAACAATTAAACACACAGATTGTCCATCTCGTCATAATAGTTGTGGGGAAGCTTTGTGATATTATGATTTGCAGTAATGTTTAAACCAGAAGACAGCGTCTTTATGTCATGAGTGCAATATTCCTAATTTAACTTCCTGATGGTGAGCCATATGTCTAGGAACATGATCCAAGAGATTAGCGGTTACGCTTTCCATCTATGGAACATGAATAAATAAACACACGGTCTCATTTCTACCATGTAGACCTGCCACACTGAAATAAAAAAATGTTGCAGAATGAAATTACGCTGTTGTTGACACAAAATGGGCATGAAAGCATATTCCAGTAGTTTCCATACTACAGGGCTAAATCCTGACAGTCGGCTTTATAAGAAATTTGAGATCCTGGTTGTGACTGATTGCAGGAATAATGAGAGCGAGAAAAATTATTCCAATACTGAAGAATTATACATTTTTGTGGAAGTAAAAAAAAAACCTGAGGCAGAAAATAAAAGAAAGAAAAGAAAAAAAAACACTTGTACTATAAGACACAGAATTCTTGAATTAATATCTGTTTTTTACCTGTTGAGTGAGTGACATAGCCTATATTTTTTTATAGCTTATAAAAAAAAAAACATGTTAATAAATTATATTTATACACAAAATTATTGTCTATTTCACTTTGCCAACCAACATTATTACAAATGAAGCCAAGTCACAATCAACTCTGGACTTTTCATGAATAAGTTTGTATTTTAGAACAAACTGGTTAAGTGAACAATCAACTGACTCACTCAAAATGAGTCACTTGTTTTGTTTCAGAGTGAATCAGTGGGTCTGAATAAATTGGTTCACCGAAGGATACAGTGAGATATTTTGCTGAATAAATTAAAAATCCTTTTCACTATTCCTCTCTTCAGCATGCCAACATAACAAAATACATATATTTTTTTTTTTTTTGAACAGCTTTTCAAGACAAATTTCTCACATTAAATAAATTACAGAAACCATTATATCTGTTTGTTTGGCTGTATAACTGGTTCCGACTGGACATAGAACAGCACCTGAGGCGGTCTTACCGGAATCAGCTTGGTGGAAAGCGCCTCCTGTTGCACACACACATTATAAGTTGTTACACAATCAAACGTGTTTAAAATTGAACTGGAAATTAGGTGCTGGGCGTCCGGCCAGAGGAGAACTGGACCCAACTAAGCCTGGT
>JAUCMT010000068.1:17307129-17319352 GCA_032357475.1 Enteromius thamalakanensis
ATATGTGGGACCGTACCGCTCAAAGGGTTAACCGAAGTTTGTGAAATAAATTTGAGTCTCATATTATTTTATTTTATGAAGTCCAATAAAATAATTTGGGTCGCACGCAAATCAACGGCAACCGGAAACTTTGATTTTTTTTTTTTAGGGCTTATTGTTTTCTCGGTCGACTGTAAACACTTGTTTCTTTTGTTTTCTTCTGAATGGTGTTTTCTCTTGCATTTTCGCTTTTCCTGTTTTGTTTTTACAAGCACGCTCTATATGTCCCTTTTTTTTTACAGCTGCGGCACTCCATGTCCTTATACCAACAGGTAACAGGCGAGTGGCCAGGCTTGCCACAATGGAAACTTAGACTTTTGTTTTCAGTTTGTCTACATTTTATACACTTTACTGTTTGAGCTCAGTTGTTGGGCTTCCTTAGCAGCCAGTTCCATAGACACACTCAGGTCAATTGCTCTTTGTAGTGTTTTTTTTTTTTTTTTTTTAGAAAAAAGCAGCAGCTCTTATCTGTTTTGTTTTTCAACGTCTAGCCTCATCACTTTCGCAGGAGCAAGAACGCTTAATAATGAATAAGATGACACACTCTCTGATTTATGGCAGAACAGCCACCTTTACTGTGTTTCTAAACAGTCTCTCTAACCGGAACACTTCCGGTAGCAAAACCCACATAACAGTGCATTCTGGGAGTTGTAGTGAAATAAGGCATGCCACAAAATAAACAACAAAGCCTTGTCAGTGAAACCGGGGGTGTATGTTGTTAAATGAATGTGTATTGCATATTTCCCTTTAACGAGTCTCACCATTATGGCATTTAGTGTTTGTGTGAATGACACTCTGCACCTTACTGTATGTTCTTATTTAAAAGCTGCTTGTGATGGGCTTTGGCTCATCACGTGACTTTCCCAGTTTTTTTTTGTCAAACCAGAGTCCCCATGAGCACAACAGCTCTTTATTCGAGAATGTGCTACTCTTTGTGCCACATGACAGAAAATAACAGAAACTCATTCGCAAGTAAAGCTGTCTTCCTGTGTTTGTTAACAAAACAACAAAAAGTGAAGTATGATTATCATCATGTCTGCATAATCAGAACTGATTGCCAAGTTCGTTCAATATGGATAGTTCAGCAGTGTTTGCAGAAAATGAGAACATTTGTTCGGGAGAAGTAATGGCAGTGTACAGTGATGCAGCAAACAGGAGTTGTTGACTTGTGTTGTAAAGGAGCAGGGACAATAAAATGGCTGTTTGATGAAGATACAACCTGTCTCTAGTTGAGACCTTTATGACATGAACCCTAGATCTTCCTCTGTAAGAACAAACTGCTTCCCTGTTATATAATCGCTTACCTTCATATGCTGAGGAGGATAACCCAGACATTTCCAGTAACCAGGGGAAACGGGGAAAATCGCATGCAGCTGAAGGGGGTTAGCTGGGGAAGCATGGTATCTGTGTCCATATATGTCCATATATATATATATATAGTGATATATTGTATAAGTTTTGTATGAGTTTCTTGCTGTCAAAAAACAAACATGAAATCATTACTTTAAAAAGTGCCCTGTTTGAATGAAAGACAGAGGCTATTTGCACTAAGTGCTTTGTTTTGTTTTATAGCCTGTCTGCAAAGGATAGTTTTAAGTTCATTCATAGTTTCAGGATGATGCTGTGATAGTTTTTATTAATATACTCTGTTTTGAACGCGTCTGAAAAAAAAACGAAGAACACAGAGCGAGCTTCTGCTCTCCTGTAAGGTGCATATGTTGTTCAATGCATTTAAAGTGTTTATTTCCTGAAATCAGCACTTATGGTTGTAGTATACTTGTAAATGCTACATTTTCATTTCAAAGAATTTTAATTTTACTTGCAGTAAATGTTAAGCCTTCATTCAAAATACATTTGTTTTAGTTTACACAACACTGTTTTCAAGTAAATGCATTTATTTTACTTTATTATTTACTTATTTTAAGGAATCCTTGTAAACAGGGATCATTTTGAAAATGTTGTCAAATGTGACACGTAAATGTTATAGCACAGTTACATTAGTTGAACCTAAGTTTAATTAAAAGAGGAAACTTCCTTTTGTAGCAAAAACATACCATGACTTCAAAACCAAAATATATATTTTCTGTGCATTATTATTATCCACACCTCTAGATACGACACAAAGAACTTTTTAAAAAACCTTTGACAATGCACATTATTTACCATCATGATCATTTGCATATATATATATATTTCTACAACCGTCTTCACATTACTCCCTAATGTGTCTAATCTATAGCATGCAGTGAGGAGATCAGCGTTATTACTACAGCTCACTGCAGCAGAGTAATCTGACTCACAAGAGGCCTGAACAACACCTGCCTAATCTGCCTGACATTAACACATAGGAATGAGTGCATTCATCTTTGTTATATAAAGGGCTTGTGTTTCGTTCTGTTTCCCCCAAGAGAAAACACAAGTACTTCCGTGATTGACCAAAATCCTCTCTGCATGCTTTGGAATTCAAAGATATATTATTGTGGAGAGTAAATGGAAGTTACACAAATACTTGCACAAAATAACTTAATGTTTCTGGTGAAGTAGTTTGCACGTAAAATATTACATTTGTTTTTCCTGTCTTTTAAAATTGATGTACACACGTTTGAGCAGTGTCCTAGAATTTCCGGTAAAATCATACTTTTCTAAAGGCTTTGACTGTTTAAGGCTCTAATCCCAAACCATCTGGTTTTATGATTGACATTGGAATATAGCTGTTTTTAGTCTGTCCATCTTTATGTGAAGGTTACTATGTAAACATTCTGCTTTAAGTTAAATATGATTTTGTGCTGACAAATGTGTGTTTTTTTGTCAAGGACGAATGAGATAGTTGAGACCAATTTAATATATATGATTATATATAGTAAGATATAAAAGAAGTATAAGAATATGCCGGATAAGCCTTTAAAATGTGCTTTATAAGTACTAATAAAATGCAATTCTGCTAGTCATATGTACACTAATAAGCAGTTAATAGCAAGCAGTGGTCTCTAAACTGTACTTTCAGTCAAAAATTTCCTTTTAACTACAGGCTGAGAAGATTGTTTAGTAAACAGCTTGATTATTTAACAGTTAAACTGTCCAAGTTTTTTACAAGTCTGTTTGAGAGTCACTTTTCTAAAGCCACTTGTCAATCAATTTGAAGATCCTTTTCACATAAAAGCACCAGGAGTTGAACATGATTTCAATGTTTAATATTGAGCAAGGATCTCAGTTCTCAGATCTTTCATCTTTGCGTCGATGCCTATAACACAGATAGCTATCTTCAGGTCTTATTAGAAATGAAATCTAATTAGGAAAATTATTTCCATCGGCCAAAGTGCGTAAGAACTACACAAGTGTGCTGCTTCATTCAGAGTAATGAAAGAATGCAATCAAAATGCAAATATTTCCTCATATTCACTGTTTTATGAATTTAGAATTTCCAATCTTTTAAGCAAAAAAAAAAAAGGTATTGCTAATAGTTTGGCCCATCAGAATTCCTTTACAGAGTAAGATTGTGAACATCTTTGTCCTGATAATTTGACGGTTTCAATTGTATTTTCTTGCAGTTGAAGTCTTCATGGATATTCGATACAGAATCCTTTAACAGATACTGCTACTCCTGCATTTTTTTTTATTAGGAATTACAACGTTTGCATTCCATGCATCAAAAGCTCTATTCCCTGGATTTCATGCTGGCCAGATGAATCCCCTCCTGTGTGTGGAAGAAGCTTATCATGTTTTATACTGATCTTAGATTCCCCCACATTGGGACTATTTCATGGACCAAAAAGAATATAGGGACTTCTGATGTTCGGTTGATTCTGTGTAATGCAACATCATTCATCAGTAACTGTATATTTTGTCATTAAATAAATAAAAATAATTCTGCTCCTCATTACATTTTAGTTAAAAGCATACTATTCTGGAGGAAAAAGAGAATCTTTGAACTGTACCAAAATCAATTCAGTCAGATTTCACTCTGATTGAAGTCAGTTTACTCGGCAGTCATACAAGTATTGCTTAAATCAAAAAAGTCTAAATATTCACAATTACAGCTAAACAAAAAAATAATAATAAAAAAAGCCTTCTGTTGCTCATGTCACAGTAAAAAAATGTGTTACAAACAATGACAGTAATTATATGTATAATGTTCAAAACATTTATAATTCAAATAAATACTGTTCTTTTTCAATCAGTTTTGAAAAATAAAATGTAATAGTTTACTGAAAAATAATAAGCAGAACTGTTTTTAGCTTTGATGGTAAGTTTGATAGTTGGATGGTTGAAGACTGGCTGCTTAAAAGAAATCTTTGCCCTCTATAAATTATGTTTTTTTTTTGTTTGTTTGTGTTCTTTTTTTGTTTTTATTGGATGGCTGGATGATGGTCCATTGTGCCGTCATCTGTATTGGTTCTCAGTGATTTTTACATTTTTTGACAGCCCGGGCTGCAGCTGTTGTTGAAAGTCCCTGTTGTCTCTGACAGTACACACATTTGGATCTGGAATATGAACTGAGTCTATTACAGGAAATGGCTTTAAAACACCCAGAGGATTACAGTCTGTTAAAGGTGAATGGCCAGGGGAAGTTCGGCTAATGTGTGTTTTAGAGCACTTAGCCTTTGTGGACCTTATAGTGACAATGCGTCAAAGAAAACAATGTTAGCAAGCTTCTAAATCTATAAATCAGGCTTCAGAAAGATCTCTTGCTCTTGCTCTGAAACACACAAATACACCTTCCAGGTAAATCAGGTCTATTCCAATTGCTTTTTCTTAGAAAAAAAGTTAAATTAATAGCCACTACGAATGGCATTATTGACATTTATGAGTGACCTTAACTAGGTGTAGAGTAAATAACACAGAGAGGTGATGGATGATGGATGAAGAGAGAATAAATGAAAGGAATCCTTCTTTCTTCATGGCCATATTGAATGAAGTGGTCGTATCTGTCATTCGCTGATGCCCGATATCTCACATGTCAGATTAAGGAAAAGCTTTCTGTGAGAGAAATGAGGCGGATATGGGGCTGAAGGTGACTCTGCATTGGAATTCGACAGCTTTTCAGAAAGCCCTTTCCATTATTATTGTGCTCTACACCCTATGACCTGTCAGACTGATTGAATGTAGAGCATTCACGTGGCGGGACTTAGTTCACTGAACCTGAGTCTTATTCTTATTCAGTTTGCGCTCTGTTTACTTTTACTTCTAAAGGCAAATAGCTGTTCGGTTTGATCTTGTTTCATTTTTATTTTGTTATTCTTTTCAGTCTTACCCGCAGAGACTCCCTGCTAATGTACAAATGACATGGATATACAATTCTGTGGCCTGAAACACTGACGGGAAGTCAGATATTTGTATTCATTCATCAAACAAGCCTTTGTTGGATATACAGTGGAGTCCAAAAGTTTGAGACCGCTAGTGAAAAGGATTCTGTTTTGCATAATGTCATACGTATTTTCAGCATAATATTTTGAGTGAAAAGTTGGAGAGAAACGTTTTTCATGCTTTGTAGAATTTTTTAGAATTGATATGTCATATTGCGCTTTAATGATAGCAGCACTTAAGCTAAAGCGTGTGTCTGGAGGTGTCAGATGAGTATAATTGCAAGAAATCACAAACAAAGATGTTATGCATTTTCTAAATGGTTTCTCTTTGTCAGTACTGTAGTTAGATTCACTTTGTGTGAGTTTATGCTGTAATACAAGTCTTTGAAAGGTTTGACTTCCCTGCATCTGTTTTATACTTCTGTTGTGTGAATTACAGTGAGTTTGGGATTTGTAAGTATTTTATGCTCACCAAGGCTACATTTATTTGATCAGAAGTACAGTAAAATAGTAGCCTATTGTTTAAAAATATTGAAACATTTAATGTATTCCTGTGATGCAAAGAAAAAAATATATTTTTTTTTAGCATCATTACTCCATTCTTCAGTGTCCCATGATTCTTCAGAAATTGAAATAATATGCTACTCAAGAAAATCAATGTTTAAACTGTTGAGCTGCCATATATTTTTGTGAAAAACATAGCAATCTGATATGGAAAGAAGTAAGATGAGTGTTCTGCAGAGTGCTTGTCCCCAGAAGAAACATGCTGATACTGTATGTAAGGTAGAGTAAACTCTAGTAACTGAGAAAATATGTTGACAGAGTTTCTCATCTGTCTGTCTGGGTCTTAAGCAGATAACAGGATTTCTCAGCATCAACGTTTAAACAGCAGAAACAGCCCTTCTGCATTTTAATCCAGTCTTCAGCACACATTCCCGCCGTAACACGAAGTGAAAGTGTGAGATCTGCTCCCAAACATAACCAGAACATGTCCAGCATCAAATCTCACTCACCTAAAATGTGTCCACTTTAACTGCAAATTTAGCTTTTACTGGGACACTAGGGCGCTGTAAAGGGGTGGGGGGGGAGGGGGCTGGGGGGGGTAAACGATGACGATTCTCGGGCCCATGACTGAGAGGGGGCCCAAGGAAGCCCCTAATAAAATTGTTGTATTTCATAGTAAACATTATTAACTTTAAATTATTCTATTTGCTGTTTCATGGTGTCAAAAAAATGGATTTGTTTAGTAAACACAAACGTTTATGGGCCCCTCTCCCCCTCTCGATTATCATAAAATGGTTCAGTCCGCCCAAATTGTTTCGAGGCAACACAAACAGCTTGACTTCATTTGTAGCGCCGGCAGAATATCAACTTGACGGAAGAAGAAGTGAAAATACCTAAAAAATCTGGAAGCCAAAAACCGAAAGAGAAAAAAATAAGAGAAGTGAAAGAGGCAAAGGGTCCACAGTATGTTACCCAATATTTCAAAAGAAAAGGTGGGTTTGCAAGTAGGCCGAAATTGTTAGTGGACAATGATCGTAGCCTACGGCACTATTTCACATGCGTTGACTGCATTGAAGGTTTAACTAAAACTGCGAGTTGTTATTTTTTCCAGCGTTTTCTTGACCTAACATGGGGAGAAAATTGAGTTCTTATCATGCACTTTTAACACTAGAACGGCCACCAGCATGATTTTATGCAAATCAATATGAAAAAAGCTGTGTTGAGGGCCCTGTCAAGATTCTTTTCATGGGGCCCAAAATCCTTAGCAGCGCCTCTGCTGGGACATAACAGGCTTTGATGTCCTGTCTAGATTTTGCCCTGCAATTTGTCTAAGTCAGTCTTCCGGCAAAAACCTTTAAATCTTGAATCTCAAATTGCTTTTGTATTAATAATGAAATATAAGGCCCCAAAACAATGTTGTAGACTGCTAAGTTTTGATTAAATGACAGAGAGAGAGTGAGAGAGAAACGGAAGAAAGTCAGTCAACCAGAAATGACACGTACCTAGGTGAGTCAATGATAACCGACTTTTAGCTTTTGATGAACTGTCGCTTTAAGATTCAGTGTCCTGAGAACAGAGTTTAACGTCTAATTATAGATAGCAACTAAGAATGAAAAGGCCCACAAGAAAGAATGTGTTAATTGGTCCATACACACACACACAACTATTTGTTGAATTTCTTAAACTCATTATAATGCCAAAATGGGCGTTTGAACACGTTGCGGTGGCATGCACATTAAACATCTATTTAAAGGGCATGTGAGTCATGTTTCAGACATTGTCAAAATCCTGAGCTACAGTGCACGAGGAACAATTGAAAGAAAGGTATTGAATGGCATTTAAAAGGGGATTTGTGCATTTCCTGTTATCAACTTAATTGAAGGCTGAGGCCGGTTCATTTTCACACGTCTGTCTCATTTTCTAGTGCTACTGAAAAACTATCAGATGTACTTTTCTGAAAAATAGGTATATATTCCTCTCACGCGAAAGAAGGTTAAGTGATCATTGGCAACAAGAGGAAAACATGCCAAGGTTGCTTCTGTGAGCAAAGTATATCGCAAAACACGTTGATTAGCATTTGACCATGGGCTTGACATTCATGTATTATTCCTCAAAATATTGTGAATGTAGACTATTGGTTAGGACATGTGATACAAAACATTGTGCTGTTGTGTTCAGAGTAGTGGGTAGTATTACAAGTGCAATGTGGTACCAGGTGAACGCAAAACTAATGGAATGGATTATGTGATAAATTTGATTAAATTTTACTATGGTAAAAAAGTGTGAGGTCATATAGTTTTGAGCAAGAAACTGTGTGAAATTAAGGGTTTATTATCAGTAATCTGCCCTTATTAAATGTTTGTGTGAAAAGGAAAACCTGGAAACATTTCAGCTGGAAACTGCAGTGAATTGATAGGTACATATTTGGAGCTTTGCAAGCCTATGTAGGAAATATTAGAAATGTGGCCAAAAAAATTTGAAAGTCTTTTTAGGTTCAGCTACCAAAGTCATGCTAATTAGCCAAACCATTAGATTTTTACTGTATTTTGTGCAAAAATATGCAGTCTTGGCCAGCAGACTTATTTTGAAAGGATTTAAAAGCCATACTGACCCTGCTCTTTCCCAATCCCTCTGCTTTGTGTACAGCAAGCTGTTCTGCCTATTAGCATATGATAACAGCGTGGATTATCAAATCTGTGGAAAATGGGCACATATGGGGAAATATCTTCCCATGTTTCTATTCTAGTTACCAAAGGCTGCACTTACTGTACCATGTAGTGCTTATTATTTTCTTAATAAATCCAAACTGTAGCTAATTGCCACATATCTCAGGTGGGCCTTGTCATCATGGAAACAGTTGGCATGGCTGTTAAGTCATGCTTTCCCTACCCCCAATCTCTATTTAGACAAGCTAAGAATTTGGCAACAAGTATGCCCAATAAATAAAAGGCGTTTACAGAGCCTCGGTCCTCATCTGCTTTATGACCCACAGCTGCCATTCCAGGAAAGTAGGTTCGAAGGAGAATAGCATATACCGGGTGCCCAGTTGCCATAAAAAGATCAAACAGGAAAACAGATGAGGTTTGCCAGAAGTTTGCCATCAAGTTCACCATGATCTTGTTATGTCCGGTTGTCCCACAGCTTATGGGCATTGCTGACCCGTGATCCGCATGTCATGGGAGTGACTGAGGAGTAATGAGACTTCTGCTTCCGTGGTTAAGGTATGATTATTGTATGTAATTATTGATACTCAGTGCCTATAGTGTTTTTGTCAAGAAAGTATAAAAAAAAAAAAAGTATAAAACTAAAAGTATACTTTTAGTTTAAAGACCTTTTCAGGAATGATGCATTAAACTGATAAGTGAGAGCAAAGACATTTATAATTTTGCAAAAGATATCTATTTCAAATAAATGTTGTCCTTTTGAACTATATATTCATCAAATAATCATAAAAATAAGTTTTATTAAAGCAGCACAACTGTTTTCAGAATTTATATTAATAAGACAAATGTTACTTGAGGGCCAAATTAGCATATTAGAATGATTTCTGAAGGATCGTGACACTGTAGTAGTAATCATACTGAAAATTCAACTTTCATGACATTAATAAATTACATTAAATATATTAAAGCATTAAAGCAGTTACTTTCAATATTATTTCACAGTATTATTGTTTTTACCTTGGTAAGCAGAAATGACTTTAAAAATATTAAGTCTTAGCAGCTCAAAACTTATAAATGTACATATTACATTTTATTGTCCAAACTAAAAATGTGCATATAATTTCTTTGTGTTTTCAACAAGCCTGGATAACAATCTAATATTAGCCTACAAGCTTAACATAGTGCTTACTGCTAAGACGTTCTTTTAAATAAGTATAGCAAGATACTGTACGTGATAAAATGCTTTTTAATCAGGCATTAGCAGACCAAAAACTGCAAATATGTTAGACATACTTAGTATGCTAGTTTTTCTTTTTCTTTTTTTCTTTCTTTCTCCTTTTTTTTTAAATGATCATGTCTTTTCTCAGGGTCAACAACTAATTCTGGACTGCCACTAGCACCCCCTCAAAAAATAGGCCCATGTCATCCCTTGTGCAGTGAGTCCTTATAGGAGTCTTCAAATGTCAGACAGTCATATGACTCTGCGTTTAGGGCATCTAGCTGATAAGGACTGACAGTAAGGTTGATTGAACAACCAGATTTCTCTCGAGGTAAAAGCAGCTTTCTGCCAACAGCAACAGATTTTGCAGCTACATCTGATACCATAATCTGGGTCATAAATGTAGAAACTTGTCTGAAATCAGCATTATTTGACAACCTCTACCAACGGCTGACTCAAAACTGTAGCTGTTGTGGTGGATGACTGACAGCCATTCTCAGTAATTCAAAGAACTCAGTTCTTCTAATGTTTTGAGGGGAAAGAAAATGAAGTTTGAGGGAAGTCTGTATCATTGCAGCAATCAACATTCTTGGTTTGGTTGATTTTACCAAACTGTGAGGTGCAAAAGAAAAAGCACTGACTCATCTGAATCCTCAGTCGACTTGAACTCCTTGTCCTTGTAATGAAACTGATCAATCAGCATTGTGATATTTCCATGAAAATTGTGATTTTATTTCATTTTATTGAGTTTATTAACCTATGTTTTTCAACACAGATTCATTGGAAAAGCATGCCTCTACTTACATTTTTGTCAAAACTCCAATAATGTACACTTTAACAAACAAAAAACGCAGTAAAATATTTTTTATTAAAAGAAAAAATCGACATTTACAGTAACACAACATTTGACACAAATTATGATTATGGGGCAGACTGTTGTTTAGTAAAGACTTATTTTCACACAGTTACTTGCACACCTAGTACATTGGCAATCGTAGCTCACCTGGGACAGCATTACTTTTACGATGCTGAACACTTGGTTTACGAGTCCTATGAAACATGACCAGATTCACTGTCCTCTGTTTTGAATTAAACTGAATATTTTTTAAGCACCACTGGATAATTTTCTTTCAAAATGTTGCCATATGTGCAGCATAGACAAAGCAATATCGTGTATTTGTGCAGACATATCATTAAGCTTGATGCTTTTACCCTAATTAATATCCTAATATACACTATTCTCCTTATGACACATTTTCGTGTAGCGAAACAGCAACTTTATTTTAATATGTTGCATGTGTTAAAATTGTAGCTCATGAGTAACTTCTGACAAGCAACAGAATCTCCCCCAAACACTGGTTCATGACAAATCAAACTCAAGAGCTCAGCTTCAGACATTCTACTTTGGATGACAGAACAAAAATTCCCACTATAGCCATCAAATAACAGAAAGGTGTATGCAAGATGAAATTTCAAAAATGTCATAACTTATTATGCTCAGATTTGAAAAGGGAATATACAGTGTCACTGTTTCCAGAAGCAATGCCTCAAAGGATTTCCGCAGGGCATGATTTAATATTCATATCTCTGCTAATAAATTAACCTTATGTGACATAGAATGTGCTCGCTCCTTCTCAGAGCTTTAAATATTTATGTGCATTTCAGTTTTTGTTCAGCTCTTTGGACAATGTATTGTGACCTACATTTTACAGCTCTTTAACTGGTGTTATATTTTTTCACAAAAACTCCACGTTTTGGTGACTCTTTCTTTCTCAGTGTTTTCATGTCTTCAAAATGTTTTAGGCAAAGTAGGACATATGCCACTCTTTTGTAAGCTTTCCGCTGAATGCTCCTTTAAATAGATTTTGCCAAACCTTACCACATGAATTGCAAAACCACTCAAAACATGCAGATTTGGTGAACAATGTCAGCTTTACCAACCATAAGTACACAGGTTGTTACCACGAATAGATGAGCTTGGTTATTTGTTTTAAACCAAGAAATTGTTTAACGTTCCAAATATGATTGCAATACATTTGAAACATTAATCAGTTCTTCAAGTAATTTTAATTGATGTTTAATTGTATTTCTTACTTCTACTAGTATGGCAATGATGATGATGATTGGGATGATGGTGATTATGACAACAGTCAGTAGTTGCAAATACTGTATAAGATGTTTCTATCACTATTTTTACTTTGTTTTGCTGTTATGTTGTATTATTTCACTGGTATTCAATATCATTTCATAATTGTTTTAAATGTAATTTATTAAATAGATTATAATACTTAACTGAACAATAGTAATTTATTTTTTGGTGCCATGTCCAAACCAAACTTTTATTTTGACGGCTTGCCATGAAAACCTTTACAGTTCTGTGTGTACATGATTTGACGATAGATTTACTCAAATGAAACAGTCAAATGCTCTTGAAGTAACCCTCGGAGCAGTTCTGAAGATGTTATTCATGTAGCCTACTGTATTTATGTCCTCAT
>JAUCMT010000068.1:17325584-17352659 GCA_032357475.1 Enteromius thamalakanensis
TATTGTGACCTGCAGCACTCACTCCACACCGTAGACACCTCAATTCTTTTGCGCGAAAGGGAAACACACTGACGTCACATACGGGGCACAAGGCTACATTTTGCATGTCATGAACCGTCGAACCGCGCTACGCATGCATGCACCGAACCGAGACAAGCGTACCGAACGTTTTTTTTTTTTTTATTAACCGTGCCATCCCTAGCTTATATGATTCTTTAGGGTCTTAATGGAAAGTTTGTAATATAGTTTGTTTTACAATTTCTCATAGATAGTGTAAAATAACGCTGTCAACACTTTTCGCTGTCAAATTTTTTTTTTATTTTTCCCTGTCAAAAACAGCTTTTAAGAAATCACTCTGTTCTGTGTACTTCCCCTTTAAATCTTAAAGCTCCGCTGACCCCACCCCTCTTTTTTCAGAGGCACTCTCAGAGGATCTTTTTTTAGCCATATTCATAGTGAAACTTGGTACTTAGCACTTTATTAGGAAAGGCGATTTGCATAGATTAATTAAAAGACATTATACTCACTGCTTCTGTAGGTGAGACTGGATAATGAATGATTCACGTGAACGTAAATGCATTTTGTTTGATCAAGGGTGTGTTTCCCTTCAGAACTAAACATAACATTAATCCTCAATCGCTTAGGAGTCTTGTTTGTCTCTGCATCTCAAACTGATGTCGGCTCGCTCAGGGCGGGTCTGAGGTAAGACACTAGGTCAGTCTGTGTGACATGCTGCTGTGAATCAACTATTGTGGGAGTGGCCTCTGTCTGTGTGACTCCATAGCGACATGCATTTGGAAATGGCTTGATTTCAAAAGGGGCAACTTATTTTTATTAAATTAAAACAAAACTACTTGTGGATCTTTATTACTGTAGGGTGGTTGTGTACACACACTCCCAACACATATTTCATTCCAAACAGATTATAAAAGTGTATGTAGCACCGGATGACCCCTTTAACAGGATACATTTACTCACCTGTAATGTTTCTTTTTAAATTATTTTTGAAAAATATTCATACAATGAAAAAAAATAGAATAAAATGAGACTAACAATAAATACAACCCTATAATGTTTTTGATGTTTTTCATTATTTTAACATTAATAGAACTTTTTTATGCAAAAAATATATATAACTATGATATATTATAACATAACCAATTTATTTCAGCTTTTTGACAATTCTGATTATTTTTAACTTACTAAACTTAACAGACTAAAATAACTAAAATGGAAATCAAATTAATAAAAACTACCAAAAAATCTAAAAACAAGAAAAACAAAAACATAATTGAGACGTAAACTGAAGTGCATATCTTTGACAAAATATTAATCTAAAATCTTAAAGATACAGAACAATCTTCTTATTTACAGTAATCGATTGTCACCGCAAATGCTGTCACTATGTTGCAGTGTCAAGGTGGATGCCGCTCCTCTGTGGATCTCTCCGAACAACAGCAGTGGGGACCTTCACCCGGCTACTAATGTTTCCGCCCGGACCCTTCTTCCACGCACACCGGATGATTCACGCTCCATGTGTTTCACATTACAGACTGTATTTAAACGTCATCTTGGCAAAGTCTTGATTTGCCTAGGCCATCATTTCTGAGCGTTTTCTTCCCGTTTTGATTACCCGTGTTGATTTCTGACTGACTATTGTTATTCTGATTCTCGCCGCCTGCCCTGACATTCCTGCCTGTTACTGACCACGATTTCTGCCTGTCCTACATTGTACTGTCTGCCCTGTTATTGAACTTTGCCTGTCTGACTTTAAATTCCATTAAAACATCGCAAATGGAGCCTCGAGCGATTCCTTACAGAAGTCTTCGCCACAACCGAATCCAGCGACCATGAGTCAAGTCATCCATGAAGTGCATCGCCAAGCTTCGGAACTGCTGACACATCACACGCAGCTGGAGAAACTCACTTCTTTGATGGCTGAACTGGTGAGCTCTATTCAAGCCCTTACTGCCGGTACTAATGCTCAGATTTGTTCCACGGATTCACCAGCTCCGCCTATACCACCACTGGCGCAAAGTACATCTAACCCAGCGTGCCTGTCTCTACCAAAGAAATACGACGGGTCTCCAGGGAAATGTAAAGGTTTTTTGCTGCAGTGCGAAATATATATTAATTCACAGTCAAGTAGTTTTTCGGATTATGATAGTAAAGTTTCCCTTGTTTGTTCTCTCCCGACTGGTAAAGCTCTCGAATGGGTAACTGCTCTCTGGGAGGGGCATCATCTTACGTTCCCCTCTTATCAAACTTTCTTACGCCAGTTCAGGGAAGTTTTTGATCATACCAGTGACAGAAAAGATGCCAAAAACGAACTTTTGAGTCTTAAACAGGGAAATTCATCCGCTGCAGAATATTCTATGACATTTCGGACCCCTGCCGCACAGACAGGCTGGCAGAGTGATCCCCTGTTAACTATTTATCAACGTGGTCTGCGCGAGGAGCTGCAAACGGAGCTGGCGTGCAGAGGTGAGGATCTGGCACTTTCTGAATATATAGAGTTAGCAATCTAAACTGATCAACTAATGCGATCACGCAAAGGACGCCGTCTTACCACAACTACTACAACCCTCTCTTATCATCAGTCATCAGAACCTATGAAAATTGGTGTCACACACTTAACTGCTGAAGAGCGTGACAGACGGATTTAGAATGGGTTATGCCTATATTGCGAAAAACAATATTTTATTGATCATGGATTTGTAAGGTCCGCCTATTTGGGCATTGATGCTGCATGTCTCACCTTCCAGCCTACCGCAGAGAAAAAGCTCCTAGGGGATTTCTATTTTTTCTGTTCTTTAAGTTTAAATTTATCTTTAATTTTACTTTTACTTTTGAGGTCTCCTCGTTTTAATCTGACTCTAATTTAAGTTATTATTAAGTTTAAGTTGTATTCTTAGATTTGAATGCTAATTCTGAATTGAACAGCCTTAATTTTGAAAACTTGATTATTCTAGATATGAATTACCATATGTCTGTTCGTTAAGTGTCCAGTTATGACTCAGTACAGCGTCCTGTCTAAAAATACCTTGCCGTTAGTTTTAACTAATGCTGCTCAGAGACTAGGGATGGCTATCCCTTCTTCGCTGGCCGCCAACGGCTGGCTCAATAGCAAATAAATCATTTTTATAACCTAAATCTTACCTAATTTGTCAGCTTAGTGATCAAGCAGGAATCAGAAGATCTCCGAAAGCGCGCCAAATGCTTCACTTTGGATTCCCCAGTTTGTCGCGTCCTAATCGATACATTGGTATGCATAACGGCGATCTACTTAAGTTATTAATCACAAATGATTTCATCCGTCAACAATAACTCAATAAATAATTTATTTGTCAGGTACAGTTAACCAATTGACATAATTAAACCAATGTGAAATCCAATTCAGTTCTAGTTTAACAGAACTCGCCCGGTGGGGCTGCAGTTCATCTGTGAGGGGAGGGGTAAGAGGGGGTCGTAAATGAAGATGCAAAAACAATGAGACGTCATCTCGCTGGGGATCCCAGATTAGCCTCTGGCCATCTGTGTCAGTAACAAAGTCTGTTATTGCCTTGTTACGGCTTGCCTGCTCCACCCGAGAATTTTTTTCTTTCCATTTTCTCGGACAAGATTCTAAATGTCTTTTCTGCAGACGTGCAAGTTCAGTTTTCCTGTAAAAATTAAATTAAATTTCTTCAAACTTTACAGATTTGTGTCGGAACATGGTTTTCCTCTCATTACATGTGCACCTAATGTGGTGGTGGCAGCACTCGATGGCCGACCGATAGGATCCGTAAGGATCACCTCTTAGACCCAACCAGTCACTCTACTCACCAGCTCACTCCACAAGGAAAGGATCCAGTTTTATGTCATCGACACTCCTGACCACCCTGTCATTCTAGGCCTGCCTTGGCTTGAGCAACATGACCCTATTATATCCTGGAGGACTCACCAAATCCGCCAATGGTCACTTCACTGTCCCCAGCACTGTCTCACCAAAGCCACGAAAATAATCAACCACGTTCAGGTGTCACACGAAGAACTCACTGATATAGAAACCCTACCAGCACCCTACAGAGACCTGCACATTGCTTTTAGCAAGGAGAGAGCCACCACATCGCTCAACCAATTGGGCTATAGATCTCGTTCCAGGAGCCATTCCACCCCAGGGCCGGATCTTTCCTCTCTCCCAACCTGTATATACATTGTATATACAGACCACCATAACCTGGAATACCTGCGCACAGCCAAGACTCTGAACTCACGCCAAGCCAGGTGGTTGTTGTTTTTCTCAAGATTCCAATTTACCATCACCTACCGCCCAGGATCAAAAAACGGCAAAGCGGACGCCTTCTCCCGTCTCTATGACGATTCAGCTCTGTCCCCTGAACCTGAAAACATCATCTCTCCTTCTATGATTCTTGCTCCAGTAACATGGGACATATCTATGGAAATCGAGGACGCTTTAACCACAGACCCGTCACCCCCAGACTGTCCTCAGGACAAGGTGTATGTACAGGTATCCTCGCCACTATTGATCTAACCAGCAATCGCTATTGGTGGCCCACCATGTACACAGATTTCACCCATTTTGTCAAGAACTGCGATACCTGTCAAATGACCAAAGCTTCCAAGCAATGTCCCGCCGGTCTTCTCCAGCCCCTACCAGTTCCGCAGAGACCCTGGTCACATCTAGCTATCGATTTTGTGACGGACTTGCCTTCATCAGACTCAAACACCACTATCTTAACTATAGTAGATCGCTTCTCCAAAGCCTGCCGCTTAATTCCCTTAACGAAATTATGGGGGGGGGGGTTCTGTTATGAGCCGCTCCTCTGTGTATCTCTCCAAAGTGGTGATGCTCACCTCATTAACATTATCACCTGCAGCAGCCTATTAATACCTGCATAAAATACATGCTGCTGCTACAGTACGTGTAACCCTAGCTAGTAACCTTATTAAAAATTAGACAATATAGAAAATTATTACGCGAAAATAACCTGGAACACTGGTTTGTCATATAATTATCATTAAGTCATTAATGATCATTATTGATCATTATCTCCATCACTTAACTTACCACTGTCATCTTTCCTCTTTTCCTCCTCTTCTTGTTTTTCGGCTTTTGACTGTCAGATGGATAAGTTCTTTTCATTTTTAAAAAAGCCTAGTAATAAGTGCTACTGTGCCAGTTAGAAAACCGCGGCTGACGCATCACAAAGGAACATCAAGCACATCCAGCGTAACACGAGAGGGACCCCTCTAAGGTTGATGCAGATATATTGCTCCATGTTGCGTGTATGTTTTTTATTATGACATTTCAGATTGTTCAAATGGTCGGCTGTCGGGGCCCCCTCAAAATGCGGGGCCCCAGGTAATTGCCGGTCTTGTCTGCCCTATTGCTACGCCTCTGTTCACACGGGGCGTCATTGTCAACATTTGACAAAAGGCTTGGCTGAAGTTTGGCACTGACGCCATGGTCATATCAGCCAATGAAATTAGACAGGAACTCAACAACAAAAGTTGAAAAATTCTCAACTTCTGCCGCGAGTAACACCAGTAAAGTGCCGCCGACAGATCTAAAAAAATGTTTGGCAATGCTTGACGTCACCCATTCAAAGTCAATGGGAAGCGTTGCCGCTGACGCCCCATGCGAACACTGTAAGCAATAAGCTAGGAGAGGCTGTGCTTATTCATGAAAAAATCAGAGCTGAAGGCTGTTGTTCTGCCTGCACCCCTTCAGCCGTGCATCAAGTACCTTTTTGCTTTTATAAAATGGTTACCATATGACAAAAATATTAAAACCAAAATTATATGTGTTGAAATGTTACTTTTTTAAAGCAAGTTTGTAAAATGTAGTCCTTCCGCTAAAAATAGTCCCTGACAGCAACAGCAGCTAAATGACAAGAGAATGTTCTGAATATGCCTCTCATCTAATAAAAACACAGAATAGCAGAGAATAGCTTATCATCAGCTGCATCATTTATTTTTTTACTTTTTAACTATGTGACATTTTCTTACACACATACATCTCATAGCATGATAAAATGTCTGTTTTTCCTCTTTTAGTTTTAAAACAGACCAATTTGCTTTGTACCGCGAGACTGCAAGCGCCATTACAGTGTAAACTGATGGACATATCATATGGACATACAAAACCATACCTGAAACAGAAAACTCAGTAATATTTCATCCACATAATCAACTGAGGGTTTTCAAATAGACAAGCGCGCATCCACATAAGAAGCTTTTATTACAGGGAAGGACGTGGTGTCAAAATTAAAAGATGCAACATAACGCCAGAAGGGGTCACTCGTATATTCATCAAATAAACAACAGACATCTGCGTCATTTCCGTCTGCCATTTATTTACTTTCCGGCTCTTTAAAACGATGCGGCAAAATGTCAAGGAAAAGCACTGTTTTTTAAATTAGCTGACAATGAGCTGAAGCGTGTACAAACTGATATTAATCTTTAATATGGCTGTCAAAATTGAGAGCAAACAAAATGCTGTCCTCCATCTTAGTTGAATTGGTCACATGACTGCATCATATAACTAAAATGTGTCATTGTTTTCGAAAGCCTCTGTTTTCACAGTCCACACTGCGACGCGAAAACTGCGTTTTCAAATTAATCTACATTTGAGAGCGTTTTCAGTAAGCTTGAAAATGTATAAGTGTGGACATGGCCTGAGATGTGAGCTTTTGTAGTGCTCTGGGTGATTGTGGTGACTGAGTACAGGTGTGGGTGATGAGTACTCAAGAGATGAAGAGTAAATGTTGTGATTGGGTGTGTTTGGAGTTAGGTTGATCCGTGAGGGAGGAGTCTAGCCGATCAGTAAACATGGTTTATTGGGGCATTTCCTGTGTCTCGGTAAAACAAAAGGCTTTTTAAAAAAAACGTACTAAATGGTGTTTTATGGAATTCAAAAAATGCTAGTGTGTGTGTGAAGAACCAGAATGACTCTTTCACATTTGTGCTGAAAGTCTGAGTACACTGAGTATTACTTTCATGCACTTGATCTTTGGCTTTGATCTTTGTAGCATTTATGATGTCAATCTCTTTCTCTTAAATTAGCAGTGATGAACAAGACGAATTAAACAGAACAAATCCTGGAAACATAAGATGCCCAGCATCAAATTACGCTGTTATATTTAGACCCCAAAAATGAAAAGGCTATTCCATTTAAACAAGGGAAGGTTTTATACATAGCTGTTCTTTACTCAACCAATTACCTGTGCATGGGTTCAATCATATCCTAAATAAATGATGTATGGAATAAGGATAAGGATAATCTCCCCAGCCTATTAAAAATGAGAAGAACTTTCATTTCCATTTTCAAGCCTAAAAGGAAAACAGAAAATGATCTTGTGAAGTGCATAAGCGCATACTTTATTAATGTATATTTCTCTTGCTTTTAAAGCTTTTAAAGCTTTTCAATTCGGTCTGCCTAAAAATCCAATTCCCTTTGGGAGGACAAGATCACCCTTAACATTTCCGTCTCTGTTCAAATATGGTGATTAGTGACGATATGAATGAGTCATGTACACCATATAGAAAAGTGGATGTCAATGTGTCACGGGCGAGCTGACAGCATGCCATAAAGTAAAATGAGATGTATAGTACAGCAGGTGTTGTGACAATGAATGGTTTCGTCATAAATGGTTATCTCGGGAAGTGCGGCAGAATAGATATATTTCTGACATCCCGACATGAGAGATGTCAGATATTACATTTTCTTTTCAAATGAAATGAAAATTTCTTTTAGAATTTGATGCATCCAATCTTCATTTCCATCAAAATCTTTTACATACAGACACACACACACACACACTCGTTACAGTCACTGAAGGTCAACTCATCCTCATCAGTTGGAAGAACCAACTCTGCTTATTGCCCTTTCTGTGACATATTGCTGTTTTCATTTTATGAAAAGAATAATAATTTTTTTGTTATTCACACATTAAAACATTTATATTAAATTAACATGTTAAATACATGAATGAAATGATTGATGTCACTATTTATTAAATAATAATAATAATAATAATAATAATAATAACAAATCAATCCCAATGAGGAAATACATTATTTGCACTGTGGTACAGCATTGCTTTATTGAATTTCAATGTTCTCAGGTAACAGTAAAAATATGTTAAGTGAATTAAAATATGCTATTTACTAACCAAAGAAAAGACCAAAATAAAAGTCATACGACTTAGAAACAACCCATCACTGACTACCTTAAGGCTGGCCCTTTTAATTATCACATTGCAATATATTGTATTTACTTATTTGTTACTTATTTGTACATAGTGTTCTTAGATCAACTTGTGGAGGTAAATGCATTTCAAATTATTCCCTTTCTTTAGAAAGCAACTGGACTAAAGTCAACTGAGGTCTTTATAAAGAAATTGCAATGAACAAGCACATTAATGTGATGTTTGATACTGAAATGACAGGTATTAGTATTTATTTGCTGTTTTTTCTACTTTTAATAGCAAGTTTTAAATGTTGTTGTGAGAGAACTATTAGAGTTTTAGAAGTGTAAAAATAGATTAAATGTAGCTTTGAAATAAATGTAAATGGTTACAAAAAACACTTATTTTTTGATGGAATCAAATGAATATAATATGCCATAAATTAATTTATTCATTGATTTATAGTTTGTATTATTCAGAATATGTAAGATCAAATGATTTAGTCTTGACTAGGAAAACTCAATAAATGGAAGAACCTGTAGTCGGAAATGAAAACGAACATGCTGTTTAACATGCTAAATAATTAATATATACAGCACTTTCAGTTCTTTGTAAAAAAAATGTTGCTTTGGAAATAAGAAGTGACAGACTGTGTAAAAAGAAGCGCGAGGAGCAGCGGCATCCACTGAAGCCACGCAACATCAAGAGCGTGCGTATCTCTGAGACAAGACATTCATCCAATATCTGTCCTCTCTCTACACCTATACCTACCTCATGAAAGAGGGACGAATGATCATATTGTCAGCATTCATTCCAACGTACTAAAAAAGAGCACATGAAACAGCATACCAAAGATCTACCATTCATTTAAATTTTTGCATGACAAAAAAACACCCCATTCGATCAAAGAGTACGGGATTATGTAAACCCAAGCAGCGCCTCTGTGATGTCTGATTCTAATCAGTGTGCGAATTAAATTCATTTTCGGGGAGGTATGAACTAATTTTGATAAAGGGTGTTTTAATTTGCTAGGTCAGCACAAGATAAAGTCAGAATGTACCCTTTTTAAACAAAAATATTTTGCGCTCGAACGTTGCCCTTTCACGTGATTCTTCTTTTGGGCCCTCGTGATACCTTTAAAGACATGAAATTAAGTATTATAAATTTAACATGAAGTAGGTGTTTCGCGGGAAAATACCTATATGTTATAGTGCTTACATATTTTGTGGTTCTTTGTTTTTTTTTTAAGTTATTTAAACGCCACACGACTTACACAGTTTTATCTGCGTTTGATTCAAACAACTGTAATAACTCGATGTTATCCAGAACGTTTTATGTTCATTAGGCACAACTTTCTGTTAAAAAAAGGTGCTAGTGACGTCGGTAGATATTGGCGGGTGGTGTGCCAAATGGAACCCTGTTCCCTCCAGAGAACACGCTTCAAGTGCTATCCCCTTTCGGAGTGAGCGGGGTATGGTGATGCTCACTTTAGAATGGAATTGACTCATTATGAAGGCTGCTGTGCGCACGCGAGGAAATGAAGCGTTTGGATAGGATGAAGACGCGTAGCCCGCGTGGGAACGGCACGGGTTAGTTTGTACCGGCGAACTCCGCTCGCGCGTCAGAAACACTTCTTACAATTGCCGTCACATTTCGTTCGCAGGACAACATTTAGCCGCACGCGCGCAAAATCCGAACGTCGATTTCTCTTATCCGCGCGCAGTGACGCCTCCTCGCTGTCATGTAGGGGCTTCATGTGAACGCGTTACTGTTGACCGATGGGACACAAACAGAGGGTCACTCTCTGCGCGAGAAGGCGACGTGAAGATCTGCCGTGTTTACAAGAAACGAATCATTTTGCAGAAGAAATAGAGCATATAGTGACATTACTCTGGGAAAAGTTGAGTTCCAGCCGCAGGGGAGCAGGTCGGAACGCTTATCATATAAAGCAGGGAACACTGACTGGGATTGCTGCGCGTGACTGGGATCGCGTCTGAATAAACACCTGCCTCTGAGGACCTTAAAAACTCAAACCTGACAGAAGAGCAGAAGAGGATTAAACGTTCACTTGAACCACTAAACAATAAGGATATATGCGCCTGTATTAAAAATAACTTATCTGGAACTGGGTGAAATGAGACAGCGGTTCAAATGTGCGCGGAATCAACCCGTTTATTTCCAGATGTAAGCGCTGCCCTGGCCATCCTTTGGGTGCATATCTGTTGTTTTTCTAACAGAGGTCTGTCACCCCGGAGCGGAGCATCCGGACAGCTGCAATTGGAGCAAAGGAGCGCTGTGCTGTTTGAAGGTTTTTGCAGAAAAACACTGGAGCAATGAGTCGCATCCTCCATACACAGGTACGACAACTACCCATGAAAGCACATAGTGGGTTAACTGGTAAAATTAAAGTCTTTTTTATCAGTAAAGAGAATGTAAACATGCTACAATGCAGTGGAAACCTTTTAATTGGCTAACTGTAAATTACCCTCATACACAGTGGAAAAATGTAGAGGACGGGACTTGCAATTTTGTTGTAACACTGTTTAAACTAAAACGTACTGTAGAAAATGCCTTATGAAAAGGCAATGCAATGCACATACCTTTAGGCTAGGGCAAATCGTTGTTAAAATCACATTTCCCCCTTCCAGAGAGGCTTTCCCAGAACCCTCTGCGCACACAATCACAGTTGTTAAGATGTCATTTAAAAAGTTAGATTCTTCTTTTTTGTGTTCCTTGTTATGTGCATTGTGTGTTGCTTTAGTAATATTTGAAGCATTATTTTAGTATTGTGTGTATCAATCTAATGATATTATCTTGGTGTAGCTCTTGTCTGTTGGTACTGGTGACAGTTACTATAGAGGCTTATTTTAATGCAAGTACACCGTGTGGCTTTCCATTGTATCACTAGTGTTTCGAGTGAGTGCAGTGCATTGTCAAATAGATTTCAATGACTCAAGCAGATTTTTACAGTGTCATTTACGTATACTGAACAAAATATTTTTTCAGCAGTGCACATTTTTCCCATTCAAATTTTTTCCACACTTGTTGCATTTATTATCAGTATGATTATTATTATTACTATTATTGATGCTGGATTTAAAAAGGTGTCTTCTTGTCCTATTTTTTTGTTCTCTTTTGTTTGCCTTGTCTAAATATAGTCAAATAACACTTGTCAATAAACTATCATTTGTCACTGAGATTTTAAGGGAGACAGTGGAGGTAATTAATGACTATCCTTCGACGGGGGAGATCATTGCCAATGTGAGTCAGCAGTGTGTGGGTGTGCTATTGAATTCTGTAGACAGTAAATACAAGCAGGGACAGGACACAATCCCCTGCCAGTCCTCAGCTGAGCTGCAAGACATTTTAAAAGAATGTCAATTCTAGCTTATAATAGAAGCTTTGCAAAGGCATCACAAGCATATCATATATTCTCAATAATATAACATGACATCACTGAAAGGTAAAGAAGAAAAAAAGCCTTTATTTTTAGCCTTATAAAGGATGCAGCAAGTTTATTAGTCTCCGCTCTGGACCGTGGCCCAGTTTGGCACCATTACGAAGTAATGTGCTGAAACTCTGACAGTCAAAACATACAAGCCTTCAGCTACCATTAATAAGTGTTTTATCACTTCAAGCACTGTGGATAGTATTTTTCCAAGAAAAGTGAGTTGAGTGACGACTGATCGTAACTTGAGTTTTGAAATACTTAGTGAGTGAAGACACAGTCTTCTGATTTTGGCTTTGCAGCTTTTGCCAGGGTTATGAAATGTCCCATGTGGCTGGCAGGAGTGCAAAGAAGCAATTAGGATTCCATACAACTGCTAATCGACTTATATTTTACTTTTTCGTTGCCTCAGCACATCAGCGCGGTTGCTGTGATCTCAGAGGAAATTCTGTATTCCAAGAATGCGATATGCACATTTCATTCCCTGGCGTAGGAAGGCTGACTAACTTTTTTCCCCCCCAGCAGCTACAGAGGTCAAAAGGTCAGATCTGAGATGATTGACTGTTGTGCTGATGATTGTGATAAAATTGAGGCCAGAAGAAAACAGCCATCTGCGAGGAAGAAAGGCTTATGAATGTGTAATCTTGCCCTCTTTAGCCGTGAATGACATCGTTATCGTTTCGCTCTCCTCCCTCTAGCTCTTTTGATAGCATATTTCCATCATGATGCCGCCAGTTGTTTACAAGTCAATTGTGCCCTTTATTTACACCTTGGCACACCTGACGGGAGCTCGGAAGGGATCCTTTACTACCAGTCCTGCAGAAAACGAGAGTCTTCAATTCTTCCAGTCTCCATTCGCCCCACAGGATATGTGTTTGTTTGTGTGTTTGTTCATAGCACCCCACAGGAAGAATAATTTCACCTGTACACACGACTCCTTCAGCCTGGTTAAGCACCGGAAGCTTTTGTCAAATTACAGTCGACCCAGTGCAGTTCAATAAGCACACAGTTCTAATTAACTCATCACAGAGATGTAAGGAGTGGAAAGGCTTCTCGCTCTCCACAAGTTGAAGAAGACAAACAACATTTCAGATGCATGCAGTGGGCTTATCAGTTTCTCCTTAAGATGACAAGATATCTGGTTCCCTTATAAATTTGCTGCGGTTGGGGCTGTTTGGCTTCTGTCAACATAGTGTGGTGTATTGAGTGCTGTACGTGTCTCATTATGTTCTGTTTTGAAGAAGTCATGTTTATGAAGCCCTGCTTGCATTGAATCTGTAAGAGCTGGAACAACCCTTTTGAGGGTACTGTTGAGGTTTAGGGGTTTCAGGCACTTCCAAAGGCATTCAGCACTCAGTGTATCTTAGCAACGGCAGGTACAGCCCATTATTTTTGTAGTTCTAATATCCCAGAGGTCAATATCATGTCTATGATTTAGCATGGTTCATGCATCGCAGCGTCTTTGCGTGACTAATCGAACATGTACTGAGTGTAAACACAGATGAGGACACCCTGAGCAGCGAACTACCGCTTAAGTACTTAGAAATGGACTTTGCATTGAGCCACGTTGTACTTTTTGAAGACAGGCTCACTTTCTCATAACCAGTCAAGCTGATTATTGTTTTTTTTGTATATGTACCGCAATGTAAATGGTGGCTTATTTAGTGCTAAAGCCCTGCTCGGTATTTTGTGTCAGCGCTGGGTCTCAGTGCTCTTTTAGTGATTGCTCCTCTGCCGCATTTCCTGGAAATGTAGCTCATAATAATAATGACGTTAAGCCATTTGGGAGTTCCTTTTCTGAATGGATCCTTTCAAATCCCTTTCTGAAATTCTCAAAGTCTGAAAATGAGCTTGCAATGATCGCCAGTCTTCCAGCTCCTTGCCATTTAGGGATGATTTTTCTATGCGACCTTATATGTTCCTGTGTCACTCAGAATTGAATAGCTTCAGATCAAATTGGTCTTGAATTGGTTGTGTAAATATTTCTTGGTTCTCCGCTCTGGGTGCCGTGGGAGAGATTTGGGGCGAGTATGAAATGAGTGTTATAAAAACAGTGATTAGAAGCAATTGTTCACATAGCTTTTATAAGGGAAACTGCTTTAATGGCATTTTGTCATTTTCTCAATACCAGACGAGGCCACAGTTTAAATCAGCAATTCCCAACCATGTCCAAAGGGTTCCAGAGGGTCCCTGGATACATTTTTATTCTGCTGATATTAAATTGATAAAAGAGAAATACAGAAAAGCAGAATTTAGCAAAGGTGTTTATATTTAGTTGTAGCTGAATCATGACTGCAGTAAACTAAAAGAGGGACACACAAAACTGCGCAAAAAAAGTAGCTGAACAAATTGTTCAAATTAACTGGTTAATTGAAATGAGTCAAATTTTCCATTAGGTTGGGAAATACTGGTTTTAATAGTTTAACATTAGGAAAAGAATGACTTCATAGTAGCTTAATTCTTTCTCAACAGATTTAAACGTAGAGTGCTGGCATATCAAACTCACTTAAAGACTTGGTTTTATCACCCCCAGACTGTTGCAGTTCATTTTAAAAGCATATTGAGGGTTATCATAAATCACTTAAATTAATATTGTGCTTTGCCTAATATGGTAATTAGGGAATCACTGGAAGCTTTTGGACATTTTAAAAGTTGGATGGCTTGCACCAAATGCGTTTGTTCTTTAAACTCACTTAATTAGTCTAGGCATGGAGCACAGCCGGGCTGCCTGAAGTGGAGATAGCTGGCAATGGAAAAAGTGCGAAGGAAAGTGTGTGTAAAGAATGCCAAGGCTTGCACAAAAGCTGCATTACAGGATAGTGAACATATTCTGATGGAGGGGTCGGTGCATGCTTTCAGAGATGGGCTTTTGATAAAGGAACAGGAAGTGCACTTTTGTTAAAGGCTGAATGGCAAGTACTCTGCAGGAGCTGAGGTTGCAGTATAGATTTTGGATGAGCCATTTAAAATGCCTGCGTTTAAAGCAAATGAGGAGTATAGATGAACCTGAGGTGGAGCTGGTAACCTGGGAGTGCTTAAGAACAATGGACCAGGAACCTACGGAAATACATCAGATCTCAAGTTCTCTAAATATAGCATTCTTTCCTAAAGTCAAAATACTGTACAAAGGGTCAAAATCACAATGGGATTCTCAGAAGAAGAAGTGTTTTTTTTTTTTTTATTAGGTTGGTCAAAAAAGAGAACTGTCTCAGTTTTGTCATTGCTCTATCACAAGGCACTATGCATATGTACATTTGCAAAGATGTTCAAAAACTGTCATTTGCTTTGTCATTGATAGATTCTATATCTATATACTTTACTGCAGAATATCTGTAGCAATGTGTTATTACGATCTATTAGAACATGTGAACAATTCCAAAATCTGGATAATTATGAAAATTAAATATTAGCTGATGCCTGAAGATGATAGTTCAGAAATACAATAAGGTCCAAGGTATGGCTGTCACACCTGGAGGATTTCATAATTTGAACATATCGTTCCGTCCTTGATTTCCCATTAGTAATCAAGAAACACTTAATTAAGTGTAGTCTAAGTTAAGTACAAAACCAGAAAAAGTCACATAGGCATGATACAAGTGTGTAAAATATCAATTCAGATTATTTTCTGCATCACAGTCAACATTGCATCTGAACCTCCCATGTGTTTTCACTGTGACTTGGCAACCCCCACTCTTTGTCAAGTTTCATTGGCATATTTAAATGTGAATGGGTGTTTTCTGCCACATTTATTTGCCTCCTCATTTTGGGCATGACGTTTTGTGCGGTCATGCAACACATGTTGTTTTGTGATCCAGAGAATGGTGGGATTCTCTCGCAGCTTGCCACGGTTTAACATGAGTAAGAAAGATATTCTGTTCACTGAGTCAGTGATCACTATGCCTACTTTGTCCCAGATCCTCATCCTTTCCTAAATGAAATGAGTGAATTAACTCAATTAGCCTGTCAGTGGCTCTTTACAAGCAGCTGGTACCTGGCAGCTGTTGCATAAAAAAAGACAAAACCTCATTCATCCCTTTCCAATCAATTTTCCCTTTCCATCCGACATTTTTCACAACCTTAGTCTCACTTAAAACGGAACACATTTCCATCAGAGGGGCTTGCAGTGGCTTCCCACAAGGCATTTCTTCCTTTGTGTTGGTTCATCGCAATGTTGCAACGCTAGGACAGGGACTGATGTTCTTGTTTGCTTCTATTTTTTGCTTTTTTGGGGGGAAATGTATTCTCACAGCAGATTAGACATGCAAATTAGCGAGAGCTGTTTGTTTTGAAAAGACTAAATTAGATCTCTGTTGAAAGCATATTTGGCTTTTGCATTCTTTTGTTCTTTCTGTTCTAACTTCTGTTTGAAGAGATATAAATATGATAATATAATATGTTTAACTGTGTCAAATCCAAGATTTCATCATGAAAAAGTACAATATTAGCAAAGCCTTTCATCAAATCTCCTTTGTGTTTATCGCGGCATCTATTCCCTCTTGTTTAGTTTTCAATTTCAGTTTTCAGTTTTATTGGCAAGAAGAAAGCTAACGGCACGTAACACACATCAGTTTAGCTATGAGCAACAAAGAACAGTGCAAAATAAATGAGAATGATTCAGATATATCAGTTACTCATCAGTGATTAAATTAAATGATACATAGATTATAAAATAATTTCAAATAGTTAATTATTAATTAACTTGATGATGGCATGATGGGCACTGAATAGATCTTACGAAAAGCGGTTTATAAAGTCATTACAACTTACAGTAAATTAATATTACAAGTAAAATTAGACAGTAAAGAAAGTTAAACATGTATAATTTTACCCTGTAGCATCTATTTCACTTTCTGCTGTATGTATTTTGTTGATTTATTGTTTCTCAAATCTTAGCATATTTTTATTTTTGTATTCATGTGTGATGTACTGATATTAATTCTTTTATTTAAAGCACTTGAACTTAATTAAAAGGTGCAATATAAAGAAAGTTTATTATGTTAATATTTAATAGTTAATCTGTCATGCTTTTTTAATCATCTCTTTACTTGCATTTTGATTTCTGTCCTTTTTTTTTTCCCAGATAATTTTTGCATGCTATGTTTGTTCTATAATTACTATTAATTGCACTAAAGTAGCATGTTAAATTAACAACATTAATTGAAAGAAAAGTAAGTATTAATTCATCACACTAGTAAATAATCATTACAGCAGAAAGCGAGAAGATCAGATATTAATAAGATAATTATTACGATATGCTTTGTCCCTGAGATGCGGTACAGCAAGTTAAGACTAAGTCTAAACTAACTATCTATTTAAGGCATATCTTTCCCTAATGTCTGCGAATTTTGAACGAGCAAGGTAGCACATTTTTACATACTGTACAGTGCTTTATAAAATAGGTATTATGCTGACAGTGCACCACATCCCCTATGCATGGTTGACACTGACACAACTTCAAATGTACGTTACTCTACAAATAAGGACCAGTGTTTATAATTCAAAATTGCTAGTAACTTCAAAAGGACAGATGACCTTCAAAATCATAAGAGCAAATTTGGAGTACAATTTCAAGGACGTTCTCTTTTCGGTTTACACCGTAACTTTTCTTTGTTTAAAATATTTCAGAATTCTTAATCCTTGTTTATTTGTGGGTTTAAATTGGATTTTGAATCCCAGATTTGCAGTGTGGTCCTATTTTCCTATTTTATGTCCCAATGGAATATATTCCATGGCAACATCCTCTCTTCCAAGCATACTTGAGCAGTGTGTTTATTTGTGTGAGCATGTTTCCTGTGTTTAAAAGCGCTTATGTGTTAGTTACGGTCATATTCACATGCATTCACACAGACTTTCACCCATATGCGCATTATGCTGGGGCAATAGAAAACACCCCTATCTATGCCAGCGCAAACTGATAAATGTAACTCATTAACTGCATACTGTCTCACTCTCACTTTTGTGGGGTTACTGAATGAAGTGTGGATGCTGGTGGAGAGGCTCTGCATCCAAGCATCTTTCATTAATTGCCCAGCTATGCTTGTGTGGAACGCTGGCATAAAAGATATTGACTCCTTGCGCTAACACTGCAGCCTGTGTCATCTCCATTTATCACAATTAACAGCCCCACAGCGAGTAGAGCCAAGCAGTGCAGCCTCAAGGTCAGGGGTACGGTACACAATGTTAAATCTGAGTAGAAGCATGCAAACAAGCTCTAACTTGTATTATTTAAATAAATAAATACATTTATTTAGCTTTATAAAAAATATGTATTTTTTGAAAATTAAATACTATCTGATTTTTATTAGGGTTTTATTAGTAGAGGGTTTTTAGTTTGTTATTAGTTTTATTTTATTCTGTTACTGTATTTGATTTAATCAGTATAATTGATTATTTAAAGTTTGTTTTGATTTAATTTTATTACGTTTTATTTTGTCCAGTATTTTATAAAGTATAAAGTTATTTAACAACTTTTATTGACTAATTAAATTGACTAATAATTTCGGCCCTAATTTCATGACACATTTCAGAGTTTTATTTTGCTTTTCCGAGTGCTTAAGAAAAAACATAGCTCTCAATGCTTTCCTGTCATCTCTGTACTGTCCTATCCTTATAAAAGGCCATAAAAAGCATTTAAAAATGAATCTGTTTGCAGGAATAAAAAATTATTCTGAAGCCTTACACACGACTTTGCTAACTCAGTTTAATTTTGAGGCATTGACTGGGGTTAGACTGGGGTTAATTTGAGAATTTGGTTGGGTTTATTTTTGAAACAAGGTTGAGGTCAGGTTAGGTTGAGGTGAGAATCTACATTAGGCACATGTCAGCCAAAAAATTCCCTTGCTCTAGTCTTTCTAAATATAGAGGAGAAGAAATATTTAATGTATACTGTGAGTTTTCATAAAATGTAATTGTGCTGAAGTTGGAAGTCTCTGATCTGAGACTAGTTTTAGGAAAATCAAGCACAATGTGATGAAAGGCATTTCTGCCTGTCATGCTCAGACCAGCTGTCATGTTAGAGCAGTTCACACACTGACTGAAGTGATTTTACGCTACTGTCTCCAATCTGTAGACATCCATATACTCATACACAAATATGAACTATAACACACTCCGTACACTCTGTCCAAATGCCACACATGGTTACTCATTCATCTGCATCCCACATGAGCGTGAAGCATCCCAAGTCTGCAAGCACACACAGAAAGTTATGTTACGTATGTGTCCGTACACTCTAGCATAGATTCACAGTACGTCCACACACACGCACACACATGAACTTGCATAGCACCCATGTCCTTTGAAAGTACTGCCTCCTGAGTAAACATGCACACACACACACAGATTATTATGGGGTAAATAAACAATAGGGTAATAGAGGGCAGCCTGTGTAAATACTATTATGGCCATAAACAGGCTCCTTCATACAGATGAAGAACAGCAGACACATCTTAAACAAACAGAAGGCACTTTGCACAGATGAAATACACTTGGCTTGCCTTATTCATTTATGGTAACACTCTATTTTAGGGTATCTTAACTAGTTGCTTATAGCATGCAAATTACTTCAATATTAGCCATTTATTGTTATTGGTATTAATTAAGCACATTGTAATGCCTTATTCTACATGACATTGTTCTACTGAACATTCATCATCATACCTAATACCTTTACTAAACAAATACCTTAATATTAATAAACAGCAAATCAGAAATTTATTGGTGGAAAAAAAATCATACTTAATATTGATTAAGTGTTCCCTATTCTAAACTATTGACTGTCATTGACTATAATTGTCAAACTCATTCATTAATTTTCAGTTATTACAATTTTAATAAATTCAAATTTAAGTATCAAATTTATTTATAAATGACGTTTTGGAACCTTCATCAGGAAAAAAAAAGAAAACGATTATTCACATTAAATCACGTATAACAATAGGTTTCTGACCAATCATTACAAAGGTCAATTGATTAGTTACAATCTGCAATAGATACAACTTTCTAAAAAACAAAAAGGGTAATTTTTACAGTATACAAGGTATTCAAGATTACAAAATCACATTATAACATTATAACATCACATTAAATGGAGCTTCGTCATTCATACCATTAGGTGATCATGAATTGAGAGTAAAAATCTAAAATAGCTTCCCTTGTTGTAAGTACGATATCACCACATCTTGGTGGTACATTAACCCTTTCAATACCACAAAAACGTAAAGAAAAGGCATCATGATTACAAGCAGGAAAGTGGGCTGCCACTGGATAGTTCATATATTTTCTTCTGATAGAGCTCTTATGTTCGCTAATTCTTTGCTTAAGTTTACGTGATATATTTTTTTACATTTTATTTCCTGTAGAGGGTCACACAACCGAAAATCGTTTATAAATAAATTTGAAACACTTGCATAGCTAGTGTGCTGGATCTGGTTTGTTTTTCAGTTTTGAACAGTTTTGAACAACACACGTATCTATTGCTGCCAGGTGTGCGGAGAATCATTCATCGATTTTAGTTTATTAGGATTATATTTGGATTTTATTTGTAGGATTTTATTTTTAGCTTATTATTTCATATTTAATTGCCTTATTGTATTTAATTATTTGTATTTATTTTTTATTTTATTATTATTATTTTATTCCATCTCATTTATTATCTTTTGACTGGAAGCAAATGTCTTTCAGTAATTATAAACCAACATTAATTATTTAAGTTTAGTCCAAAAAAAAGCTCCATCTAAGGCCTTGCCTTAAGTACATGTCACACATTTTGTTAACAGTGTTGCAAAAAAAATGCCTCATATAAAATTAATGGAAGCTAAAACAGTTCATGCAGCATTTAATTTGATCTTTGAATTTGTCAGTTAACATTTAATAAGTCAAGCATTTGTTGAAAAGGTAAAAAGGTTTTAGGTTTTAGTTGTGAAAGTGAAAGTACGTCTTCCTTCAGCCTGCAGTGCCAAACCCCTCCCCCTGTCATCTCAGTTTCCATGGCATCCATGATGCGTAGCGACTGGGCGACCGTTCAACAGCATCACGGGTGGAGTGTGTATTAACTATGGATTTGAGGGGGAGGATCATTTTCTCACAGAGCGACTGAGCCGTGTGATCGCAGAGGAGCTAATCTAACCCTGACCACCTGTGAGGATCGCTTCCTCCTCTCAGCCCAACCCTACAGGCCTGCGTTGAGCCGGGGAGAATGTTTGAGTGCAGAAAGGGGTAGGATTCAATTTTCAGGGCTTGCTATCAGGTTCTCCCAATACTAAGAGGCGGCGGTGATTCCACGGATCAGTTTGAGGACTTTGCAACAAGCTGACCTACATATTAGAAGATTGGGTTCCTATTGCAGTCCGCCTGCAAAAGCAATCAGCAGGCATGCTCACACGAACCAGATGGATTCACAGCACGCTCTCCCATCCTCTCGGAGTCACTCTGTGTACAGTATTTTGCAATTCTCTTCCCTGCATGTTTCAGTGTTTGAGAGGGTGCAGGTGTTTGAAATGTGGCCCTAGAAGTTGTGTGTTGTTTTGAAGGTACCTGAGCCATTCATCAGTGTCATCACAAATAGCTATACATGTGCATTTCTGTTTTTACTCGGCTAGACTAGTTTAGCTCTTTCGCTTCAGCCCTTAATATATTGTTTGTGTCATGCAGAAATAAGAAAAGGCAAAACAAATATAGAATCTCATCCCTCACTCCACAGACCTTGGCCGTTCGGAGTCCATTTTAAGCAAACTTTACTGAGCTTTCTGAGGTATCCTGATCATTTCAGTTCTTAACTTAATAAAGAAACGAAATGTCTTTCACTGCAGAAATGTCAGATTTCTAAACGTCTTGTGGTTTGCAAGCATGAAGTTGCTCTCTGACAGAGTCTCGCGTGTTTAAACCCCTGAGGTTAGTACATTTTGTTTTCATTACACTGGTACTTCAACCGCAGATGTGTTTAACACTTTCAACACTCACTTTTACCTCCACTGTGACAATTTAATGGCAGTTATAATTGTCCTGTTGTTGGCCTTGTAACTCAAGACAGCAATAAGCTGTAAATTTTAATAGCTAACTTCTTGTTTGCAAGTCACCTCTTTTGGGCAATTAAAATGCTTCTGCTGAAGTTCGGAAATGCTCAAAACTGTTTACACAGCTGGCTGTGAAGTATAGTTTTCCCAATATTTGGTTTTATTTTTCCCACAGTGATGATAAAAAAACAGCACTTGGATTTACAGTAATAAATATTTTTCGAAACATATATTTCTTGAGCAACAAATCAGCATATTAGAACGATTTCTGGAGGATCATGTGACAATGAAGACTGGACTAATGATGCTGAAGATTCTGCTTTATATCACAGCAATAAATGGCATTTTGAAATATATTAAATACATGTTATAATATTATGCAAATTTATTTCTAATAATATTTTGTTATGAACCAATAAATGCAGCCTTGCTGAGCATAAAGCCCCATTCACACTGAAAACTATAACTATAAAAATATAGTGTTAAAAAGGATAGCAGAGTCCACAGCTATAACAGTAAAGGCACAGGAAACATCATTTTTTCCATCTGTTTACACACTTTCTCAGAAGATTTGGTCTGTCATAAAAAAAATTCTGATCGAGTTATATATATAAATATATATATTTTTGCATTTGTAGAATGCGTTTTAATAGTAAAGGATGACAAATATGAAAAAACAACAACAAAAAAACTGCATGCAAAATTTTTGGTCTCAGTGTGGAAGGACCTTTAGAGTAACATATTATATCATCCGCTGGTGAGACGATGCTAATATCATTGTCTTTATCGTTATTTTTCTTGGTGTGAAGGGCCTTAAAAGTCACATTGTTCACAAAAATAAAAATAAATAATTACTGACCCCCAAGCTTATGAATGCTATTGTAAGTAAAAATAAATCAAATAGCACAGTCTTTATTATTGTTGTTCTGAATATAAGCATACATGCAGGTGTGAACTTGCTTATTGCAATTAAGTAAGTAACTTATGTGTTAAATTTGATATATGTTCTCCTCCATGTTTACATTAGACAGCACTACAAATACAGATACAGTACAGAAACTGCAAAAGGACCTAATTTTATTTTATATATTTCACTAAACCAGTACTTTTACCAGTACTAGTGATTTTACTACAAAAACCTGTTTTCTGAATGAAAAATAAAGTGAATAAGACAGTCTAGACAGCAGGGATGATCATATATTAAAACACTGCATAAGTAAATAATAAAAATCTTGTGTTCAAATGTCTTATTTATCATAATTGTGCAAAGCCATAAATTATACACAAGCAGAATTATACGAGACAAACCACCTGAATCCAGGCAGGAATGCTGTGGGACCTTACTGAACTGATTTTAGGAGAGGTTAGTGTCTCCTAGTCTCTAAGCATCCTTCAGTTGTTCTCCTGCATTCACAGATAAATAGCCCGTAGAGATTCTGCCTGAAGCTGTCTACCGCTGCCAGAAAGACATGTGACAATTGAAAGCATTCTCTTGTTGTTCCCAGATTCTCACTGTAAATGGACCAACATAACACACAGAGAAAAGAGAAATTGTGTGCCTGAGAAAGCACAGAAAGCACTCATCCTGAAATTATTGCTTCTCTGAGGCTTCTAGTGGAGAAATAATATAATTCTTATATTAAGGGTCCATTCACCCCAAAATGACAAATTGTCACCATTTGCTCACTTTCATGCTGCTTTATACTGTACCAGTGCTTTATTCATTTCAGCCACTAAAGAAAATAGTAGGTGAGATTAATAATGAACGGTAAACCATGTGCTATCAAAAGAAGCATTAGAGTAAAAATGTTCTAAGTATTCTAAGAAACTGGAGAAAGCTCTACAGTCATTATTCAATGTTTTCTCTGCTGTAGCTGATGATTTGAATATGCACATATTTAACTTTGTTGTGGCATGATTAATTGGGAGACACAAGAAGCAGATGTTTGCATCATTGATGTCAAACCTGTCGTGCCACTCACATAAAGCTATCAGATAGATTAGAAGAAGACCTGAATATAAAGCATGAGTCATAAAGACTACTTTTACGATGCTGCATTTGTCTTTTTTGAAGTTTCACTATTTAGAAAGGAAGAAAATGACAGACTGAGAGTGACAAATGAGGAAGATCTTTTTTTTAGGTGAAGTATTACGGTATTTAAGGTTCCGGAAGTGATTTTTTTTAACTTCAACATCACAATCTTTCTCTAAAGACTTGCTACCCAGTCTGAAGTCAACTTGAAACAAGGTGAAATAATTAACTTTTCAAAGATCTTTTCTGATTGGTTGTTTATCCCATTGGCTAAAACCATGTGAGACATTCATCTTGCATGTTTTTTGGGTGTTTACAGAGCCTAAGGGTGTCGCAGACACGTGTGATGTCTGAGAGCACATTTAATTATGTTATGAGTCTATATTCAGCGACAGCTTCAGCAACATGTTTAAACATAATGCCAAACTACCTCAGGAACCAGCAGATCGGTTCCAGATTGCAGATCTTACCTTCAAATTGTCCTAATTTGGAATAGAGGGAATTTTTGGCAATTTTAGCTTTCAGGTGTAGAGGACCTCATCTGTAGAGAAGAAGCAGATGAAGAGGAAATTGGCCCTCCTGCGTCTGCTAGACGGACTTATGACTGGGGTTTCTGCTTTGTTCACGGTTAACCAATTTACAGCCGCAGCCAGGAGAGTGCAATCTTTCATTGCCTTATTTTTTCTATTAAAGGTTAAATGATTTATACACTTTACAGAAATGTCTCTCCAGTGGTGCTATAAATGCACTTGTCCAGATTGGGAAAAAAATGTGTCTATTAAACCAGACATGACACTATGGTATAATACACATCTGTGAGGTCATAGGAAATGCTGAGAGACAGACATTTTGTTTAAAGTATGCAGCTTTACCTCAATATTTTCAGTTGTATTTAAATATACACATATAAGGACAGTAGTGCACAGTGTGTGCTTGCATGCATGTGCACTAGTCCACACAAACCCATGTGCACACATAAACTTACCCTTGCTGCCCTAAGCTCAGCTGCCCTAATGCAATATTAATGCCAGAGAGTACAAACCCAGACACACTGGGCAGAAAAGCTATTTTTGTCCATCTTTCATAAGCATCAATATATTCTCATTCCATTCTTGATAGACTAGTCTATTAAAGTCTGAAAGTAGAAAATCTCAGCTATTTCTGCGCTGAGACTTACACAAAACACATTTGGATTGGTACTTCTAGCCTCTTTTCACCTTTTTGTTTCCATCTGATAGTCTGTTAAAGTCTGTGGTCACAATTATGCTCTGTATGTGTATATTCCCAACATGCACTGGTGTCTGTGTTTGAAGCCAGTCATGTTTCTCGAACGCAATGTCTTTGATCTGTTAATCTGCTTAATGTTCCAGCTGCTTAATTTCTTATCATTCAGTGATCGTTCATTAAGCTGGATGAGTGATGTTGTGGGGAATATGCCACAGCACATGATGACTCAAATCAAGCCCACCATCATCTAGACCTCATGTGAGCAGAGTTGAGAAATCGTACACTGACATTAGCTGTCCAAATAGCCCAAAAGTATTCTGCCATGCAAATCAGTTTACTGCGTCCTGTGCTGCTATTTCCCGGACCACAACAAAATCATGAGCTTATGTATTGTACACAAGTGATAAACAGAAAGACTGAGTGCTGTAAAAAGACAAACATATTTTATTGACTGTTTATGTGACACTGTGTAGTCTTACCAAATGATTTGGATGAACGAATCAGTAAATAATGTATAAATACAAACACTTAATTCTTTCATGAATGAACCAGTGTTTTGAATGAATCTGATGACTAAAGGATTCAATGATTCATTCATAAAGGCAACAGTTTGGCTGTATAGTATAGTACTCTTTCACATACTGTTTTTTGTGCTTGTTATTTAATTAACAATAATATGTAATCATTTTAACTTTTTTTTTTTAATTCCTGAATGAATCAGTGTTTTTGAAACCTTTTGATGCCATCTACTGGTGTATTGATGTAAAATGCTGAAAATTCCCTATTATTATTCCCTATGATTTTCGTAATGAAGAAAACATACTTGCAGAATCCTGTCATAAAAATGCAATTTAAAATAATTGTAAAACATAGAGGCCCGGTTTCACAAACGGGGCTTAGCTTAAGCCAGGACTAGGCATTTTAAGCAACTTTTACAAAAATGACTTAAATATTAGAGGTGTGCATCTTAACACCAAACAATGACACTGACATGTTTTAAGTTATGTCAGAGCAAGATATTTTCATCTGAGACAGCTCAAACATGCAATTTAATCTTGGACTAGCTTAAGCCTTGTCCGTGAAAATGGGGGAGAATGTCACATGTTAATACGAAACAAACAGGTGTAACAATAAAATAAAGTGTTAACAAAAACACTGTTGATAAAATAGCCTTGCTTCTCTTTTAGTTTGCTGTTAGGCTCAGTTGGTTTGTGGGAACAGGGAGGGCACAGATACTACCCCTCCCAAATACAAATGCCAAGATTAAATTCTGTAGGAAACATTGATCACTGCCATGCTATTCCATGAATAGTTTCCAATATGAACACCAGCAGAGTTTCTGTGGTGTTAGTCAGGTCTAATGAAGTTCTCTTTCATCTGCCATCAGTCTGGTCCCATGATGATGGGGCTTGATGCTAGATTCCTAATTTGCTATATCCATTACCAGCCAGGCATGAATTAGTCGGGAATCCACCTGACAAGCTGTGCTTCAAGCACTCACTCACAGAATCAAAATGACTCTTTTATGTAGTGCTAGATGATTAATACTTCATCTCATCACGGCCAATTATCACCTTCTCTTTTTATTTTATAAACAGCTTCAGCGATTTGTTCATAGTGTTATTGTTCCTGAAACCTGAACAGATTATTAGCAAAATAATGTGGATACCATTATAATAGGGGTTAATATAATTTGTGGAGTTGGAAATAAAAGTGGAACAGTGGAAATAAAAAAGTTGTGTTCATTCAGATAACGTATATGTAGCATAAGCTCTTGTGAGAATATGCTAGGTTAGTGAAAACCTGGTTTTGTTTGCAGCAAAGGAAAACCAGTCATCTATTGGTTTATGTCGAAATCTTCCAATATTTTTCTTTACAAAACCTCTTTTTGTACTTCTAATTTGTCACCAGTGTTATGCTTTGTTCTGTCTTCTACGCATCTGTGTTCATCGCTTTTCACCGGAACTTACACTTCTATACTATTTTTTTCAATACTATTGAAGTCAATAGCTTTGTTCGGCAGAAATTCATAGAGCACACAAAGCAAATGATAAAAAAAAAAAAAATAAAAACTGCATATTTTCCAGGGGCCTGTACCATGAAGCCGGATTAGCTGGCTAGCCAGGTAAGTTTAGGATTAGTTTGCACCAATCCTGGGTTTTA
>JAUCMT010000068.1:17352944-17365354 GCA_032357475.1 Enteromius thamalakanensis
TCGGTTTGGATTTGTCAACCCAAAACTAATCCTGTAACTCTGAGTTTGTTTAGCCACCATCATGGTACAGGCCCCAGCTGTTCACATTCTTTTTTATAACCTCTGTATGTCTATCAGCACTTAAAAACCACCAGAAGAACACAAGACACAGGGCGCCGACTTAAAGACTCTTTCGAATAGGACATTTAAATAAAGCAATCCCAAAACACTACTGATTATTGGCAATAAAAGACTTAAAAGCACTAAAAAAAAAAACGGGGTCATCGTCATGGTGATTATTTTTGAGTTGCAAGTAATTTACGATCTTCATGGTTTTGAGTCACAGAGCCCATTAATTAATGTCAATTTAATTAAACTGAGCTACACTTTCTTCCTCCACCAATCACGTCGCAGAGGAATGCAGTGCTGGAGGCTTTCAATCAGGCAGCCAATCAATTGACACGCGGCAGAGGTTAAAACCCAAATTGCATGCTCACATATATGCACTGTTTATTGTCGCCCACCACAAAGCTTCTGCATGCTAATTACGCGCAGCTAATCAAATGCATAATCACACACATACAGCATTAGAGCCAGCATGTGCATATGAGCCATCCTCGCCAACCAGACCAGTCATTAAAGCAGATGAAGAGACAGGAGCGTGCTTTCTGTGGGCAGATGAAGATGCATCATCATCACTGTGCGAAAAAAAGTGACACCCACCCCCGTCCATCTTCCTGGCCATTAAAGCCAGTCCAAGATAGATGGGGAGAGTTGTTTTCTTGCACCCTTTCCAAATTAGCACCCATGAGTCACTCACTGGTTTCAGAACAGTAGACAGAAAGAATTGGCTGAGCTTTTTTTTAAGTGTAGGGGATTGCATGTCTCTAAGTAGTGATGACGCATTTTGTTAACTAGCGATGTTGATGTTTAGTTGAGAGCAAGATATCAAACCAGGGCATCCTCATGAGGAAAAGCGTTGAAACTCATATAGCTGCGAGGAACAGTCACTCTGTGTTCACCTCTGCTAGGAATTGCTCTAATAAGGGATGTGTCCATCTGCCTCCAAGCCCTTCAGTGTGAATGCTTTTGTTTCCTTATCTCTAGGGGTAGTGAATAATGAGCTTAATATCGAGCAAGGATGGTGAGAAAATGTCTGGTAGACTTCAGACTGACGGCTGAAGTTCTGGAATTCATAGCAGCTTTCTTTGGCCAAGGCCCGCCCATAAGGCTGTCTGACTGACATGTCAAAAAACCAATCACAGTTTGTTTCATTCAGCGTCACGTTTCGGGGGCCTGGAAATGTCCCCATAACAACAGAACGGCGTGAAACAAGTCAGTCAGCATAGAAGATCCCGATAAGACGCTTGCGGTAAACATCTGTTTGAAGGATATCTCTACGATTTTTAACACCCACAAGCAATTCTGGAAAACCGAACACAATACTGAATCAGCAAGCTGCGATGGCAGCATCTGTTGTTTCATGTTTGCCTGCAAACGAAGCTGATATCCCCTTCTCAGTTAGGTACTTCACTTGATCATCCATAATAGATAGGAGGGGACACACAACTAGTAAAAATGGATCTGCTGGTAATCCTTCTAAATGCTGACAAAGGGTGTGCCAGGCTTGGAAAATAATACTCTTCCCAAATCCTGTGGGCAAACAAGATCAAATATCTCTTTTTGTCTCCAACAAAGTGTCTCAAACAAACTCCTGGACATCTGTTAAAGAGTCTATGCAGTGAACCTCGCATACTTTTGTGAATCCAATATTTTGTTCACTCATGTAAACACAACAGTTTTTCTTCAGCAATCACACGTCTGGGCTTTGTTTCCTGGCGGACCTAAATTAATGCGACACTCGCGTCCCCCGGAAATCCGATAAAATTCAACCAATCACATGACGACTTTGACATTCCTGAAGTGTTTCCAGTTAAGTGTACCATATGCATCAGCCGTTTAACCAACGTTCCATGGGTGTTATGTCTGAGGCTGAGACTTGTGATTATACCAGTATTTCGAATGAGTTTTGATTGAATTTAATATAGTGTTGTTTCTTGGAATTAATGATTTTGAAAATTCCAAAAATGAAATCAGCAGTTGGTAGGGATGCTGTCTTATCATTGTGCGCGAGTTAAGCCTTGTTTGACTCATGCGCTCTGGCAGATCACTTTGTGATTCACCACAGAAACAAGCACACCTGCGCTGAGAGGTGTTTATACTCAATTTGTTTTGATGCCAATAAGCTCCAAAATGACACAAATGCACCATATTAGTGTCATGAAAATGAGTTGTGAGTGAGTTATTTTCCAAGTCTTCTCGTGGCATATCATAGCTTTGTGTGAGAAACAAAAAACATTTGGAGTAGCAGTGTACATGGTTTGAAAGTTTCGGAGTGTCAGGATGGAGTTCCTCGTTGGCCCCCTAGAGGGCACTTCATTCCCATTTTCACTCTCATCTGGACTCACACATGGACCCAATTTCCCATAACACACCACCCACTCACACCTGTCTGTTATTTGCAATCACAGTCACAGCTGCTGTTCATCAACCACTCACTCACTTAGTATCACTAGTATTTTTAAACCGCAGTCACACTTAGAATGTCTGCGCAGTCTTGATTTGCATTGCTATCATTTCTGAGCGTTTCCCATGTTGGTTTTCTGTGTTTTGACTTTGGACTGTTTCCCTGTATTGTTTGATTGTTTTCTGCCAGCCCCGATCTATGCTTGTGATCCCAACCTTGATTTTGCCTCTGCTCCATTGCCCTATTTGCCGTTGTGATCACCTCTGCCTGTTTTATCATGGATAATAATAAAAGCTTGCATTTTGATTCGCCATATCTGCTCTTTCACTACACAGAGTAAGAAAGATTTTTTTTCTTTTTTAAAGAAATTATAATTTTATTCAGCAAGGATGCATTACAGCCTCCTTGGTAAGTATGAGAGACTTGTTTCAAAAATTACCTGATCTCATTAAAGTGTGTATAAATAGTATGCGCCAAATAAAAACAAAAACTCATTTTATTAATTTGCAAAAATGGATTTTGGTGTGTATGTGCTACATGATGTGGAGGATTAGATTTGTAGGGTGAATGTGTATCATATATTATGTGAAAACTACGGTGGCCGAGAGAGCTCAACGTCCTGCAAACTTAAGAAAACACAAGCAAACTGCAAATTCTCACAATGCAACAAAACACAGAGAGGTGCTTACTATATTTTTACTAATAATTACTATATTTGAACACGCACTGATTCCAGCGCAACGTGACGAGGTACACAGAACAGGTTCTGTTGTCTTTCGACGGTAAATAACATCGTAACGTGTGATTCGAGTCATCGCAACATTCTGTAACACATACTCACATTGTGTGTTTGAAAAAAAGGATGTAATATTCCTCTGCTTTTTTCTAGGGTGCATTTTACCCCAGATAGCCAAGTGGGTGAAGGAACGAAAATTCACAAGAGCAACAAAATTTGAAGCTCATGGCAGACGCCCAAGAGATTCGCGCTGTGATTGGCTAAACATTAGTTCACTCAAATCTAATGAACAAATCAGAGAATACGGGGGGAAATATTGGCACTAGGTCAAAAAATTGCGGGGGTACAGAATCACCTGTTTCTAAAAGTGAGGGGGGCGAGTCCCCCCCAGGTTGCTACGCCCCTTCACGTGTATCAACACAATCATTTTAAATCCAGCAGCAGAGAAATATTTGATATTTGAATTAATTGAGTCAGACCTTTGGCTAAAATGTAATTTTATTAAAACTTCTGCTCATGAATACAGAGTAACAGTGTTATTTGTGACTTCCAGTGATTGATTCATCTTTAAAACTATATCAAAGCTTTGAAAAGTCAACCAAACAGATTATAGTTTTTCACACGGAGAGAGTGCTTTCTAGTTTTGTGGGCAATATGCATGGCACTGAATGTACTGCGGGCAGCCTGTGGGTTGCTGTCTGAGACAGACACGGGTATTCTAGTGCAGCATTCCAACTAATGGCAAATTTATGTAGACATTTAAAAATTGGTAATGTTAAAACACGTTATGAAAATTATCTGATTCCAGTATTTTTATTTTTTCACCCCAGTACTGTTAATCACGTTCTTGTGTTCTTTTTCTCTTGCTTTGGCATCTCACACCATGCCATATGGTCATGGTGTGGTCTGTGGCTTGGCACTAAGACAGTCAGAAGCAGGTGAATGACAGTGAGTCGGATTGTAAAAGTCTAATGTCACATTGAGTCAATGCATTGACAGACACCTCATCAGCCAGAACCTTTGGATTAAAATATTGTAATTAGAGAAATGGACCACAATTCACCTACTGTATGAGCTTTAATTGCCCCACAAACCCACTTTATTCTGTTGAATGTTACTATTGGCAAATGTAAGACTGCAAGATTTTTAAGATCCTTGAAAGAAAAAAAAGCTTAATTGTATCTGTAAAACAAATTAATGTTGACTTTTAGTCTGTTACTGCATGTACCTGTACACAATACAATATATCATAACATTAGTGTATCAAACTAGATCAACTACATACTGTATATCCAAATCTTTATAGTGTTTATACTAGTTGTACTAGTCTATAATAGTTGTGGTAGCTTTTAACCATTATAAAAAGGGAAAGCTTTCCAGGAAATAACAACAGAATGTCTGTAGTCGTATTTTAGTTGTTTAGACAGTATTTTTTTTAATACAGTATTTATATTGTTTAATCTTTGGATAATTGTGTATTTATTTTAATGGGAGGGAAAATGTGTTTGAGTGCATACTGTCCATATTCATTAATTCATTCATTTGTTTGTGTTTATTCATTTAAAAAATAATAATAATAAATTATAAATGATATTATATGACATACAATTTACAGCATTTTCAAGATCAGCTATATAATTATTTCAGAGTTATCTTTTTTATACACAAAACCGAATATAATTTAACATTGTTTGAAAGTGCAAAACAAGAGTATGCAAATCAGTGATCAGTGACATAAGTTACATGCAGTTTTTTACCCACAGAACATTTAATAAGCTGACTTTGTAGTGCCTCTGGCCCTTCGATTTAAATCCTCAAATACTGAAGTTGTCAGATGGAGCTGTGGGATCACTCTGGCTTTGCGCTTTCAACCAGCAGGCTGGCATCAATCCCTAGGATTTCTAGCCTTTGTATCCCAAGATCATCCTTCCTTTGCTGGCCAGCGATCTCCAGCGCCTGTGGCTCAGCAGCCCGTCGCGCAGTCTTTACTGGAAGGATTCGGGTTTATGCTCACACTGCACACTGCTTTAGACAGTACAGCGGCTGCCTCCAGCCAATCAAGCCATTTGTCTCAGCACAGGCTGAGCCAGTGGACAGAGGAGAAGCTCATGGAGCACACCGCTACGTGTGCTGTTCTTGTGTGTTAAAGGCTATTGTTAGAGCAGGATTACACATTACCAGCACTGCTGCCAGAGAGCCGCTGCCAGTCTCCCCAGCTGACCTCAGAGAACAGACCACAAAATATAATATCTAATTTCAAACAACTACAAAACAGGGTCAACACACCGCTCACGGTTGTTGTCGTTACTGTTATGAGAACAGACTCTCCAGGGCCAAAAGTTCAAATAAACTGAGTCAGATTGGTGAGATGATTTTGCATAATATTTCTTCTGCTAAACCTCAGCATGGGAATATTTATTTATTCACAATGAAATGCTTTATTGATAGTCATTTTAATATTGCATTGAGCTGGAAATAGATGCCTTATTAGTGTTTGTGAGTGTTTGCACAAAAAGTAATGGAAAGACATTCGATTCAGTAGCGGGACTTACATTTTTCAGAAACTAATGGCTAACCTTTGCTTAAAAATATGTCTTTTTAACTTAGGGTTAGTTGTTATTAATGAAATATAGATGACAGTAAAGTCATACATAAAAAACAACAAAATTAGCCCATTATTTGATAAATGTTATATTAAAGGAACTTCAAATGAATCGTTCATGTAAGTCTGTTTGTGTGTATATATATATATATATAAAATAAAAATTATTATTTATTTATTAACTTTAGTATTAAAATATGTGTGCTAAAGTACCAGGATGCATACTAATAAAATCACAGTGCTGGTTTTTTTTTTTTTTTTTTGGAATGACTGATGTTACAAGGATGAACAGAACACAATTTTGCAAAAAGATTGTATTGCTCCTAACCCAAGTGTTAAAATGAGCTCTTTTACAGCAAAATTGTAGTAATTGTAATTTATTAGCTTAGTAAATGGTGCTTAGTAAACCCATTTACAGAAGTGCTTGTGAAGTGACATTTTTGTGTTTTTGCACAGACGGTTTAATGCTGATCAGAGGCATAAAGCCTTTAAACAGCAATGATAACCAATGACACTTACTAGGGGTTGTTGTGGGTTAGAGCAGGCATAATTTAGTCTGGCCTTTATGCAGTACAGGCTTTTGATCAGGCACAGAGCTGCCTTAACCAATGTGGGAACCTCTAAACAGCAAAAAATGCCAAACATTGCATGCATGTAACAGTATGTTATTCAGGGCTTCATAAAATCATAGTGTTCTCAATAGGAGTAACTATTTTAGTACCACAGTTTTATCATTAAGATTTTTACAAAGGGTTAGTTTCAGCCCAGTGTTTTGATTGGACATGAATGGTTTGAAGGTTCAAAGAAAGGTTGGAATAACTTGAGGGTAAGTACAGTAAATGATGACAGAATTGTAACTTCCGTGGTATACTATCACTTTAAGAAGTGTCTTACGTCTTACGTACAAAATGACAGCACTAATCAAATAAAGTAAAAGCAGTGATATTGTGAAATATAACTAAATTTTTTAATTGAACTGTTCAATTGTGATGTTTTTTAAAATGTAGATTCCAATATGCTGAATTTGTGTTCAAGAAACCTTTTTTATATCTTCACTGACTCAATTTTTTAGGATTTTTTAATGAATAGAAAGTCAAACATAATTTATTTGAAATAGAATCTTCTGTAACATTTTTACATTTTTCATTGTATTATAAATAAAGTCTGCTGCGATTGCTTTTTAATGCATCCATTTTTTAATTTATAAAACAAAATGTCTAGCACCACGTTTTTGCAAACATGAAAAGTCGAATAGCTGCACCATCTTGAACTCTGTATGACAGTGATAAGACACTTGTGGCTAAGTCTGGTTATTGTTTCCTCGAAAGGCTTTGCCATAATGCGCACAACAGCAAAACTGGACCCTTCCTCTCCAACTGTGCCTTCAGTCTTTCGGATTTAATCCAAAAAAGTTCAGCAATAAGAGCAACTGGAGGATGGAAATAGAGAGAGGAGAAGAAGTACAGGCAGAGATGGCAAGACAGAATCAGGAGGAAAGAAGCGGATATTGTTCAGTGTAGTTTGGACATAGCTAGTTAAAATATGGCTTTTTATCCTCTCGGACTGTAAGGAGGATTAGATGTTTGATTCTCTGCCCAAAATAGACCTGCCTCGGAGAAACATGCAGGCAATGCTGGATAGAATTTGATCTGCGCTAAGCCGCTCAACAATGGCTTCTAAAGAGCCAGACTTATAAAGTTCTGCTAGAATACGGATCAGTGCTAGGGGTGGGAGTTGAAATTGCATTTCCTTTACATCCTATTTGCAAGTCACAATGGGGAAGATGGAAAGCAACGGTTAAGAGCCATTAGATAAATTCACTAAGATGACATCTTTAATACATCAATGCCTTATAAATAGTTTATAGACTGTGCCAAAGCATATGGGGGATTCTGTCACATCTCATTCCAGTTTTAACCAAGCATCTAATAGCTTCGAGTAGTCATTCCCAAGGTATGCCCCAGAGAGTGCTACTGTATATTTTAGGATGTTCCAAAGGTTTCCTGTGTTAAACCTAGAAAAGCAGAAATTATGACTTAAATGTGCTGTCACTTGTTTTAACTATTCAAGGAAAGAAAGTAAATGGGTCATGTAAAGTTTGTTAATTTGTCATATGACCTGTGGATGGTATTTCATGCTTGATAATGAAATTCTACCACACAAAGACTGCAATTGATGCTGACCTTTATAATCTAGATTTTATGTACGAATAATTAGCCGATAGGTCTTTTTTTGTTGGGGGGGTGGTTATTGTCCAAAAACTCGTGATACGAAGCTCATGCATCTGAACTATTTTTTTTTTTTTTTTACATTTATATTTAAATTATTTTTCACTTTTACTTATTTTGCCATTTTATTTTATTAACACATATTCTTCTTTTTAATATTATTATTAATATATATATAAAATATTTTTTAAAAATCCACATAAAATATATGTATAATTTATTTTATTTGTACTAATTTTATATATTTTTTTTCATTTTATTACTTATTTTCTTAATTTATTTGTTTTATTTTTAAACAATAAGCAATCATAAAGTAAGTGATTCATCATCATCATCATAATGGCCACTTTAAACAACATTAACGATAATACTAAATGATATCCATTGCAATGAGCTAAAATAAACACACTTCTGTGTGAAGGGTACTTAAGCCTTGGTCATGAGGCATTGCTATTAAATATGACCAAAAAGAAAATAGCTTGAGATGAGTTTGAGGCAGTTATAAACCTTGCATTTTTTTCTATTCAGGTGGTCTTACAATCATCAAATCATAAATCAAGAGAAATTTCTGACCCAGTAATGTTCAGGAGAATGAGACCTGTTACTCCTCAAGTATTGGCTATTTAGTATCATCTAATTTCCTCATGGTGTTGTATCTTCCCTCACTTATTCAGATAGCTGCAGAGCTTTTCATCCCACATGGCCCGTTTTCCCAGGGTCCCATTGCATTCATCCTTGATTTGTTAAAAGACCTGGGGTTCTGCTTGTTCTGCTCAGGCAGTTAGTAGTCTCTCCTGGTCCACGGTTCTTCAGGGGCCGGCCCTGTAGTACATGCGTGATGGGGGAGCTCTCCTTTCTGCTTTGCAGAGGTCAGTCTGAAGAGTTCCTTTAATAAGAGAGACTGAAAAAAGCAAAATGAGCTAAAAACCATAAGGTTAGACAGAGTGGTCTTTGTTTGAAATGTGAGGTGTCAAACCTACAGCATGTAGGGAACGTATACAGACAGAACAGTAGTTTATTTCTGAGTCTTATGCCTTTTCATTAGCTTCCAGTCTCTTTGGAGCAGCATCAGAGAGGTGCTTAAGAGCTTCCCTCTGGAGTCTGGGGTGTTTTGATAATGAACAGTGCTGTGTGTTTTGTACTGTTCTTACTTTTGAAGGAGATCAAGGATGTTTAAGTACTTTACAATGAGAGCAAGACCAAAAAGCACTGTTATTGACAGGATGAGTTTAGACCTGCATGAATTTATATGCTGGTTGAGACTTGTTTATGCTGGGTAGTGCTGGTTTGGTGCTCATCAAGCTGGTGCTGTTCACCAGCCAAGCTAGTATGGTGAACGCAGTGAAACTGGTTGAACAAGGTAGTCTTGTTTGAAGAAAATTTTAAATGCAGATAATAGATTTCAAGATGTATATTGCTTTATGTAATAGGCTGCATTCTGATTTGATAGTTTATACTTTTAATCCAATCTATCAATCAGTCAAATCACTGTTATTTATATGGCACTTTTAACAATACCGATTGTAGCAAAGCACTGAATATCATCAAATTATTGCTTACTCATTATTATGTTAATTAAGATTTTTTGTTTGTGTTTTATAATCATTCATTTCAGTGTTAGTTATTTAGTTAGTTATGCTTTTTTAAAATATTGGTTTTTATATTCATTCATTGCAGGGAAAATTTATATAAATTCCTGTCATGCACACATTCATTTCTTCATTCCAGTGTTATTTAAAAATTTTAATTTGTTATAAACAGTTAGAAAATATTTCTTTATTATTTATCTTTTGTACACAAAATGTATTTATATATTTATTTTCAATATTAGTTTTTCTATATAGCATGTCACACATCCTGATTTTGCCAAGTTCGTTGTGTCCCAAGTCAAGACACTTTGTTGAACTCAGAACAACATTTTATTACAAAAATTTAGTACTAAAACTAAACCTAAAACTTTTAAACCTAACTTTACCCATTAACAATACCTAAAATCTGATTTGATGATAGATGACTGACACGGATGTACAAGCACCAAAAACCGATTGTTGGCCTAAACTTAAAAGATGTGCACCAAAGCCAACCTCCACCTCTTCCTGCCGATTGGTTGTTTGTTTTTGCTTTGGTGAACATCCTGTGCCCAAAGTGTATGTTTCAGCATTGCAGCCTCTGTGTTGTCTTTTTAGACCGGGTTTTTTCCCAATGTATTGAGAGGACAGACAGCAAGACGATCAAGGTGTGACGCATACGGTTTGAGATAAAAATGAAATTGAGCTAAAATCCTGCAACATTGCAAAGAGCACCTTTGTCAAAATCTATGAACTGCTTCTTCAAATCTGATTGGCTAATCACAATGTCGTTCTAGGGTCAACAAAGATGTTGATACAGAAAAATGTTGCACTTGGTAAAATCAGGTTAGCGATCGGACAACAGTTTGAAGTTCATTTAAATGACTCATTCAAATGAACCCAATCACCTAAACTAATCTACATTTCGAAATGCTTCTTAGGTCAGAGACAAATACTGCAAAAGATACACTATTACGTAGAGCTTAACTGCTGTCAGGCTGCTAAAAATTGTAGTTAAGTTAGTAGCGCCACTGCTATTAGTTAGTTAACCCCACTGGTCATGTCAGTGCAAAGCTCTTTTGTTGTTTGACAAATATGGTGTGTCTGTACAGTACAGATTGAAGCCCTCGTTGGTAATCCTGTCCAGCACATGGGTTATACAATGGTCCGCAAGTGTTGGTGTCTGAGGGTGATGAAGTGAAACTGTTCCAAGTGACAGGAAACTCCAAAGGCACAACTGTCACTCAGCACGAAACCAGCCTTTAGCACCCTTGTGGAACAAGCAAGCCTGGAAGAGGTCTTTGAAAGAGACAGCGGAACGATTGGGACAGCAACGGAAAAAATAGCATAAGCGTTTGGGATGTTTCTGGAAGGACCTGCGGAAAAGGCAGTTCAAGGCTTCAAGAAGATTACTGGCAAGTGAGCCAGCAGCCGACCAACAAGAGGAGCGTTAGTCTGCCAGCTCATAAAACACACCAGGGGCTGTATTTCTTCCGTTTTTCCTCCTCAATCCTGCTGTTTGTCTCCCACTAGCTCGTGTATGTGCTGCAGACGGTCTTTAGAGCTGTCAACACTGAACTCTGTAAACCTGTCCTTATGTGACGGAGGTCAGGGACCAGAAGATAGCGGGCTGTTCACCTCACACCACTGGGAGCATTCAGTCATTTTTGTACAGCTAGTAAAAATGTTAGCTGAAAGACTTCAGTTGACGTGAACATGCTGCTTTCTGTTGACATAATGAGTCTGTAGTGACAGTACAAATTTTTATGGTTTCATGGGGTGTGGAAGGATGATCCAGCTGGCCCAAAAAAAGCTTTTAGAGGTCATGTAACCATCTGGGGCCTTTATGACTGAAGGCCTCAAGTCTTTTGAAAATGGAATTGCAATAAGTTTGGTTCAGTCATAGACTCCTGTCTATTTCTGTTTTAGCAAGGTGATATCATTCATTCATCCGTATTCTTTGTATGGGATTTGTGTGCTGTAAAGTTATTTGTATCCAGGGTTATAAATTAAAGACGGTCACATAACAGCAAATCAGGCATAGGCAGAACCTCGCAGTCTCTATTGCTGTTAGAGCCATTCGTTTTAAAGCAGTGGTAAAATATAAAATGTATCTAATGGATTCTGCTTGAAAATAATAAATTGCATTTAGTTCAGTGAGAGGGAGTCATTTAGTCGGCGTTATGTTAGGGCACAAGGGTCACATCTGTTTTTTTTTTTTTTTCTTTTTTCCCCTCTCATTTCCTGAACATGAATGTTGAAATGAAAGCACTGGTCTCCTGGGTATTACATCTTTTAAATCTTGTAGCGTAAATCATTTTAAAATCTAAGTTGAGAATATTTTTTTTATATAAAATAACTGCAATGAAGTGCAAGATTGTTGATGAGAATGGCTACCCTTTTAAATAAAATAAAAATAAAAAAGAAATAAGAAAATGAATTGCAGATATTTGGCACATAAACATCTCTTACAGTTTCTTTTGACTATATAAAAACTGACTGGTCTGAGATTGTACTAAACATAAATAGTCAAAAGTAAGTCTTACACATTGCAATTTTAATAGACCACAATTTGACATTTTAAAGTACGTATAAACCTGCAGTAAGTTCAGGGCAGTAAATATATTTATGTTTAACATAATAAATAAGTTCATGATAAATATATATATATATACCCTACAATACACATAAATTATAAAGAAATTATGACAGAATTTTAGTAAAATGTGCCTCTCTAAGTAATAAAGATAATTGTAAAATTGTAGGTTTG
>JAUCMT010000068.1:17365454-17384649 GCA_032357475.1 Enteromius thamalakanensis
GACCAAACCGAGATTGAATGTGCCCTACGTGACCATACAGGGAGTGAATGTGCCCTACGTGACCTCCCCAATGTTGATATCACCCTCCGAGACGGAACCAACATAAAGGACACCCTCCCAGACCGATGGGAATCTGATTCGGGGAACTCCATGGGCTGTGCAGCCACCACTGAGGTCTCTGGATCCGGCCACTCTGGTTGGTCGGCTGGTTGGGAAACCAGGACTGACTGGTCATGACACGATCCCTTGTATCGTGTTTCAAGAGTGGAACCCGACTGATCAAAACTGGTGAGGGCCTTCTGCAGCTTCTCAGGCTGCACGATCAGGGCAGACCAGCTGATCACGACAGTATGTCATATGTACAGAACACATTTCATATTCAACATTACTGTATGCAAGATGTCACTTTTACGTAGTTACGTTTGTGATTTTAATGAGTTACTCATTACTGCTGATTGTATATAAGGGAGATGAGTCTACTCTACGCAGGAGAAGGTGAAAGACTAGGATTACACAGTGGTCAGAGGAGTGAAGAGAGGTGCAGTGAGGAACACTTCAGTCCACACTGCGCTGGATTGGGTTTTTTGTTGAAGTGATTTCCGTTACAGTATTTGAGTGATACCACCGTGTGTGTACTGTTCTCTCTAGTCTACAGTGCCGTAATGAAACCTGAATCACATTATTTGTATTCAGCTATATTTCATGATTGTTCTATCAAATCCACAGTGAAGCTATGGGTATCTTGTGTACGGGTGATCTAAAGTAATGTTCCTATGATATTTCATTATGCTTTTTTTTAAAATAAAGTTTCTGCAAAAGCAAGGCTTCTTTAAAGACAGGAGCACAATATGCAGGTTTAGAACACTGGACAGACTGTCTTACCAATAATGACTGTTTTGAGTTGAGATGTTATTATCTATATTTATATATACAGAATAGATCGTTCTGTTACTCAAATCTGATTGTGTCAGAGTGAGATAGTAGAGTTTATTTTGCTCTGCTTGCTGTATTTCTCACAGCTAGTGTCAGGATGGATGCTCAAATCCACTATCATTTCATAAGTAATGCTGTTTTTGTGTCACAAAATGCTGTTTTAATAGCTTTAGGGGGTTTGTTAATATAGATAAATTCTACTTGAAGCTAGTCAGCCGTCGTTCATGAGTTTATGCTATATGTTAAAATCTGTTCTTGCTTAATTCTGACATACCCTCGAGAACATGAAGCATCTTTAGCATTCATCACTCGGCCGATCTAGTGACTTATAGACACAGAACTGAAGCACGTTCAGGTGAAACAAAGATGTTCTGTCAGATCTGTCTGCCAACATCAGTGAACATCATCACACCGACAGAACCACGAGTGTGTGTGTGTGTGTGCAGATATCTCCTCACCGTATGAGTGTGTGGGATTATGTGTGCTTTTGTTTGTTTTCTTTGTGTTTGTGTTATGTGTGTCATTTGTTTCTGTGTGTGTTTGTGTGTGTGTGTGTGTTTTTGTTTGTGTGAGAGAGAGAGAGAGATGTGTGTGCCTCTCTGTGTGTGTGTGTGTGTGTGTGTGTGCGTATGTTTATGTGGTTTATATTTAGGACACAAATTTGTATAATGACTGGTATTACATGTAACATTCTTGGTTGGTTTTGTTCTTAGTTTCTGTGTCTTGTATCATGTGATATGTTTGTTTTCTTTCCCCATGTGCTCTGTGTGTTTCCATGTGCTTCGTGACCTAGTTTCTGTTAATCATGTACAGTATTTAGTTCAGGTGTGTCTTCTTAATTATCTGTGATTGTCTGCCCTATTTAATTTCCCTTTGTCATTCAATGTCTGTCGGTCTACCCACGAATGAATAGTCTGTGTGTAAGCTTTGTTTGATTAGTTTTAAATATATGTATATACATGTAAATATTTCAAAATATATAATTGCATGTGTGTATTTATACATACAAAATAAATATACAAAGTAAACAAACATATATCATGTAACTTTTATTTTGTATGTGATTTATCGTGATTATTCTTTTGACAGCACTACTTAAAACACATAATCCAACATTGTGTTTGGGATATGATACATCATCTAATTTCATGGGGCCCTAAATTAAAACGAAATTTATTCTGTTGACTTTCTTCATAAATAAACAAGTTATGTTTAAATAACTAAGGTTTTACGGGTTTTAAGGTTTTAAGCAGTGGGAAAGCACACTTCTTCTAAATTTTCGAAAAAGCAAGTCTTTTTTTGTACCTGCATTAGCATGAGACAGATGTTGACCTGATTTACTTTTTCATTGTATGCTGTCTCTTTGTGGATATCCAGATGGATGCTAAAGCCACACTTTTGTTTTCCCTCCATAAATTTCCTTTCTTTGCACCACCGTTGCAGGTGTTGACCATCTGGATTACGCTGATCTCCAGGGCAACAGCTGACCTTACCTGCGACGCTCTGCTCCTGCTCTCCACAAATCTTACAGGTAAGTCTCCATAACTGATCTTAAACCGATTTGCTTTGTGGTATATAGGAATTTAGATTTGATTTGTGAAGCATGGTCATAGATCAGTTACGTGAGTCAGCTTAATGGCCTCTGGTGTTAATGGTCTCCCGTTTGAGGTATTGATAAAGTGTCAGGGTGCATGATGGGATTTGTGGTTAAGCTGCATATCACCAGTACATCTGAAAACAGATTCTGCTGACCTTCAGAACCTTTACTGAACACATTTACAGGACAATTTGGTCTTTACACATGCCGTGCGTGAACCTGCTGGACACAAAAAGAAAATATTTTTTTTTTTAGAATTAATTTTTTTTTTTTTCAACAAAGGAAACATGTTTCACAACATAAGGGTGAGTAAATGTTTAGTTCTTTAATATAAAATAATACTGCCAATTTTAGCAAGTAAGGCCCTTAAGCTAAGTAGCTCTGGTTTAATGCTTTTATATTCTGAACTTTGAACTCATTTTCCCGAATCAACAAAGGGGACAGGGTGCAGAAAGATTTATTGACCATGTCTCATGTGATACGATCTTATGTGATTTATTTTTCAGTGAAGACAAAACATCACGCGTAACAAACATAACTCTTATTGCTCAGAAAAGGCATTATAAGGAAATGAAAGTTGTGAGTGCTGGATTCAGTTTATTGTTGCCATGGTTGCTTTTCTATACAGTAGTGTGCATCATAGTTTGTTTTATTTGAGGATCAACTGTGTCTCTTCATAAATAATAATAAAAAATTAAAAAGAGGCAAAAGTTTAAATTTTTGCAGAGTTAAGAGCAATAAAAGTTAATGCAGATAACATGCCTAATTTGGTCTTGGAAAACTTTTGACTGCAGACCGTACCAAGAATAATTGACCGTAACAAAAACCAAGGTCATTTGATTATTCAATTTCTGTCTAAATCTTAATGTCTGAGTTTGCATGGAGCTATTGGTTAAAATTGTATTTAAAAAATCTTAAGTAGCTGCTGGTATGTGGTTGGTAGATGATGCTTGTTTTAGAGGGAATATAGACTAAATGAAGCATATACACAGTTCTTACATGTGGAATTCAAGGAATACACTATATCGATAAGATATGGATATAAGTGAAGGGAAACACAGCCTTCTGGCTGACTGTGGAGCATGAGGTTTTGTAGCCACAACCTACTGAGCAAAGGAGACCCAGTAGGAGCACAGTCGGAGCTACTCCGCATCTAGGGCAGGAGGATTCAGATTGGAGCAGCAAGGCGATACCCGCCGGCCTCCCGCTACCTGCTTGTCTGATTTAAGACACGGGAGGACACAGCCTCTGCGCGAAGGTCGTAAAACCAGCCTTACAGATATCTGCTAGAGAGGCGCCATGAGCCAATGCATAGTTGGAGGCAACACTCCTTGTGGAGTGGGCTCTCAGACCTAAGGGGCAGACACAGTACTCTAAGGCCGGGTCTGCCTCTTCCTGGGACAGAGCTTGCAGGTTCACTACCTGATCTTGGAAAAGTGTTGTAGGAACCTTGGGCATGTAGCCGGGCCAGGGCAACGCAATAATCAGCCGGGCCGAACTCTAGGCACTCTTCGTCGACAGAGAAGGCCTGTAGGTCCCCTACTCTCTTGATGAAGGCCAAAGCAATCAGGAGCGCTGTCTTAAGTTACAGATATTTTATCTCAACTGATGCCAAGGGCTCAAAATGAGCTAGCCACAGGCTCTGTAAGGTGATGGGAAGGTACCAAGAGGGCACCGGAGGCAGTGTCGGGGGATTAATCCGACGCGCACCTCTAAGGAACCTTACGATGAGTAGGGTCGGGTATCGTTTAGGGTTTTTCCGATATCAGTGCCAAATCGATACTTTTAAACTGGATCCGGTGCCTAGACGGTGCCTGAATCGATACTTATAAAATAAAACTGGGAAAACTTTATAATAACTGCACACTATTAATCATTAATTAAGCATTAAACAGTCGGTTCATCCTTAATAAAGCATTGTTCCAACATTAATAGTCATTAGTAAGCAGTTTATAAATACAGCTGTGGGTACAGCTGTTGCACAGAAGCTCCCGGCCCTGGGTTGCCTGTGTCAGGGACGCGTCGCAGGTTTGCGGTTGTTTTATGGCTGGCCCCTGAGCTATGGGCATCGTGTGGCTCAGCGAGGGACGGAGCAGAAAATCTGGGTGCCACGGGGGGAGCCGAAGCACCCCGGGACCGGCTGGAGTCCCTGCAGGGCAGGATGTAGGACATCGCCTCTGGCGATGTTGTTTGTCAACATCTGCCATCTTCCAGGTTCAGCCATAGGTGCTGCTTCTGGACCACAATATCATCACATGTGGACATCACCTGACCAAGGGATCGCTTCAGAGGTTCCTGCAACTCTTGATCAGGACCACGCTCGTGCAGCTCGTGGCATGCAGGGAAGTGGCAGCCTAGCCTGCAGCTGCAAGCTCGGCCCGCGAAGGCGAACGAGAGCTCACATGCCTTGGAGGGCATACGCAACTGATCCAGCCAGCGGCTGCGCCCTTGGCTGTCCCGTCGTCGAGGGTGGCGAGGGGGGAGGAGCCGTGGAGCAGCAATGGTAAGGGGCCCACCACAACCTGACCAGCTCCTCGTGCACCTCCAGGAAGAAAGGCACCGGGGGGAAATGTGGGAGTACCGCGGCCCCTGTTCCAGAAACCTCAGCCTCAAGGAATCGGATGGGGGCCCCTGACACCCCAAACTCGATCCCCTCAGAATTTTTTTTTTTTTTTTTTTTTGCATTTTTTTTTTTTTTGCATTTTTTTTTTTTGCAACAACCTGCATGGTCAGCGTGAGGATCCCCAAGCGTCTTGCTGCTGCTACCCGAAAAACCTTTACGGGCCAACAATCTGCCGTGGGAAGAAAGGGATGGGAAAATGTCTCACTGTGATGGTCATGCATTCGCAATGAATGCATGAATCATCCCCGAATGCCCAGCGTGTGTTTATCCTTTTTTTTTTTTACTCACCCAGACGCGTGAGGCAGCGATCATGTCTGTGCAGAGAGGTGAATGTCTTACCAGCCATGGAAAAGTTGTTCATATGTAACGTCGGAGTGATTTGACTGAAGGGGAACTGATAATATTCAGAATGTTAAATGATTTAGCGAGCCAATCAGCTTACTGGCTTGCATTTAAATGGCTGGTTAGCATTCACCTGACAGCAGTAGTACAGCCTGGATATTCTCGTTTAAAAAGCACAGTTGCAGCCCTTAACTGATGTTTATATTGTCATGTTTTGTTTTGGCCTGAAGCGCCACCCTCCATCTATCTCCCAATCATGAAGTCAGTAGTGTTTCAGGCATCCAGGTTGCCTGATCTTCGTTTAAGTGACGCAACTGCAGCAGCTACTAAAAAAATGTCTAACATTTCGAGCACGAAACCTAAAAGACCTCGCTATGAATCCGGAAAAAACGCAGTGACAAAGTACAAAATAAGACAAGGGTTTGCACTGAAGAAATGTTTGAACGATGGAGACGGATAAAAGCAGCTTATCTGGCAACCTCTAGTCAACGGATGGGGGGAGGGGAGACACCGCTCAACAGTATTTTGAAAGTGATTGCAGTACCAGTTTTCACCATTTCTTACATACGGTTCGTTTAAATACTCTGCAGCCTTATTGCCATATGCACTGGCAAAAGTTCCCATATTTGCTTGCAGCAGCAGCAATAATCTACAACTACAGCAGCAATTCAGTAGCAGTGTAACAGATCTATTCCAGGACCAAATATATTAACATTATTATATCTATCACCATGCTAAAATCTACAGTACATCATGATTGAATTTAAAAGAAGAGTGACCATAATATTTTGAGATCTCAGCACATGTGAAATTACTCGAAAACCAGGCAATTTTGTTTTTAAAAATATATTCTTAATATTTCTTCACACACTTTGCTTTAAGTTATTGTATATCTTGAGTATTTTTTTACATTTTGCTGGAAAGTTGAATCTATGTTTAGATACTCATAACAGGCCAGCTGAGACCAATCTGTTGTGAAATCTAGCAAGCACTACATCCTTAAAACGTCAAAGAGCAAATCTCTCCCATACGGTGAAGTTAGTATGGCTTTCCTCTTAAATACAGATGTGTTAATTCATCTGATAGACAGATTAATGGATCAAGTGTACACCACTGAACCATATACATGTACAGGGTGGTACAACCAATCCGCCAATAGTATTTAACATGTAGTTAAACCTGCAGTCATTTGCAGTTGTTGTCAAAAATCCGATTGGTCTTACTTCATGCAGCATTTACACGACAATAAAATCGTGAGTGCTTTCTAATAAGATTTTCCAAAATGAAACCAAACATCATATTTTTAAATGCTCACCATATAACGGATAATTAATCTGTCCTGAACGCCTGTAAAACCAGAACCTTACACTGGCCGGCTCGACCAAGTGATGATATAATTACACAAGTCTTGAGGAATTCAACCACTAATCTCCAGCACAGCTGCAGCAACAAAGCCTGCTGGTGCCAGCACAACAATTACAAACTCACAATGAGCCAACGGTTTGTAATATCTATAATATCTTAATAATTTAAAAAAAAAATCACATTGGCTATGTCTGAGCTGAATAATGAATTTTTTTTAATAGATGTTCTGTTTCTGCCAGTCTTAGGTTTGATTTTGTGTGTGCTGCATCTGAAGGAAGGAAAACAGGCCAGGAATGTGGCGGTCTAGGGATCGTAGTTCCCTGTTGGGATGATTATGAAATGCAGAGTAAAACCTTTAACCCATCTGTCACACTCAGTATCGACGCAAAGAGACATGATGTTGAATGTTACTTTCCCTCCTAGGTTCTCTCATGAGAAAATCTGGCATCCCGAATCACATATAAACATCTCTTGAATATTGGTTTCTGAAATTATTGCATATGGTCCAAAAATGTGGCCTACTCCTTCAAAGAAAATTGATTTTCAAATTGTGCTGTCTTTCGGGACAGATCAGGTGGATGTATTGCATGAATTCTAAACCAGAAATCTCTTTGGCTTTGATTCTTTATAGCGTCTCTGTGTTTGAGATTGTTTTGGACTAGAGTTTTTTACCGTCTAGTTCTTAAATTGGCAATCACAGTAACTACCAGAAAAAAACACCTATGTTGACTGTCCTTCATTGGCACAATCTACGCTTTGAGAAAGAGTGGCTAAAAGGGCCTGTGTTTTGAGGTGCAATTGGCAAATCAAGTGTCTCTGGCTAACTACATTTCCTGATTTGTTTGTCTGTGGTAACCTTAGTGATACTAATTGAAAGTCTTGACGAAGAGAAGTTTAAGAGTCATTTAGCAAGCTGACCTTTGATTACTACCTGCTGTTTCACAAGGTTCTGTTTGTGTTTGTATCAGGACGGGTCAAGAGCGGTCTCATTTATTTATTACCCTCTGTAGGAACTAGATGGCACTTCCAAAAGGGCTTGTTATACGCATTTATAAAAAAATAATTATGATAATACATATATATATATATATATTTTTTTTTTTTTTCCTTATCAGAGCATGTTTTGTTTTGTTTTGTTGTTTGAGAAAACATTTCAACAACAAGACTCTGAAACTTACATTTAATGCAATAACAAGCACTTTACACTAACACGACTCTGATTGCAAGGACAGGCTTAAAATACCGTTTTCTCCTGAAGGTTTTATTTAGTAGAATTAGCAAAAGCGCTTAAGTGATCAGATTTCAAGTACCATGATTGTTTGTGTAGCCATAATTGACATTCTGAAATCAATCATGGATGTTCTGCCGCAATAGATCCAAGCATGTGTAAAGTTCAGATCATGACAAAGCTGTGGTTAATTCTAATACCAAGCCCACTCAATGTAATTAACACTGAAGTACCAGGAGCATGTAATTTTCTGTTCAGATGGCTTTGATCCCTGTATAATAGCTATGTGAAGTTTCACAGAATATATAATTAATCACACAATAAGTAATAAAACTAACCTTTTTTGTATTTTATTATTATCATCTTCATTTAAATGCATTGTATGCTTTTTATTACCTTTTTTTCTTAAACTTAGTGGGCTATTGCAACAAGTGCAGTAACTTCTATGTATAAAGATGAAAGCTTGTAAATTGGGCTTGTTTTAAGTAAGCTCAAAAGCTGAAAGTGTGATCTCAAACATGTTTAGCCTTTTCTATGCACTCTTTTACTTCTCTCTCTCATATGCACACAAACAGATGAGCACAAACACATCTGCACACAAATATTTCTGTTTGTTCACACTGTGAGCTGTGGGTGTCCTCTGCATCATTCAGTCACTGTGTATGTAGTTCGATGCCAAACATAACCAACATAATAAGGAGTGAACATCTTGTTTTTGATTTTGAGTACAAATCATTAAATAAGTGTCCTTTTTTGAATTCTGACTGAATGATTCTCGTTGCTTAATAGTACATCTAAGAATCAGTTTCAAGTTGTGTGTGTGAGGGAATTGATTATAATTTGATTGGTTTAATCTAAACCAGTGGTTCCCAACCTTTTTTAACTCCCGGCCCACACAGCCAAACACATGTTTCCGCGGCCCACTGCAAAAGAATTTAAACATTCCCGCTTTTTGTGTCGGGTTAACTAAGTACTCAGAAACAAACTGGTAATCTGGTGATGTATTGAGTAAACAGAAAATATACATAACGTATCAGCAAACTAGACATTTTTTTATAATAATTGGCAGCCCCCCTGCAATACCGGCCCACAGGTTGAAAACCACTGATCTAAACATTGCTGTTTATTACATTAAAATAATATAATTCAATATTAATTGTTCATAATAATTCAAATTCTATTCATTATAAGACAAAAATTAAGTCTCCATTTTGCCATGTTCATTTAGTGCAAAATATTATTATTAGATTATTGCATTTTTTTTTTTTTTTTTTTTGGTTTGTTTTTTCCTGAGAAGTAGCTGTAGCTTGTATAAAGCACATCGAGATCATATGCGTTTATTCCCTGAGAGGCATATTGTTTGCATAAAAACATGGATGTCAGGATAAATTACATTCAAAGGAGCAGCAGTGTCCCTCATTGTGCTGCCAAATAAGCAAACTTCATTCCGCAGAGTGGGACCTCGTTTTCTAATGAATATGTTTGCGGCACGTTGCTGAAAATGCATTGTTTTGCACATCCGTTTCTGCGGCTTGAAAAGACTTCGAGAGCAGAGCTGCTCATATCCATTATGAATTATTCAGCAGTGATATCCCCATTCGCTCACCTGTTATTTCCGGACCAGAGGATGAACCGACACGGTGACATGCTAGCTTGGGTTGTTCTGCTCCAGTGTGTGTGTGTGTGTGTGTGTGTGTGTGTGTTCTGCTCCAGAGCTTCGAAGCCAGAAAAACTGTCCATTGCTTTTGTGAGTAGAAGATTAATAGATGTGTGCTTGTTTTATCTCAGTGAACAGCAGACAGGAGTGTAAATAGAGAAACAAATTCAACCATGATTTTAAGGGGTAAAGGTTCACAAATCCCTAAAGTCAAGGATCAAAAGCTATTTGCTTGACAAACCGAACATTGTACAGTTTCTCAGAATCATTTTGATTCATTTTCATTCGCTTTGTCTGTATGTAATTTTTCCAAGCTTTCCTACACATCATGTTTGTGCAATGTTTAAATGTTATGAGATATTGTTAACAGCAGACTGACTATTGCAGATACACAAAAAAACACATTGTTCACATCTCTGCTGAAATGACTTGAATGTATTTCTAGTTCATACAGCTTTATTTTGGTTTGGTGCTGCCAGCATTGTTTTAAAGACGGTGTGAAGTAAACAGTATAATTCTGCTTTCAAACACAAATGCATTCCATGTGGTACTTCAAGCTTGAATTGCTCTGATATAGCTTTATGTAGATACAAGTAAAAAATTATAGCACCTTTGCTAAAATGAAAATTAAAATTTTGATTTCCATGATATTTATTTACATACTGTAGTCATCTGTCAGCAAGGAACCCAGACATTTGTGCTGTAAATTAAATCTGATGGCATCTTGTGTTGAAATGAAAGAACAAGTGATTGTGGGAGCCTCTGTAAGTGTCACACCCCCAGCCAGCACTGTCATCATCCATCAGTCATTGTGCAATATAATTGATGGAGAAGGTTCTGTTTAAGATTGTATTATGTGCATGAAATATTGCAGTATATATGTATTTTATATATGTCTTTTTTTTATTTCTTTTTTTGAATTAATGTGGTTGTTTATTAATTTATTTAAAGGGATAGTTTACAAATATTGCCATTAATTACTGATCCTCATGCTGTTCCAATTTTTTAAGAACTCCTCTTTAGAAGATATTGTTTATGAAATCTGAGAAAAGGCCCAGAAGGGTAGTAAAGACATAAAGAAATGGACATAAATGCATAAAGAAAACAACAATAATGACTTTATTCAACAATATATTCAACAAATTATGAAATAGAAGAAACTGTTGAATAAAGTGGTTATTTTAGTTTGTTTGTTTCGTGTAAATATAAGTATTCTCATATTCTTTTAATTTTAACTTTCATTTTTGAGTGAACTAACCGTTTAAAGAAATAATCCTACACACACAAAATCCGATAAAGACATGATGTATGGGATTATTCACTTTCTTTTTTTTTCTGTTCCCAGCTCGCACTTTGATCCTGTGGAATCAGACATCAAGTCCCAGCAATTCTACAGGTCAGTTTACAGCTCACGCCTTTATCTTTAAACACGGCAAATTGCAAACAGAAACTCAGTGTTTCAGCCAGTGGCCATGGCTGTGATAATCTCAAGAAAATATTTAGTGTAGGCTTTGAGCATGTGAAATTACCTCAGATGCTGCAATAAATCTTGGCCATGATATCATGCACCAGGGATTAATAATAAATAACAAATAGTAAATTCAGAAAAGGAAAAATTTAGTGTATCATTTTTGTGCCAATACAATCAGATAACCGTGCTTCAAAGCAGGTTTCGCAAACACAACCTATGTCTCCCATTGTTTGGCCAAACAGATGGTCAATTGCATTTTCTTTCTGTGATAAAATGTTCCCAGGATGCAGGGGATTAAGACATAAATGTAAAAGTCTCCAAAGAAGATTAAGAATTCTTAAAAACACTTTTTAATCTCCGCTGGGCTCCACAGATCCTTTCTGATTGTAAGAATAATGTGTGAAAAAACCTCTGAATTCTGGTAAAGAGGCCAATTCAGACGATACAAGTGTGCCCTGCAGCTCGCACAAACACACAGAAGAAAGCCGCAGAGAAAAAGATGGATAAAGAGATATTCAATTGAAACCATCTTCATGAATCCCACGTGTCTCCCATGCAGCCATCACCGTTAATAGCCTTAAGTGCTTATGCCGGAGCCTCTGAATATGTTGACTCTCCAGTTTCTTAAGAAATAGTATTTCTTCAGGAAACATGAGACTCGATCGTTGCCTAGATAACACATAGGAAAAATAACCATGTTAAATGATCTCCTGCATGTGTAAAAGGAAACACTTGCTGATTGACTCAATTTAAAACAGTAAGTATTGATTTTGTGCACATAACGGAAAGCTCAGTGCGTTATCAGCAAGAATCAGAACATCAGTCATGAGGTTCTGCAGATTATCTTCAGTGCTTCAATGTTTAATAAACAGTTTGTCTTTCAGCTGCCAATAAGTAACACTGAATTTTCAGCATTACAATCGGTTTACCACTGTGAAAACTGATTTTCTTTTTTTTTTTTTTTTACTATTTTCTTTCTTTTTATTTTTTACGTAATTAATCATGAAACAAAAAATATATAGCTAGTTTTATATATTGCTTTTACTGGACTATTATTATACTTAAAACTAAAAAAAATATCAAATCAGTAATATGTTAATAGAAACATTATCTGAAATTAATATAGCAAGTTGCATTGCTACTGTTAATTATAACTTCATCAGTTTTCTTCACATTCAGGCCAAAAATAAACTCTAACCAAATATAAACAATTCCAACTTAGCAAGCCTAATTTGTGTGTTTGCGTTTCATTATTTATTTCTTTAACTCACAGTTGCTTTTCTCTCTATCCCACTGTTTCCAGGTGTGTTCTGTAACACCTCGATTGATGGCATTGGGACATGCTGGCCCAGGAGCAGTGCTGGAGAAGTGGTGTCCCGTCCTTGTCCAGAAACCTTCTTCGGTGTCCGTTACAACACCACCAGTAAGTGCAGAGTATCTTACAGCACTGTCCCCGTCTGGACTGCTCCTTCTGCTCCTGTTTACCACAGAACAAGCTATTTCTTTTATATATATATATATAGAAGATCCAAGCGTTTGACTTATATATTCTCACATCTCTTGTCAAGTCATGTTGCTGGACTTCAAACAATGGCAGGTCTTTGGAGATATTTTCAACAGTTGTAATGTGTTGAAATCATGTTTTGGATGGATGTATCTGGCACTGCTTGATAGCAAAGCAGCAGTTTGAGCATCATATCCAAGCTGGCAGCTGAGAGCTACACTACATAACTAGCTTTCAGATTTGCGCGTGTGTGATACAGAGGGGGAGTGTGTGCACATCTGCCAAATTGGCCTGTGTGTGTTGGGCTGCATGTAGGTCAGTTTCTGAGCTGGTGCATGCTATCAAGTTATGTTTTACCAATGCTAACAAGCACACTAATTGTTCTGCCTGTGTGTGTGTAGCTTTAATGAGAGAGACTCACTGCTGAGTTAAAAGTTTACACTCCCCTTTCTTTTTATTCTTCCTTCCTTCCTTTCTTCCTTACTTCCCTCCATTTTATTTATTTCTGTATTCTCTTTATTCCTCTTTATACTTGCTTTTTAATGTTTCTCCCTCATTTCAGCCTTTTCTTTTAATTAATTTTAAGTTTTAATTTAATTAATTAAGGTTTTTTTTCATTTAAAGTATGTAATTTCTTTCATTACTTCTTGTCTTTTCTGTCTTCCTATTTATTCCCTTGTTTCTCATTTTATCTCCATCTTTATTTCTTTCTTTCACAAAGGTTCAGTCTGGTTTAGCTCTGTCAAGCATACCAGTGGCTGCAGATTCAGGGTTAGAAACAGTAGCTGAGATGGGTTAAAGCTTAGACATTAAAATTGAATGTAATCTTAATCCTTAATTTAATTTATTAGATGAATTTAGATGAATGTGTTAACTGTTCTCATAAATTAGATAATGCCCATTAGACTGGGTACACTGATTTTGTTCTGATTTCTCTCTTTCCAACAATGTCCCAATTATCTTGGTGGTTTAAAGATTATCTTATGATATTTTCCTGTGGTGTGATGTGTGTTAAGAGTAGTGGTGGGCCGTTATCGGCGTTACCATGCTGGGTTGGCAGCTGGGTTTATATTACTCAAGCTATGATGACTTTCGCTGGTTTCACACTGCACGTGTAAGCAGCACGTATTTGTTTCAGCACCCATGTTAACGGATGAGAGCTCTCACACAGAGCAGAAGAATAATATAGACAGTCGCATAACAAAGTACGCTGGCAATGACATAAATCAAAGCACATGGCACACAGTGTTCAGAGAAGAATGCTGGAAAATACGACAGGAATAAGAGGCTTGTCTACAGATTTCTGCAGTACAAGCGGCGGTTCAGCTGCGCATGACAAATGCTGGCTCTTTATTTGTATTTATTTCTTTCTTTTATATATCAAAATATATTAAATGTGTGTGTGGTAAGAGCATCTATGTTAAGAGCACTCTTTGTTAAGAGTAACTGAATCTGCTCGGGAAGAATGACGAAGAATCCCAGATCATGATTAGGGTTGGGCATCGAGATCCGCTTGACTTTTGTAGCTGAGTGCAGGTTGCCGGCAGGTGTCAATAATCAGGTGATTGCTGTGATTGCTGATCTTGGGACAGGCACTAGTGACGGTGTGACACCAGACTTAAAATATGTAAGCAATACTTGTAATATATTAGTAAATAAGACTTAAATTCACTTAATTCAATTTAGTAAAGATTACTTAATAGAATTTAAGGCAACAAGTTTGCACAATTTTATTAAGTTAACCTAAAAAATTACTTTTAAAGATAAGATTATGTCATTGAATTAATGCAAGAAGTTTGCACAATTTAATTAAGTAAACTTAACAAATCACTTTTACAGTGTATACAGTAGAGTTTGAGGATCAGCTTGTTGATTTGTGGCAAGAGAGTGACAAGATTTCCCGGGTTCACAGTTGGGATTGGTGTCTGGTTGAAAATCTGTTTCTGTGTAAAGTGGTTTGTCAACATTGTGGCACACCACTAGAGGAGAAAAACGATGAAATCTAGAATTTTAATGTCCTCGTGTTTGTGGTCTCTCACATTTAGAAAATTTTATAAGATTAAAAAAAATATTTTAGTGTGTACTCAGCCTAAGTTATATTTTTTAAAACACATGCAATTTGTTTAGCAAAATGGGGAAAACAGTGAAAAATAGACAGGAAAGGAGAACCTTAAGAGGAGACGATAGAGAGAAAGAAGTCTGATGCCAAAGCCATTATTAAAGATGACATATATGAGAATACAGGGCGGCCAGGAGACAGAGAGAAATGAGGAGTAATGATTTTTTTGCACTGTTTTATCCTTATTAATAATAATTCCTTTTCATCCTACACCAAAGCAAACAAAACCTAGAAAGACAGTGAAATTTGTAATAAAACAGGTGCTTGGAACAGTCTAACTGTCACGGGAGTGTGTGGTTGATATACTGTACTGTACTTTCTCATCCACATGAAGGAATGGCCCTACACCCATAGATGCTGGGTTAGTAGATTAGGGAATTAAGATTCACTGGCGCTGATAGCCTGATTGATTTTTAGAGTCCCCTGGCTGCAGCCTATTGTAGAGTTTGAGGCAGTGTGTAGCACACATCGAGAACATTTACAATATTCACAGGGCAATGCACACAGTCTGCACGCTTATATCGGCTTTTTTCATGGTTTTTATTCCTCAGTGGAATAGAATCTGTGGGTATTTAAATGACAGAAAGAAAAAAAGAAGTTAAAAAGAAACGGCTAAAGAAACTCTCTTTTGACTCTCTATTATTATTATTTTGGATAACTTACTGTAAGTTATGGTCTTTCACAATATTTTACCATCACTTAAATCAAGTCTTTGGTTAATCAACATAATGTTTCTTAAGATTTCGGGTTCATGTATTTTTATAAAATATCACCACATAATGAATGAAATGTATCCAAAAATAATGAGTTTTCATCACAGAATTGTGTTATTGCATTTGCATTAAGAACAGCATAGACAGCAAGGGAGAAAAAACTGTCAATGTCAGTGTGGAAATGAAGCTTGTCAGAGACATTAAAGAGGTGAATATTAGTTAAATCAATAGTAAACTATCAAGATACATATTTTAAATCAATGTAAAGTGTCACAGTACTGTAATGTACAGTCATCACATTACAAAATGCACTTGCGTTACCCAAACAAACTGACATCCATAATCCATAATGTTTGTAATATCTAATGACACCACTATAATCAAGTAGAATACCAGTAGAATAGAGTATACTGTCAGTATTTATTATTATATTGACTTTTAACACTGCTAGACATTATTTTCCTAATGGGCAAAATTCATTCATTCACAAAGTCAGTTCTTTTATACACAATGACATTTTGAATGTACATGGTTAAAATTATACTGTGGTAATTATATGATGTTCAGATGATCAGATGCACGTCTGAATATGTAGGTGAATATGCAGGTATACCAAAGGTTTTGATTTTGTTATAGTTTTGTTATGTTTGTTACGAACCATTAAGAGCAGTTGGATTTGTTGTAGAATGTACAAATCAATTAAATAAATGAGAACAGGTGCAAGTAAAAGGCTAACGTTGACTGCATTGTGAATGTATATTGTACCAAGTTAAAAGACAAAAGAAGAAAAAACTCATTTGAAGAACGATTGTTCTGTTTTTATCCTTATAATAAAAGTCCTCATTGCGTGTCTCTATATTTGTGTATTCTGAAACAAATGTCAGTTATGTGTTAAAAGTGTAATAGTGTCACGCCCCTGAACTGTGTTTGTTGTTGTTCTTCCCCATGTGCTCAGTGTGACCTAGTTTCTGTCTGTTGTTGATTATGTTCAGGTGTGTCTTGTTAATTATTATTGTTGTCTGCCCTATTTAAGTTACGTTCAGTTTAGTTCATGTTGTCCGGTCATTAATGTTGTTTAGCGTCTGTGAGTGTGAATTCCCTGCCTGTCTGTGTCTTAACCACTTGGATGATTAAAAGTATTCGAAGTACTGGAACCACACGCAGCCGTGACAAATAGATTTTTCATTTTGTACTCAAGTTTTTGAAAAGTGTACTTATAATTAAATGCATGAAAACCAGAAGTGTTTTTATTATTATTATTGAAATGACATTGAAGGCTAAAATCTTCTTTTCTAAAGCTTTATTCAACAGTAATTAAAATGTACATTCATTGTCTTTGAATGATCTATTCAATTCATTTAAGAGCTTTGAACCAAGAAATGTGGTTTGACTTCATTTAAGGTAAATCACATTTAGTAGCAGTTTGTTAGAGAACATTTTTGAGGGGGGAAAGTTAGCCTCAGTAAAGTTACAAAATAAGAAAATAGGCTGTTGAAATGATTATACACTTAAAAAAATGGTGGGTCAGATTTAAAAAAAAATATTTTTTATAGTTAAAATTATTTGGTCATATGGCAGACCGTAAAATAACTTTTTTCTTTGGTGCATTAGAACAATTTCATAAATATACACAGGTTTTTTTTTCAATGTACATGTCTAAGCTCTGTGAAGCAAACAACAGATGTCGTCTTTTATATAGTACATACAGTTCAACTAATAGGTCAGAAACTACACAGCCCACTCTTAATGCTTTATGGTACACATATGTCGATGCAAAGGAGAGAATCATAGCAACATCAGTTTAAAATCTTTATTTTTTCTGCAGCAATCCCAATCCGCTCTCACAGCAATTTATAAATATTTTACAAGTTGGCTAATTTGTACAAATTTGTCCGACCTCACTCGTACAGTACAAAACAAGATTTTTTTACATATTTTTCGAGTTAAATTTGTATAAATGACCTACACCTTAGCCCCGCACCTAAAACTACTCGTCAGTGGGGTTTAGAAAACATGGTACAAGTGAGGTAATACGACTTAGCCACCTTGTAAAATACCTACGAGTGACACTGTGTTGTCTGTACTGCTACTGTATAAAGGCAATCTTCATTTACAGCTCTGAAATATAAATATAGGTTTAGGTTATTAATATAGCACATTTACAACAGCCACACGTCTGACCAAAGTGCTGTACATTTAGGAACATCATCATAAAAAAAAATATACGATTTAGCCAAAGAAGCACAACGGAAAAACATAAAAGTAATTAGTAGAAATAGGGGCCATTCGAATTTCAAAGATTTCAGATCATTCTAAAGTCGAGGCCCAATTACCAAGAAAGCACGGTCACCTCTACACTTAAGTCTGGAGCGTGGAATTAAAAGAAGGTTCTGATCACAGGATCTCAAACTTCTCAGGGGGATATATTGGTGAAGCAATTGAGATAAATTGATGGGTGATTGTTGGTGTAATGCTTTAAAAACAAATAATAAGATTTTATGATTTTATAATGTATTTTGAATTGAACAGGCATCCAATGAAAGGACTTCAGAAGCGGAGTCACATGATCCATTTTTTTCTTTTTTAGAAGAAGTTTAGCAGCTGCGTTCTGGACCAATTGAAGACGGGCAATTTGGGATTTGGAGATGCCATAATAAAAAGAGAGTTGCAATAATCGAGGCAAGATGTGATAAAAGCTTGTATGGCCATCTCTAAATATACCAAATATACTATCTTTAATACTTTAGTTATTCAAATGAATATTGTCTATAAACAGGCATTTATGCTAGTTTTGGAAAACAGTTAAATACAAGCAATGCATTGTATTTTTTGTGCAAATCTTTGGTAAAAGTCTTCTAATCTCAGACTTCTAATCTCAGACTCAGACCTTTCGAGTTTTTTCAGATCTACTCATCCGACTACCATTACATTGTATTTTTTTTATTCCTGTTATTGAGTATATGAGGTAGGCACTGACTACAGTTGATTATAGACAACGAAATGCTTATTTGAGACGCAATCTTCCACACTATTACAGTAGCAGTGTGCAAAGTAAAGCTTTTTTCTTATCATTTTTGATCAGCAGTGCTTAATTATGCTTCTGGAAATCAATCTTCCTGTAAAATGAACTCTAATCAAACACACCTGAGCCGGGTATAATCAAGCGCTCAACCAAAGGAGATCTGATCATGTTATCCCTGCATCTTTGGATGCAAAAATTTTGGATTTGGGATTAAAATAGGCTAAAATATTGTAAGCTTTGCAATGTATGTGTTGATTCTTATTTGTATTTTCCTGTAATTTTCTATTGCTATCGACAAAAATATTTATTATCAGACACAATATGTACTGTATTTATAGCTACAGTGTTTAATTCTTTATTTTCATAGATTTAATGGATTCTGAAACTCTTTGGCACACTAACAAACTGAAAGAACAGGAAGATCAGTACAGATCAGAACAGATCAGTATCTTAAAATCACTCATCCATTTTTGTTCACTTAATAGTGAATAACAAGTATGTCAGTAACTAGTTGTCATGAGCCAGGATTTTTTCTCTTGTTTTGTTCTATGTCTGTGTTTTGTGGTTTAGTCTGTTTTCAGCTGTAGCTCGTTTTCTTCGGCGCGCTGGGCTAATTGCTCC
>JAUCMT010000068.1:17388810-17438234 GCA_032357475.1 Enteromius thamalakanensis
GTATGCCAATGAAATTCATTGGCGTGTTTGTACACGCAGAGTTGTTTTGGCATCTCGAAGCGAGATTCCTATTCGTCTGTCACCGACGTGACGTCAGAGTGACCGACTGAAAGGGAACAAGTGGTTATGTACACCTGGCATCCATTGTGTTTTTGATATTCTGATAGCACAACAGCAACAAAAATGCAATTGTTTGGCCATAATGATGTAGCCTTCATTTGGTGTAGCTTTCAACCCTAAGGACACTGTCCTCTCTGTCAAACATGGTGGAGGAAACCTATTGTTTTGAAGGTGTGTTTTGAGCCGGTGGACTTGGGAACCTAATCACAGTAAACGGCACCATGAAAAAGGAGCAATACATCAAAATTCTCAAAAACAACATCAGGGAATCTGCAGAAAAACTGGCCTTGGGTACCACTGCACATTTCAACAATGACAACAACCCAAAACACACAGCAAAAGTGGTAAAGAAATTGCAGATAAAAACATTAACATTTTACACTACTTAAATCTAGCTTAAAATTTGACTTAAATCTAATTGAGAATCCGTGGAGGGAGCTAAAGGTAAGGGTTACGCCGGTTTCACACAGCACACATCAGCTTTCACACTGGCAGCGTTTGTCACGCGCAGCTGAACCGCGGCTTGCAAAAATACCAGTGGAGACATGCAAGAAGCTTTTCAGCAATGTAGGAAGCATTTGATGGCTGTAATAACCAATAAAGACTTTTCTGTTGGTTATTGAGAAGGTTAAATTTTGGACATGCCAATTTTTGTTAATATGTAAATAAAAGATGAGTAATAATTTTTTCTATAATGATGCCTCTTGTACATCATCTAACATCATCTAAAAGGAGTTAAATAAGTGACAACATGCATAAAAGGCTAAAACAAAGAAGCTATTACAAAAACACCGCTCACTGAGCTGCAGCAAAAAAAACTAAGAAAACTTGCACTTTCCCCACGGTCCCTTACTGAACGCTCCGCTGAGAGCGAGCTCTCCCTTTTTTATGTGTCACGAATACAATACAAATTTAGCGCCGGTAAAATCTACAGCTTATTTTTATTTTACAGCTGTATATATTGACAGGACAGACAATATATTAGTGAAGTGACTTGTGTCCAGGTATGGTGACCCATACTAGAAGTTTGTGCTCTGCATGTAACCCATCCACACACACACACCGTGAACACATGTATATGAAGCTGCTGTTTTTATTTATTTATTTTATTTGTTATTTTATTTGTTTATTCGGCGCTACCGACAGATCATCTGATTTTTTCCCTCCTTCAAGAATTATTTTATTCTTATTAAATATAATTAAATATAATTAGTTATTTAATTGTTAGTAATTAATATTTAATCATAATTTACATTATTTTAAATATTTATTTTGTGTACATTAACAATAAAAACAGCTGTGCTTTTTGTACATAAAGGAAAAGAATTGGACGGCGATTTCTGAAGAGCACATCAAGATTATTATTTGTTTATAAATATATATTTCGCATAAGGGCGTATTTAGGCTATTGTTTTTCTCCGTTCACACAAGCTCTGCTTGTGAGAGATGTGAATCCTCACGTTATGGTTTTGATGCTCTTTTTTTCTCTTTTTTTTTTAAGGATGATGTCCCGTTGACATGTTATTTCACCTTTTATAAATAATTTTTTAAAAAAGCCATCTATATTATTTTTAAGGGTTTTATATTATAATGTTGTTATTATTTTATTTTTATATTTTTTATCTATATTTAATAGAACTAAATTGTAGTCAGTTTGAAAACTTTGCGCCACCTGGCGGTATTTTCATGAACGACTTTAACACGATTTTGCCGCGGCGGTACACGCGGCGGCAGGGGACATTTTGGTTGTCCACCTACTGTATACTGTATAATAATATTTTTTTCTGTTTTTTTAAGTTTTAAAAAATTTTAGCATAAAAAAAGCTAATGCTTAAAAACACAAGATCAAACCTGAAATAAGCTGCTCCAGTGGCTCAAGTCGTAACAGACGGTTGCCACTTTCTGATTAGTTTGGTTGAAGTATCTGTTATTCTTGAACTGGCCGGCTCCTGGAAGTTTAATGAAATATTAACCCCATTTCCAACCTTAATACTGTAGAGGAAGACACTCGGATTGTTCCTGCAGGAGAGTAATATAAGTGTTCTGTCTGTAGAGTTATGAGTGCTTAGTGAAAATAACTTTGCCCCAGATTCTCATGTTGTTGGATTTCAACCTATTTGATGGAATTTCGAAAAAGAAAACTTTCAACCAGATCTAACAAAGGCTGTTCAAAGCAAAATATAAGCCTTGTAGAGGAAATGTCCCACAATGAAATTGGAAACCACTGAAATGGAAATGAGAAATGAAACCTGAAATTGTTTTTCATTCATACGCATCTGTGCCCAGGACCGATTTAACCACAGATGTTTTAAGTTCCAGGAGATGTTTGTAAACCAGAATTGAGGAAAAGATGTTTGATGTTTCCTGTTCTTTCAGTTTTAGGTTACACACTCTCTTCACTTCACAGTATGAGGGGTTTGCAGTCATAAATCAGTTTTATATAAGACTAGATTTTAACATATAGTCAAGGTTAACTAGATCCATGCTCAGGTCAAACCTACAAGAACCGTGAGGTCGAATATCGACCGTTGCTCTATTAATATTCCTGGTGGTTTGGGTCATATTGCATAACTTTTGAATTATGTAATGGATTACATACCATGCGTAAAGAAAATGCATATCTGAATAAACATTATATAAAGTCTTTTATATATAAAGGGGATCAGCCAATAACCAGTGTGTGTGTGTGTGTGTGTTTTTCTCCAGATAACGTGTACAGAGAATGTCTTGCCAATGGCACCTGGGCAAAAAAAGGAAACTACTCCCAATGTCAGGAAATCCTCAACGAGGAGGTATGTGGTTGCACTTTATTAAATGAATAAAAAATGCTTTGATACGTATTTTTTTTTAAATGATAAACAATGATTCACAATGACACATAAATCATGCATTTTTTTAATAATTATTGTTCAATAAACAGTTTTATACAGCAAGATTCAAATGTTTATTATAGTAAGGTTTTTAATGTAAAAATTTGGGCAAAAACAAAAGAGATCTCTAAATCGAAAAACTTTCTGTACAAATATATATATATATATATATATATATATATATATATATTATTATTTATTTTTTATTTTTTTAATGAAATTGTTGTATTAAATAGTAGTAGCATGCAAAATAAAAGCTTTTTAGTAGCTTTTCTTTGCACCCTGTATCAGTATTATTCCACAGTTTTATTCTTTGTGAAACAAATTGAATGTGAAGGCTACTGAAGTGTTACTGAATGAGGGACACTAGTCATGTTTTCATGAGTTGTTCAATCAGGTAGCTCACTGTCAAATCTTCAAAGATGACACAATAGAGTCCACACGTTTTTGTTGAGAGTTGTCACTTGGAATCTTTAGCAAGTCTGTCATCCGACCTTCATGGTTTGCTTTTTATTTCCTGCTTATCTTTATTCACTTTTATGTGTTCTAAATGTTCCAGATGGATGCTGCTTGCCATAGTTAGTTAGATTCCTTGATATACATAGTAAACGCACTCATGGCTTACAATTTTATTATAGTATCTTTTTAAATGCATTAATTGATGTTCCCTTTCGACATTTTACTCGTACTGCGTCTGCTAAGACGCATGGGGAAAACTCCTTTTTCCCCCCTAACTGAAGCCAATTCTAAAATGAAGTTCATTATTTACTAAAACTGCACAGTATTGGCCACTGTATAGAGGACTTATTTTTAACCAATGGGCTATGCCCTGCAAACAGCTGGCCAAAACCGTCGACCACACCCCCTGGCATGATGTTTCTGCTCCAATGGCAGCAGGTGGCGCCATGGTGGTGTGATATGGCATGACCAGTGTTTATATAAGCTTAGGACACGCTAGCCATCTTCCGTCGGAAGCCAGCTCGTTGAGACCTAACGGGGATGCCGAACTGTTCCGCGTCCTGACCAAGGCTGTCTCCGAGCTAGGCTTGGACTGGTCTCCTCCGGAAGAGCCTGTGAGGAGCAGGCTTGACGAGTGGTACCTGCCGGAGCCGTCTCAAGCCCTCCGTCAGCGTTCCACTCCCTTCTTCCCGGAGGTCCACGAGGAGCTCACTAGGTCGTGGAAGTCACCGTACTCCGCCAGGCTGAGGAATAAAGCTTCCACCGCCTTCGCCTCCCTCTACGGTGCAGCTGAGAAGGGGTACAAGGTGCTGCCTACCCTCGACCAGACGGTTGCCGCCCACCTCTGCCCCCCGTCTTCAGATGGATGGAAGACCAGGCCAGCCCACCCCTCGAAGCCCTGCAGGACCACGACTGCACTGGCTGGAAGAGCCTTTTACAGTTCTTTTATTGGCTTACTCTTCAGCAGGCCTGGAATGTCCCCTGGGAGTTAAATGTAATTCTACTAGATCCACACCCTCTACCTGGGCCTGGGCTAGTGTGGTTTCTCTATCACAGATATGTGAGGCGGCCAGATGGTCCTCGCCGTCCACATTTGCCAGGTTTTATAATCTGGATATCCCAGCATTACACGCTAAGGTCCTCTCTGCTGAGTAACTCTCGCAGTTCGAGCCGCTTTAACCTGGCCGCAAACTTGCTTCTCTGTGAAGTCTCACTCACAGCGCCGAGCGGTGCTTTATCATCTCTGAACTCCCTCCCGCGAAGTGAGTTAGACGTAGCTAACTGTCACAATAGGCTTACTAACTGCATCCTCAGATCCAGAAATAGCCTGACAGATTCATCCTCTGAGTTTCACTAAAAGCGCTATGCAATGCTTTATTACCTGTCCTAAACTCCCTTCCGAGAAAGCAAGTTGGATCAAGCTTGAGGGCATAAGGGCTCCCTAGCTACAGCTTTCCAGCTTCAGTTATAGTCAGTCAAACTACACTCTGAGTTTCTCCCCTGCCTTCCGCTGCGCTGTAAGGCACTAATATTTTTAACAACTCTCGGATCTATGAGAGTTTCTATGACTTGTGCTTGCTGACTGGTTACAAACACAGTAAACGCGCTCAGATCCAAAAGGGTGGAAAAGCGTTATAATCAAAGATCAGGTTCTTTCACTATTTGACCGCCTTGCGCTCAAAAGGGACAACTAGTTTGTGATAACATTACTTGCATACTATATTACCTGGCCGCGTTACTACTGCGAGTATAGGCGTTAAGCCTCCAAGTGATTGGACAATGGTGCTTGTGACGTAGGTGGCCTCGGGTTTCCCCTAGGTCCACTCGCAGGCTTCAAAATTCCAGACCTTGTAGCACGGCGGGATTATACTGTGTTTCCCATGCGTGTTAGCAAACGCAGTACAAGTAAAATGTCAAAAGGGAACGTATAGGTTACTTGCGTAACCACTATTCATGGAACGAGTACTGTGTTCCAGGTAGGGATGGGCCGGTATGAGATTCTGACGGTATGATAACCTTGGACAACCTTGAATCTCGCGTGTGAGTGCTTGAATTACATGCAAATGACATATCGCGCACGCGGTTTTAAAATGAGCTTGCGGCTCCCGTTTCTTCGCGTGAAGATCTGTTTTCCTCTCGCGTATGTGATTTACTGCGCGCGCCAGCATCAGTGGTTTGCTCGGTATTATTGGCATAGATTTGCCGCCAGACATACAAGTCTTGCTGACTGTGGATCACGTGCACAATCACATATACTGTACGCACGCGCCTCCCAGCAGTAACCAGTGGGGGCGGGGCTGCATTGTTTTCGCTGCAGGTACGCACACACACAGCCTAGTAGGGAGTTCTGCGCTTTCACTTTAACGACACAAAAAATGCACATATCGTAGGAATGGTATAACTTTTTTATGTTTGCGTTTTTGAAATCGTGACTTTTTCAAACCGTGGTAAACCTTGAAACCGTTTATCATCCCATGCCTAGTTCGGGGCTGTTAACCTGAAGATGGCTAGCTTGTCCTAGCTTAAATAGACATGGGTCACGCCATATCACACCACCATGGCGCCCCCTACTGCCATTGGAGCAGAGACATCACACCAGGGCCTTGCCCATTGGTTTAAAATAAGTCCCCTATACAGTGGCCAATACCGTGCCGTTTTAGTAAATAATAAAACTGCGTTTTAGAATAGCCTTCAGTTAGGGGGAAAGAGGAGTTTTCCCCATGCGTCTTAGCAGACACAGTTCTCGTTCCATGTCTCAGGGAACAGTGGTTACGCAAGTAACCTATACGTTTGTTTTTTTTTATAATTGTTTATTTTTGAGAATTTGTACTTATTTTTCATTAATGTCTTATTTAATTTACTCTTATTTACTATTATTCAGTTCAATTTTGGGAATTAATTTTCTCACAACATTTTGTGAGATTTAACCATGAAGAAAAACACTGAAAACCACCGATGTTCTTCACATACACATAATAAATATACACAGCAGACAAACATTATATTATGTGAAGAAAAACATGTATTTTGGATGTGATTGTTTGACAGCACTGTTTATTGTTTATTGTTATGTTAACTAAAACGACAGAAAATTGGTATGGAAACATGCTAGCTTTGATATCACTGAGGTATTGTCAGGCTTAATCGCAACTTTATCAACATTTTAGTAGCAATTTCTATGGAAGCAAGGGTCTGGCCTGTTGATGATTAAGTCTATCTATTTCCTGTAGCTTGGGTAGACATTGCTAGTTTTGGTAACTTCTAAAGGACTAATCAGTGCTAGACACAACTGCCAAAATCATGTGATAGCTCTGGGTGGGCTACTAAGCAACAGGAGGTAAAGGCGGGATGGCCCCCCCTCCTTCCCAATCTCCCTTGCCCCCTTCCAAGTCAAAGTAAATCCTATTAGCCCTGTTCATCTGTCTCGCATAACTACAATGCTAAAGAATTGTAGAAATTTCTCGTTTCTCTCTCATCATCTGTGGGATTTTTTTATTCTATTCTATTTAAAATAAAAAAAAATAAAAAATCAATCCACTTTTCTGGTTTCATTTGCCGCTATTAAGAGGCACCTTGCATTTGATTTGAATGAGTCTTATAAATGTTTAACTGAAGTTTTAGTACTTAAGCACTTTGAAGGAGAATGCTGAAGAAACATGTGTTTTATGATATATTACAGGAGAATCTGCAACGTTTCGTAAGTGATTTGAACTCTCATTTAGAGCATAAAATCTCCTTTGGAGGAATTTTAAAATCTTATATTAGGTGAGGGAGCAAGAAAATTAAACAGAGCCAATCCTGGGGATCAAGACTTAAGAAAACCTTAAGGGTGGATTTTGTCAAGTAGCCTCTGCTGAACAAACCTCAAAATTGGAATATCATAGCCAGGTCATTAAAAATGGATGTTTAAAAAATGCTGGAAATGTTCCACGTTTTGCATCTGTCTTTAGTGGCTTAAAAAAGGGCATTTAAGCATTTTGGGCAGCCAAGTCACACTTAAAAATGCATGAATGATTTTGCACAAAAAATATGTAATGATACAAAATACTAGCCAAACCAAATAGCAAGTAGCATAAGAGATTATATCAGAACTAGCTTCATTGCTCGACAAATGAACATGTTAAATCACCATTTGTTGGGTCTTGGGATGTCTAAAAAGAGACATACTGTAATCTTAAGACTTTTGTGATTGTCAGTGCAGTGTGAACTTGCTTTACAAAATCAAATCCCCTCAAGTTTATATTGGGAACATCTGACAACTAAAGATGGTCCATGTTAGTCTTTATCCAATACTTTATTTTTACGGTGACAGTGTAAGTAAGCAGTGAGTAACATACATCTGTACCTCTGCACACTTTTTGTGCCACACTGTTTTTAAGCCGCAGTTTCAAAGAGAAATGTTCTGTTGCTAAAAGTTAAAGCTTTATCATGTTGGAAATATGCCATAAAACAAATCCAACCCTAAACCTACAGCCAATAGTGTTAACAAACGCAAAACTGACATAAAAATGCATTTGTTGACGTAACAATGCCATTTCAACTTCCTTTATATTCTTCAAATAATTACGTGAAAATTACGCTTTATTAATCTAAACCGTAAATTTGTATGAAAATGAATAAGGTATCAGAGTTTTACTGCCTCTAGTGTTCTTTTTTTTTAAACGCCAATGATTAGGGTTAGTTGCTTGCATACACACATGGTCTGTCTAAATATTATGATTGGCTGGCAGGTTTGCATTAAAAGTTTAAGTCAGTTTAATCACCATTCCATATTAATGCACTTCTTCAACTGATGCACACATCACTCGCACAAAGATCGCAGATTGTGCTACACACACGCACGAACACAAACTTGTTGTCAATGCTGCCCTGCAACTATTTTTTAAGTAACTAAACACAACTTGATTGTTTATAGAGAGAGAAGGCAACTGCAGAGAGAAAGCAAATTGTTAACGCACAGCTAGCTGTTGATCATCCCTTACATAAATTATTGTTATTACTATAGTAAGTGCATGTAATGTGTAATATCCTCAACTTAAAACAACAATTGATTTTGAAAAGTGTGGTTGTGGTAAATTTCTTGAAAATAAACGCCAACTTGTTTTTTGTTATTTTTGTTCTACAACGCAAAAACACAGTACTTTTTGTACAGTATGTGCCAAAGTACTCTTCTGAGCCACTGCAAGCATTATTGCATTGGGTACATTTCATGCTGATGAATAGAACCACCATGCTCATTATTACATTATTAAATCCTTGTTTGAAGTGGCTGTTCAGTCTGGAATAAGCAGTGCCAAATAAAGCTGAGGACCTTTGATCAGAGGCAAGCCAAGCAACTTACTCTGACAGCCTGAAGCCATCAATTGATAAAACCCTTGCTGCAGAGCTAAACAGAAACTACATGACTTAAAAAAGGGACAGTCCAGAACATTCTTGTGCATTAGCTTAGTATAAATGGAAACGTGAAAATATATAATAAGTGTGTGTCCGAAAGGTGCGGTGTATCAGGATCAGAAAACAGCATTCAAATCGGAGTGGCGGCAGTCATGGAATTCCAGGAATTCCCCCTACACACTTCACTTCACGCTCCATCAGTCCTCCTCCTGCTCCCCCTTTCCTTCTTATCTTACCCATCTATCCCTTGCTCACTCTCTAATCGCCGTAATGGCTGTGTCTACAGCTGTCCTGTCCCCCGCTACCCTTCCTGCCAACGGGGACACGGGAAGACCTGTTGTCGCTTTCAGCACTGCCCTGTGGGTAATTTAAGACACCTGCTATGTCAGTACATCGAGAAATCCAAGTAGGCAGGCGCTACTCTGTGCATTCTAAACAGCGTGTTCAATATTTCAGAGTATTAAACTCACCTGAGATACTAGAGTTGCAAAGCAGTTCTAGACACTATCACAAATTAGGTTAAATGAATAGTTTACCTAAGTTTTGCCATCATTTAATCACCCTCATGTTGTTACAAATCATTTTCACTTTTTTATTCTGAGGATAAAAAAGGAGATGTTTAGTAAAATGTTCAAGCTGCTCTTTTTTCAGACAGTGAAAGTGAAAGATTTTTACTAAATCGTATATATTTTACGAGCTGCCAATTTGTATGAATTTGTACGTAAGACCTACACCTAACCCCGCCCTTAAATCTACCCCTGGTTTTAGACAAATCAAAATAGTAAGAGGGAGGTCGTATGAATTTGTACGAATTTACATATCGAAATTAAATTGCAATTCAACTTTATTTGGAGTACTACTTGTGCACAATGCATATTTCTTCTTATTAAGCCTAAAACACGTTTTGTCACTATTGATTAAGATTATGATCGTTTAATTATTTTGCTCTTTAAATGCAAGATATTTAAAGTATACTTTCAATAGCACAACCAAACATTCTTAAGTATGTTTATTGTTGCACTTCAGTACATGAGCATTAAGTAAAAAAATTGTTCTAATTTAGCAGATTTCAAGTAAACCAGATTAACATACCAAAAGTAGTTGTAGTGAAGTTTTAGTACACATGTATATTTCCTTGGACGCACGCACCTGACTAAGTGCGCTGGTAATCGGTCTGGTTAGTACCGAAGGCCACAGCCACGTAACACACTTTTAATCAAACCAAGGCATTAGTGTTTTTATATCATTGTATTTCTGAAGAAAGACTGTCTTTAGAAAAATATCATTTTAATTTCATCCTGCATATAAGGCAGCGTTTGTAAGCTCAGAGCTGCTTTGTCTACAGCCGTTGCCTGGGAAACCTCTCGTTTCTTGTGCTTAAACCACCTCCTGCTGGCAAAGAATGAGTTTGCATTTTTAATAAATCTGTCTGATTTAGTGAACATATTTTGCTTGTTATCAAAAAATAATCTACTCTAAAAAAGGACTTAGCTGTTGTCATTGATTCTGTTTGGATGTTTACCGGAAGTTAGGGCCACAAAAGCATGCATGCGCAGTAACGTTTGTTTATGTTGTTGTCGTTGAAACCATCTATAAGTAAATATATCTGTAGTATAGTTAGCATGATAAATGTATTTCAAATATATTTATTTTTTACAAGCAAAATAAAATGTGTTGTGTTGCAGAAACGAATGAACAGAATTTTATATTCTGGGTAAACCATCCCTTTTAAAACTGAATTCAGTTGTTCTTTGAAATGGAGAACTTTACTGTCTCTTTCCATTTGCTATCCCTGTTAATGTTCAGCTCGACTAACTGAAACCGAACCTCTCAGGCTGATAGAATCATCAGTGTCTTACAGGAAAGGGGAGGAAATGTCCAACATCAGACAGTGACGGACGTCTCAACTACCCCTTTATAACCTCATTTACCGAAGCCCAAAGAAATCCAACCCTTTTCTGTTCTGGCTTCGAAGAAACACATTTCTGAAGCTGCTAATGTAATGTGGCATTCGTAGGAGAGCATGTCAGTCTCCAGGAAAACAACACTGGGGTGTCAGATTTTTCCTGCCTACCGGGTTTTATTCCCAAACACCATACTGTCCTTGAGATCTAGAGTACTTAGAAATGAGACACATTCCATACCACACTGTACCATTCTCCCATGGTTCATATGGGATTGTAATTGAGACTTGGAACGGTTAAAAGAGGAAGAGAAAGAAAAGAGAATGGAAACATTGTCTTTTCTTTCTGGAAACTCTCTGATAAGATTGTAAGTCTTCCTGCTTGACCTTGAATTTTTTCCAGATGTTGATTGTTTTTAATTGGGACGGCATGTTTTCCTTTTTTTACGTAACTCTATAAGATTGCAGGAAGCCTGGTGGCAGATTGCTATGACGATAAGTGTTCCATTGACACATGAGTGATGTTTGGTGTGGGCAGAGGTGACACCACAGGACAGTTGATACGCTGTTGTCCCGGTCTGGTTACTGTCACTCTGAAATGACCCCGATTCAGGAGGATAATGGAGGATCACCCATAATCACCCCCAAAAACAAGAGATTAAAATGGATTTGTTGAAAATATATTATAAAAATATAATATTTAAATCAATTTAAAGAAAAAACATAATTTTATGTAAATATAGACATTACCATTTTAATTTTGGAGTCAGTATTTATTAAATTCTTTTTTTAAGCATATTTCATAAGTCTCTTATATTCATTAATTATACATTTGTTTGATCATACATATATTCAAATATAAAACTATTACTGTTTTTGTGTTCTATATTTCAAAATCTAATTTATATTTTAGCAGCTATTACTCCAGTTTTTAGTGTCCCATGATCATTCAAAAATAATAATTGGCTGGTTAATATATTTTTGTGGATTTTTTTTTTTTGTGTGTGGAAGTTTTATAACATTTTCTAAAATAAAAATCAATTTTTATTATTTCATCAATTTAATGACTTCTTGCTAAATAAATATATTTATTTCTTTACAAAAACCAAAAACCAGAGTTTATTTGCAAAAATAGATAACGTTTATAGATCCATTTTGCAATTTTCAAAAACCTAAGTTTTTTTTTTTTATTATTATGATTGTTATTGTTTATAATGTGTTTTATTGTATTTGCTACCTTTTTGTTGTTATTTTTAACCTAGTTAAAATAGCCCAACTGCTGTTTGATGGAGATTCATTGAAATGCACAAATGAAAAAACATGATTTTTGAGAACTGTTTCTGTTTTAAGACACAGTCTGTTTTTGCAAGTGAACTCTGCATATATTTATTATTGTATATGTATATATATTTATATAATTCAATAAAATATGGTGATTGTTTTAACACAAAGAGAGAGAGAGAGAGCCTTTTTACCCGTGTCTGCATTCTACAAAATTCCACGCAAACCAAACATAAATAAGCAAAGCTGTCTTTTTTCACAGACACTTAGGTCATTTTTAAAGAATGTCATGTTTAGAAAAACGAACACAGATAAGGATGCTGCCCTGCAGCGAGTTAACCAATGGATGCTAAAAAGGGGACGCCCTTTGCCCCCAATGAATCAAAGGTCCTCCTCCATTTTTCACAATGCACTCACTGCTTACCAGCCCTATCCCAGGTGACCCTTTCTGGACAACTTGTCAGCTACATATGTCAGTGTCTCGCCACTTGACCTGAGACCCTGTTCCCTCCCTCCTTCTCCCTCTCCATTGGACAAACCAGTGGGCAATTGTCCTGTAGAACAAAGCCTATAGTTGGGGTGCTCTATTAAAGACTTTGACTAACATTCCATTCACAATGCTCTCTGGCGACCAACTTTTAATGACCCTGCTCTTCTAAACATTTACTGTTTTGTGGGTCCACCAACATACACAAAAAAGGAACGTTTAAGTACTCACAAATGGAGCATCTTTATGGAGAGAACCCCTTCTGATGGCCCCAAGCTTTAAGAGAGTAGCCTCGTTATTTAGAACTGAATATGAATGAATGAGACTCAGCGTAAAGGAAACATTCAATATGTTCTGTAACCTTTCTAGGCGTTCCTGTAGAACATGGTCAATGCCGGGTCATAGGTTAGATTCCCAGGGAAAACCAGCACATAGAGTAGGCCTATCGATAAGATTGATACTAGCTTGAATTCAAGTGTAGGATTACTTTAAATGGTTAAGATGATCAAATGAATATATTTAATGTAAGCTATGTTCCTAAACCAATGAGGTACCTGAGATTCCAGAATAGACTTTTTGCATGTCCCCAAACTGAAAAGAAAGAAAAGGATTCTGAAAAAAGGGTGTTTTGAATGTCTGCAAGACCTGGAATTAAAATTGCCAATTGTTTATATAATATATACATACACACACACACACATGTGCCATTTTTTCCAGAAAAATTGCTTCATTCTTACATAGACTACAACATTAAAACATAAAAATGCACTCTTATAAAAAGTAATAGCAAGTTAAATAAATTAATAAATTAATAATATTAAACACAATGCCATATTTTTTAATGTTTGTTTCGTGCTATTATTTATTTCTCACTTGAAATTGAAAGCTGCTTAGTAAAAGCTTGAGTAATTAATGCAAACGATGCCTAAGTTTCATAGACGGTTTGTATATTTGAAGAAATGTGAATCCGTTTGTCAGTTTTTCTCCAGTACTGTGCAAAAATGTTAAATAATTATCTATTTAATAGCTCAATGTGTTAAACTGAGTCAAAATGTACCATGCTACCTTGTTTTCACCAAATCCCAGTCTGTGTGCAGGTGCAGCCATGTGAGTACCAAGGCAAATATTAGAGGAAGGGAGAGAAAAGCTCTGATGTCTCTTACCTTATAATAATATGATGGAAAACGATCAAAGACGCCTGTAGCATAACATGATGTTTATCTGCGTTATATCCTCAGAATCCTGGCAACGAAACACACAATCAATGATCTTTCACGGCTGGTAATACCGTTAAGCGCCCCCAACTCTCCTTCAGCGGCAGCTCACAGTAAATAAAGGCTGATACCCCGAGTGTGTGTTTGTGTGTGACCAGACAGAGAGAGAGAGAGAGAGAGAGAGAGAGAGAGAGAGAGAGAGAGCTGAGCAATTCAAATGTTAGTTTACGAGTGAGCCGTTATACTAAATGGCAAGGGTTGGGAATCAATAACTAGTTCTTGTTCGGTTCTGTTTAGACAATAGCGGAACCGACTGGTTTTATTGACGTCTCTGTGTATTTTCCGTTGTTGCGACCAGAAAACCGAACTACTCCTAGTCTCCAACACTTCTATTCAGCACATCAACACCGCTACTGAATCTACAGCGCCACCAGTGCGGTCCGATTCCTACACGAATTACTCTTTTGAGCAGGTTATTTTAGTGAATCAAAGTCAGACAAGTGTAGTCCGATTTCCAAATGAAATAATCCTGTAAATATTTAATTCTAGTGTATTAAAATAAATAGATACTTTACTCAATTATAATTTGTGTGGTGCGATTGTCAGGATTCAGCGACTGACTCTTATGAGCCGGATCTTTCAATGATGGCATTTATGAATCAGTCGGAGCGTTGACTTCATTCATTTGAACAACTGCTAAACCGCAAGTTATTATTTCCCTCCCAAAAAAAAAAAAACAAGACACCATCACAAAATTTGTAATAGGTTTCTAGCGTAATTGGCCAACTTCTATTGGTAACTTATTATTAAAACCAATAATTTGGATATGTCCCAAAACACCACAGAAAACATTTTTTAATGGTTTATAATTTCTTTTTTTTTCACAATGGAAATTATTCATGAAATAGCATACCACATTTTGGTTGGTAGTTTAATTAATAAAGCCTATAATTATCTGATTTTAACGAATTGCAAATGGTAATGATATTATGTTCCTTTGAAGATTTTGAAATATAGCCTACTAATCGTAGAAAATTATTATGTGATAGCTTTATATGATGAAATCTAGAAAGGTCCCATTCTTTGAGACTGCTGGGGGCAGAATTTAAGATACGAATCCTATTTTCTCTAAGCATGTCTCACTTACTTACTAAAGAATCGTTCATCATGGAATTGTTAGGGAACCGGAATCGATTCCGTATGATTCGCATTCGTCTATCCATGACTCTGTAGAACATCGGTTACGCATCAAGACATTGAACAGTCCGATTACAGCATCTTTCATTGGAGTGCAATGCTGGCTGGGGAAAGCCCCAAAAATATTGAAAAATACTGCCATATTCACAAATGATTTCGAGAGACTTGAGTCATCGGGGCTCCAAAAACGAGTAAGTTACCAATACCAATGCGTAATTATCGTTGTCACGACGTACGCAAGACATAACCTACAGAGACAAGCAGTAAATAACCTGGATAATAAGGTTTTGTGCTTTACCTATATGGGGACTATTCCGGAACCTCTTCCTTTCAGCAGAACCGGCTCACCACAGCTGCCGCGTCACCGGTCCAAGTGAAACGCGCAAAACGCACATGCTTCCCGCACGGTATCAGACCGTCACATGAGCGGAGCGGTCAGTTCAACCCTCCCCTGCCTCCATCCAGCAAATCTCCTGAATCCAGTCCAACACCGCCCACTTCCCCAAACGCACAGGATAGCCTGTTTAGCTCATCTGCTGGTCATCTGAAGGCAAAAAGCAGCAGGTGGAGGTTGAGCGACATCAGACAGCCAATGATGGTGCGTGTCGGTCACCCCGGCTCTTCAAGACTGTTTCGTAGACTGTATACGGCCACAGAATAATAATGAGCACATACTGCTGCAACAGCAAGCGATGATTTGGGGAACTGGACTGAGAGGGTGATTATGTCTCTGGTATTTTAAGTTCCTGCAATAAGATGCTGGTTCCCCCTGAGGACCACAACATAACAGGCCTACTTAAACACAGATCAGGGAATAGAAATAGGACAAAAACGTCTAGAAGTTAGAAACATTTTATAAACGTTTAGTAAACAGGAATAGACACTTGTCACATACAGAATTAAACAGATGAACAGACTGCTGTGTGCAATTTTAAACATTAGGCTATACAATGCCCTTAATCTCACAGATTAAATATGACAAATAGGATACCATGATTTTCAACTTTATTTTACTTTAATAAATTACTTATTTTTGTAGATGAGCATCTGAACAGCATAACAAATATGGAATTAGAAAGGTTATTTAATAGAAACTTGTAAGAAACAGACACTTCTTTTTTTAATTAAATAGGTGAACAGACTGGTGTGCACAATATTAAAAATAAGGCTATCCAACACTATACAAAATAGTACTAAATGCCCATACTACAGTACCTCACAGATGTCAATGAAATATGAAATAAGCTACAACTTTATATCATAGCGCTGTAACAACATTTATTATGAATGGGAAATAATAGTCAGAGCCGTTTTTTTTTTTAAATATAAGCATCAACTACTCACTGATCCGTTTATTTCAGTTGGATATTCACAATTCACTATGATTAGAGATTTAACACTTTTTTTCTCAGTAAATTTAGGTCATAAATTTCTTAGTATGTTATGAGCTAAATATGGCTACCTGCAACAAATTGAATTTGAACATGTGGACTTACAATACAAAGCCTTTCAAAACACACCAGAAAGAAATGCAACATAAACCAATTAGTAAATCAAAATGCAAAACAGAATCATTTAATCTGATTTTGAAGTTGTTCAGTAAAATGTTCAGTCTATATTTAACATCCGATTAACAAAAATTATAAGAAAAAGACAAAAGGTTTCCTTCACTAAATTCTGGACATTTGATTACCAATTTGCCATTTTTGTCGAACGAGTAAAGGAGCAGTGTTTAACATTGTCTTGAGCAACAATAGACTGTGTCCTGATTTTAGACAGGAACAAAGGGACATTCTGTTCCACTTCTATACAAATGGTGTGGCATAACCCCTATTCATACATAACAAAAATATGGAAATTTTCCATGGCCTGCATTGGTCCTTACCCTCACAACATGCCACCCTTCCTATTATTAACACAGCACCATGGCATTGGGGTCCTGGTGGGGTGACTTTTTCTCATTAGGTTGTATTCGTCCCAATATCAGTCTTGCAGACAGGTGAGGAGGAAATAGGCCGCATATTCAGGAGTGAAACAAAGAAACACAAAAACCCAGAGTGCAATGACATTAAAGGTGATAGCAGCTTTGTGTTCGATAAGTAAAACAGGCATTCAGAACATCCCTTTTCCCTTCCCCCTATCCTATCACCTCCCTCCCTCTGTGACAAATGGGGGATCCAACTTCGTAATCCGGAGGCTTTCAGATTGTGGTTTAACCCCCCGGTCTCAGTGGTCTGCTGGTGGCAGGCTTAGCCATGACCAGGGTAAATCATTTACATGCCCATATAGGCCACCAGACTTCCAGCAAATCCAGTTATGGCTCAAAGTGAATGTGTGTGACAGGGATGAAGGGATTCCATGCATACCTCAATGTAAAAAAAACAAAGTCTGGTATTTAAGTAATCAGTTATTTAGAGTGAAAAGAGGGGGGCAAAGACTAGTAGAGCACTAAAACGGCTTACTTTAAAATGAGATAAAAACTTAATTACAAAAATTTATTATTTCTATTGTTACAATAGGAAGAGTATTGAAAGATACTAATCAGTGTGTATTTGACCAAGCAATAACAATATTAATTGATTATATGACATATACCAGACAGCTGCAGCATCAAAAGAATCTGCGCACTTGTTGCCAGTAGTAACGGAACGGTTGCTGTGGACACATATGATTCTGATGTCTTTCCTAAGGCATTACACCGGGGGTCAAACAGGAACCGTAATCAGATAATCAGGGGATTCACTGAATAGAGTGCTAAACTGAGTTACAAACCGCTTTTAAACGGATCAAATGAACTAAACTGTATAACAATGCAGCACTTTTTATGAGTGAATCTTCTCAATGTCTAATCTGTCTACCTGTGCATCCTGTTTGACACATTTTTGGTGAACTACACCCTTTAAATCTCTCATTTTATTTTTAATAATACATGGTAATGCATGATCATTTAAAGATAAAATTCCCAGTTACTACTGTTGCATTCTGTGAAAAATGCTCCCTCCGCAGGGCAGAAAGCGGTATTACATCTGAGTCTACAGATGACTGGCACAACACGGGGTCAAGTGTTCAAAAGTTTTCTTGGGCAGTGCGTCACATTATGAACTTATTTTTTATTGACAAGACAGACACATATTTTATCTACAGTGTAACAATCGCATAAAATCACTTAAATACATATTACATTATCATTTGAAATTGGATGTTTCATCTCACACGACTCTTCTTCAATGTGGACATCTCCTCAGAGGCTTTTCGTTTGCGTGAAGATGTATCGTGAACTTTTTCTAGATCATTCATGGCTGCACCAGGAAGATAGTAAGCATCCATTGAAGGAGAAGGCTCCTGAAAAAAAAAATGCATCTATCAAATCGCACTTGTTGCCTCAGCAACCATTTCAGATCTGAACAGAACAAGCCATTATTGTGATGAATTTTCCACATTATTGCATCCGGCACTTTCATATCAGGTGTAATGCACGATTGATCGTTATCAAACTGAAATCACTCATGACCTGCCAAGTGTGCTATCCTGTCTAACTGAGCTGTTTGTACTTGGACACCAATAAATGCTGCTTGCAACTATTTCTTATTTTGTTTAACATTTTATTATGAAAAATAATTGCTTAAGATTTTTACTGTAAAATAATTTGTCTAAAAAAATGAATAAAATAAATAAAAATCCCCCATAAAAACGAGCTGCCCTAGACATGGGTCATAACCATCTCTCACCTGCATGAGGTAATCAGCAATGTACTCCGGTTTTAGACATTTGACCCCATGAGCTGCAGCTTCACTGACATCCACTCTAACATCACCTGGTTTTAACCGACTAAAATCCACAAACAGGTGAGTGGTCTGTTTAAACAGCGAAGGAGAAGGGTCTGGCAACACCTATACAGGGACGAAGAGGGTTACAGGACAGAGAGGAAGGAGGGGAAACAGAAATCACTGCTTGTAAGGTCACAGGAATACACAATTATTATTTATGGATTCAGTGTGGAATCAAAAGAAAAGAGAAAACAACGGACCTCGGCTCCCCCGGATTGCAGCAGCCGTCTGAATCCAGCCTCTCTGGCATGGTCAATATTCAACATCACAGTCCAGCCTCCAAACGCACCCTGCATGTCAACAGCATTAAGTGCCGCACCATGTACTTAAATGATTCTTATGCAAGCAAAACATATATATGCGTACCTCCTTGTTTAAGCTGCCTTGTAGTATTTTCCTCCATCGCATAGCTGCCAGTGCCAGTCTCTTCTGCTGAGAGTTGATGGAAGGCAGAGCATCCAGGATTGAGCTGCTGCCCCACTCATACTGCTCCTCCTAATACACACACAGGACATGACCAACATCATCTTTTATCAGTGAAAGACACTAAATCACAAACGCAGACACGTACCTCTATGAAGTATCCTTCTGCCCGGCAGGCCTCCAGATACGAGCGGTGAAGAATCCACTTGCCTGCTGCCATAGCGGCCAGATACTTCTCATTCCTCAGAGGATTCCCAACAATGACATGAGTGCAGCTGGGATCAAAACTCTGCTTCTCCAGCACAACACCACCTGCACAAAACATCATAATGCATCAAACAGAATTATGGAATACAACACCTGAATATAGTAAAAATACAGAGTAAAACAGCAAGGGTTTCCTGTTTTAATATATTTTCAAATTTAATTTATTCTTCTGACAACAAAATAGCATTTTTGCTGCATTTCTTATTAATATTTAAATTGGACAATTTTTTAAGCAATGTATACATTTAATAAAATAAATTTGCAAAAATTTTTATTTTTTCAGTTTTTTTCCCCAGTGACCATTTTACCATTTTATGGTGCCCTTGCACAAAAGTCTTAAAAATAAAATTTTACTGACCTAGAAAATGTACAGCAGTGTTTGACATACATACACATAAACTAATGCTAATGCTAATGAAGGCTTTTATGCTAAGATGGTGAAAATGTAATGCAATTCTTTGACCATTGTGCTGTTTAGTTTAGTGTGGAAAAGCTAATTAAAAACAAACAAAAAACTGTCAATCTTTTCATCTCAGGGCCCCTGGATTTTGTGATTGCTCTATGCTTGTACAATAGCAATATTTTTGAACAAGCATTATGTGAAAGCTTAGAACAATAAGTGTCTGACTGAAATCTGACAACATTAATATAATAAAACAAAAACAATTAGCTAATTAGTTGATTTTGAAACAAGGCACTAGATTTAGATGTTTACTAACCTAACTCCTCTATGAGATGACTGTAGTCGATGCGTTCCTGTGGGTTCAATGAAGACAGCAAGAATCGTCGAGGATCCTTGACCTTCTTATCTTCAATCTATTTAATAATAATTTAGAAAAACATGAATTATAACTGCTGTTGATGTAATGTTCAATTAATTACAATTGTTTCATTCATGAACGACTTAGCATTTTTAACATATTAGAATGAATGAATGGTTTAATGACTCTCTCATGAAGGTAGAATCGACACGTATGTTATTAAGTTATATGCATCAATAAAAAACACACAAGCATATATATATATATATATATATAGCAAATAATATATCATAATCACAAGACTGAGCTATCAAAAATCAGCCAGCCCTTCAGCGAGAGAGGTATGTGTACCTGTGGAAGGGAAGGAACTGCAGGTTTAGGGGTGGGGAAAGCAAGAGTACATGCTTCAGGCGTTTCAGGGTTCTGTTGGGTCTGCTTTGGCTTCAGCTGTGCATCGATGACTTCAAATGCAGCTAATAAGGTTCAGAAGGGTTAAATCAGAACTTTTATAATGCATTTTCACATTTCAAGTTTCAAAAGTTTGAGGTAAGTATGTTTTTATTTTCTCAAAATAAAAGCTGAACAGTGCAGTAGGAATTGCTGACAGCTAGTGGTTTAAATGGGTAATGTTACTGCAGTCCAAATTTAAAACATCTCTTTTAATTGTATTAACTAGGAAGGAAGTATTGTAATGCCGTTATTGTTATTATTCTAATCTAATTTGCTTGTGAATGTATATAATGAATAAAAAGAGGGTTAAGTCTCCTTTAAATTTAAATTACAAGTCAATTCTGACTTGAAGGAATAGTTCACGCAAAAATGAAAATTCTGTCATGTACTCACCGTCAAGTAGCTCCAAACATGTATGAATTTCTGAAACTTTGTAACAAGGCTATTTTGTGTCACCATTGACTTCCATAGTATTTTTTTCCCTATTATTAATGGTGGCCCAAAACAGCCTGTTTACAAACTTTTTTTCAAAACATCGTCCTTTGTGTTTTGGGTGAACTACTGTACATGGGATGGAGCTCTTAAATTTAAACTCTGAAAGTGCATTAGACTAGCCTGGGCTCGCCCATACTTCCTGTGACGCCACATTGTGGTGACGACAAAGTCAGTCTGGCAAAGCTGCCGTTTTAGAGCATTTCCGTTCCCAAAAAAGTGGGAACCAATGAGAAACGTAAAAATGTAAGCATTTTTATACCCATTTCCACAAGTTCGGAGTCAGTCATAGAGTCCCTGGCTGTGTGGTCAGAGAGGGGCGGTGGGACGATGGCCAGGGTTTCCGAGTGCTGAGAGGGGCTGCCAGGCCACTGCAGGTTATCAGCCAGTTTAGCTCTCTCCTCTCGTGCTGTAGGATCGTCCCACACAATCTGCTCACTCTGAGACGGCTCTGTATTCAGGTCCACAGCTACTTGACGTGACATTCTGCCAAAACACAATCTTTTATCATGCAATCTAAAAACACAAGTGATGCAACAGCTTAATGATAACCAGCAAATGATCTATCATATGTATCAGAAACAGGAGCAAGAACATGCCCAGTGTCTACTGTGCTGTATTCTCTCAGATGCTACAAGCTTTGAAAGTAATGGGATCAAAAACAGTACTTTAGCAAGTCTTGTTTTTTATACCGTAGGGCTTCTAAAGTGCGGCTGCGTCTTCCCATTCGCCCCAGGCTGTCCGGGGTGTGGGGTGAGTCTAGTCCCCCTGAGCCTGTTCTGGCCAACCGCGAGGAGCCTCGACGACCGTTGGTCAGTTTAGTAGCAGACATGATCTCCTGAAGTTGTCTTTGAAGATTCTCTCTCATCTCAAGAGTTTCTGTGAGATCTGAGAGAGGGAGAATATAAGAAAAAGAAATGAAGAGAGAAAAAGAGCTGTGAATTTTGACTCCAGATCAAAGTCAACATATAGATTTAATACAAAAATAAAAAACGTGTTTAAAGATGACTCACTTCTTTCAGTGCTGACGCTCTGATCTTTCTCAGGCTCTCCAACAGTGACACGCTGAGGGGTTGAGATGTCTGTGATGCTGTCAACAGGACTAAGCTTTAAAAATAAATAAATAAATATTTTAGTTACAGCATATATAAGCTTAATATGATATGACTAAAGAGTATGGGTAGTGTAGTGCCAGATATAAATCACTCACCCTGGTCTCCTCATTCTCTGTTAATGTCCTGAGTCTGGTGCGGGGGGTGGAAAGAGGAGGTGACCTCTGAGTGGTATCTGCCACCTGACTCATAGTGAGGCTCATTTTGGGGTTGAACGTAAAAGGATAGAGTGACTCGGACACATGCTTCTGCTCATCTGCACACTAAGAAAAAAAGAATGTACTGTAAAAAAGCATGCTTTGTGGTCATTGTTATGTAATAAAGCAGTTCAAATCTTTGTTGCATGTTCAAATAATAAATATAATTTTTTAACTTGATTTATTAAAAGTAACTGTATTTTCATTACAGATTTGTGAAATATTTTATAAGTATTGATAAAAAGGGAATGACAGCATTTACATTAGCCAATGTTATGTGACCAAAACGTGTGACAAAAAAGTCAAGGTTTATGTATATCGCAGCCTCTACATCAGCCATTATATTTAATCAAAGTTACTTCAAGAGTGGCAGTGATCAGCTTTGGCAGTCGTGTTGGAGCCGTAACGTGCCGCACTGTGCAGTGTAAACTGTCTAAGAATCAATGGCAAGAAATGTCCCTTATACTTAAGAGCGGCCACATATGAAGTGCTTCATGAAGATTACAGTACACTTGAAGAGTGATCACACGAATGTAAAAACATGTATTTTTTTTGCGATAAAAATTGATGTGTTTCCAGCAGGCATATTTTCAATTCGCAATCTGAAGGGAAATGGACAGCAGCTAGGGATAGTCAAGACATTATTATGATACAAAAAATTTGTTTTCCAAAGAAATGCTGTAAATGCTGTTCTCCTTAAATAATCCCAAATAACTGCAGATTACTGCAAAAATATTCAGCATTGATATTCAAATGTCTGTGTACATTCAGAAGAAGCACATTAAGAATGAACACAGACACCCTGTATTGTCAGATATGCATTTAGATATGTACATACAGCCTGTAGCCAGTGTTGTGACACTACATGCAGTCCTCTCTCTTTGACAGCTTTGTATTCTTTACTGTTGTCTCCTACTTTACCCTGGTAGATGTAGTGAGTGACAGAGTCGTCACATGACCACCTATAAGAGAGAAAATGCATTAAACTCCACCACTTTGGCTAAAAACAACTTTGTGTTTGCTACCTACATCTCAGATGGGCATTATTGCTTTTAGACTGACTCACTTAAAATGAGATTTGGTAATACCTGAAGTCTGCGCCTAGTGAGGCAGCCACCGCATTGAGTTCACTTTGTTTTTTGCTTAATTTCTTGCTTACACATACCACCACCCCACTGAGAGGAGCTGTAGCCATTTGCTCCACCTGCAAGACAGAGACACTCCTGTATATATCTGTAGACACATAAAAGTTGTGTGTGTATGACGGTGCGTGTACCTCAGGTTCAGGTTCTTTTGCCAGCTGTGGACTGGCAGTCATGGCTGCGAGACTAGTAACATGGCTGCGGTTGCTGTTGGCAACTGCAGCTTTAAGGTTCCTCTCAATGACCTCTGACAGAGGAGTCTCAGCCCCCTGACCTTGCTGAGGCTTATTACCAGGAGTCTGCAAATGGTCAAACACATCCTACAACACAGACATATAACCATATTACAAAACATAAACATTCTCACAAACTTCTTTGTGTGTTTAGTATTATACTTCTAATGATCGATGACTTCAGATCATATTTAACTCTAAACAAAGCAAAAGATTTTTCTGGACTTATAATTAGATCTCTCCCCGTGTCCAGCTCACTTTTGTATTAAATGAGGGTCCGAAGAGCTTGTCTCTGCTCAGGAACCGAGAGGGGGTATCTAGTTGAAGGGAGGAGTCTTTGTGCAGGGCTCCTTTGGCATCCTCCTGTCCTGGGGTGGCAACATCCACCTGCTCTTCCTCTCCTTGTTTCAACTTCCTGACTGCTGAGCGGACAGTGCGGCTCTGAAAGCGAGCTGTGTCCAGAGGGGTGATGGCAGCACTATTTTGTGGGCCCAGTAGGGGTAGTTCTGGAGAGCGCTGTAGGAGGCGTGGTGGCAGGTCTTTCTGAGAAGCGCCGACAAAACTGTCCTCAGTTCTCTCTATGTAAAATAACAAAGAAAGAATGATATTTGGTGTCTAAGCGGTATATTATACTGGTGTATGATTAAGTTTTCAGTCTTAAAATCTCCATCATAGCAGGTGGTAAATTTAGTCACAAACGAAATCATCATGCTGACCTGGAGAGGGAGGCAGGTCAACCAGGTATCGTTCCTCATCAGCATGCTTCCCTGTTCTGGCAGACTCTAAAACCCAGCGGATTGTGACTGCAGGTAGACCCCATTTCTGAGCCGCCTGGTACTTTGTGCCCTCAGGAGTCTGGAGTACCAAATGAGTGCTGGCCAGCATTCCTTTTTTCTGATTAGCAGTCCGCACAAAGTAATCCTGAACACTGGAGAAAGATGTGTAGAACATAATCAAAATATTAGATTAGCACTGAGAAAAAGATAATAGTTATATAAAAGATTTTTTAAATTATTTTTTAAATACTTAGAATTGCAGATGTGCTTTAAAATGCTTTTTTTTCTCTCTCCTAGGTTTGATGTAAGGCAGGGCTTCTGCAGAATTTGGCAAATTCAAGACTTTTTAAGACCATGTAAAGAAAATTAAAAGAATAAACGTAGATGGACAAAGAAATCCATCAGAATGTAATAATTTATGGTTTTAATGACTATATGCCAGTAGGGTTAGAAAAAATTATTTTTATAAGAAAAATAAGAATATTATTCAGATTCTGTTGGCAGATATTTGTTTTTATTTTAAAGAGGTCATAAACAGCCTTTTTTATTATTTTGTACTGTTCTCTGAGGTCCCACTATTAGGTTTTCAAAATTGTAACAGTCTATTTTCTGTCCTGTTTTTTGATATAATTGGCACAGCATTGGCTTTATAAAAAAAAAATGGGATTTTCAAAAAGATTAAAACTAAAGAAGGAACAAAGGACCAAGCTCTTACTTCCAAAGTCTGGCACTTCATAAAAAAAAAAAAAAAAGTTCACACACTCTTTCCTAGCACTGGAATCAGAAGGAAGCATTGCGTCTAGCATCTTGTATTCAGAGTGAATATGCATGTTCTTTGTCATTGATTTGACTATTTTGCAAGTTGTCTGCGCAGTACAGACAAACTAATCTTCCTGTTTTTTTTAAACAAAGCTTTTCAAGGCCAAAATGAGCATAGATAAAAATCTTTGACATTATTTTATCTTTGTTATTCGAATAGATACACATTACAAATAAACATAATATTAATAAAACAAACAGTGCTTATATTTTTCAGGTAGAGTAGTGTATTTAGCAGTATTGAATTAACAAATATAAAAAGTGAAACAATATATACACTACATACATCATCTACTTACTCTCAGCTCGTTTTTATCTGAATGAGTTTCTTTTTTCTGTTGAACATTATATTAAAAATTCAATGAAGACCAGCTGCTGTTTGGTTACTCAAAATATCTTGTTTTTGTGTTCATCAGGACAGCACACACAAAATGTTTAGATATTTGCACTGGGAAAAAAAAACTGTGAGCAAAAGGCCTTACCTCGCTCCCAGGTGTTTGGCAAGCTGAATGAGAGACTCCCGCTCAGCTCCAGTGAACTGACTGACAGACAGCACACAGTCTTTAAGAGGAGAGAAGCCTTCTTTCACTGCTACTGGAGTGAACAGAGGATGAGAGGAAAGTGGCAAAACACACTGCTGCTCCACACACATGGCCTGAACACACACACACAAACCACAGTCCGTAAGTAATAAATAAACATCACAAAAACTATCCTGTCTGTGCATAGACTCAAACATATCTTACCAGCCAGGTATCTGTCACAACCTCATCTACTGTGGCCTCCACATCACAGCCCAGCAGTGGCACAATGGCATAATGTGCCACAGCTCTTGAGCGGCCGACCAAGATCTTCCCAGAGTTTTCCATGACTAGCTCTGAGAGCTGCGCTTCTGCCTCAGCACCGAAACCAACCAAGATAAAACGCTTCCCTGCAAAAAGGCCACCCTCTAAGGTTTCAACCAAAGTGGAGTCTTTCACTGCAGGTGGAAGCTCTGGAAGCAAAACGCTCTGCCTGCTGCTGACACTATTAGCAGCCTGAGGTAGCTCCACTGTGGGAAAGACAGGCAGGGTAGAATAAGGAAGCCAGACAGGTGACAACAGAGCAGGGTTCAAATATTTGTCAACTTACCCACAGTCTGGTCAGTCTCCATGTACTGTGATAGCAGGTCTTCCTCTGCTCTGGCTTGTCGGCCTGGACTAGGGGCAGGAGGAGGAGCTACAGAGGGTCTGGAGGCACGGGGGGCGGCTTTATGAGGAGCAGGCATATCAACAGAGGCTGGGGCAGGGGGCAGAAAGGAGGGGTGAAAGTAGCCATCCACTGGGAGCAAGGAGCCATGGGAGAAACTGTCCAGCAGCCACTGCACAGTCACTATATGGGGTCTGAAGAGAAGAGCATATTTGAATTGTTTCAACTGCACCTTATTCTGGCTAGGGAAGTCAACTTATATTGGAACGGTCTTTCTAAATAACACGTACCATGAACTTTGTGCTAACTTGCGCATTCTGCAACTAGTTACCCTGACATGGACCTAGACTGACCTGTGAGTGGCTTTGTCAAGAAAGACTTTGACACCCTGGTCTGGTTCACCCATCACTATGTGAGTCAGTTCTTGGCTGGGCTGGTTAAAGCGCAGCCCCCCAGCAGAGTTCACCATCCTCCGCAGTTTCTCCAGTTTCTTTCCTGATAGGCCACATAGATATAACTGCAAGACAAAAAGACTTATGATTAAAGTATTTTTTCTTCCAGACTGAACGTATAAATTCACACAAAATGCAAAAGGATATCACTTAGGATTAATCTTTAGGATTAAATGCATCACTTCAAGACAAACTAACCTTACAGCCATCCAACAAGTCATCAACTCGACAAACAGTGATGTCAAATGAGTCAACTGGATCAGGAGTCTCTATGTGGCTGATTCCTGCTGTGGTGAGGGCTGTTTCATTGACATTCATACTGATATTGGAAATATGGCTTAATCCTAGAAGTGAGGGACCTTCTGCACAAACAAACGACACACAGAAATATACACCTGTAAACTTTTGCGTCAGTAAGATGTATGACACAAATTGTGCCTCTAGCATAACAATAAAACAGTGTTTTACTTACCCTCTTTGCTCCTGCTGGGTCCTGTAGGAGTGGAGGTGTTGGGTCTGCTCGGTTTCTCGTCCGCTCTCTTCTTTCCACGCTCCACGGCATACCTGCTCTCATCCTGGCAGAAGCCCTTCTCGATGCTGTCAAACAGCCAGTGAAGGGACACACAGTATACGTTCCATTTACGGGCAAACTCATATTTCTGACCTGAAACGCAACACATAAAATTAAGTGAAGAACATGCTATCCCAAAACATACTGATGAGGTCAGAGATAATGGGGTCACCTGTGGGTTCATTGACAATGAGGTGAGTGCACTCATTCATCTTCAGCTGCCCTGTGTAATTGCCTCCATTCTGGTCACACAACCTCTGAACCTCTTTACGCTCCACAGTAGAGAGTCCCGTCACACACACCGTACAGCCTTTCAGGACAGGACACTGATAGTCCTCCATATTCAGTTCAGAGTGATGGAAAACACTTTTGGGAGTGAAGAGGAGATGTTGTGAAGGCATGTGAATTTCAAAACTAAAGATGTTCATGCATAAATTGCTTATAACAACACTGCAATAAAACAAAAAATTAAGAGTAATCCATTTTGACTTCACAGTGACTTATACCATAATGATTTTAAGCATAGGTGTTACCTATCCTGAGACTTTTCCCAGCATGCTTTCACCCAGCTGGGCAGAACAATGGGCTTTCCAAGGCTTGCAGCCACCAGGTATTTCTTACTCCCTACTTCACCTGCCACCAGGTGAGTAACAGATACATTGAGATCACGGTAGACCCGTCCACCCATCAGCTGGACAAGATCCATCACTTCACTCTACCAAGAAACCAAAGCAACTGCTTACAAATGTATCTCACTATTTTCAACCCCACTTTATAGACTCTGTATGCAAAGATGGAGAAATAGACTTTTAGACTTAATCATCTATATTTATTTACTTACCCGTGACTCTTTCTCAAGGTTGGTGCAGGAAATGGTGACATCAGCCATGGCCATGTTGTACACGGGCTGCTCTGCTTTGGGCACACATCTCTGCTTCTGCAGACAAAACAGCACTACCAGAGGACTCACGATTCTGCATCCCAGCTGCAAATATCACAAACATACAGTTTTGTAAGATTATTAACATTGTTAAAATATTGACAGTCACATTAATGTTACAAAAGATTTATTTTTCACATAAATGTTGTTGTTGTTTCAATTACACCAAACTTCTAAAAGTTACTAAAACTTAAGTTACACATCACTCTCAGCAGATTTTTTTTTTCTGTAAATGATGCAAAGATTAGTCATGAACCAAAATTTTTGCAAATAAAATCCAAAGAAAAAAAAGAAAAAAAAATACATTAAAAATCGAACTGGCCAAAAACTAGTCTAAGCTACAATATTAAACATGAAAGCACCTTGGGAAAAAATAACTCTAGAGTATAAATATGGCAGCTTCTTGGCTGGTGTGTCACATGAGAAAACGTCTATTTTGAACATTATACCGATCGGTTAGTGATAAATGAAATTGGAAGTGGCCAACTGCTTATCACTACAAAAAAAGTAAAAAAACATCCCACAAACGCACACTCCTGCAGTGTTCAAAGGCATTGCTGGTGAAGTCACTGAAAACAAACAGGGACTTGTCATTGTGGTCCAGCTCAAGCGCAGCTTCTTCATCCAATGTCTGCACGTACTTCTCTGACTGCAGTTCCACTATTGCCTGAAGATGAGCATACAATTAAATGAACAAAAGACGTCAAGTAGTACTATTAAGGTTATTTTACTACACTAGAAGTCTTTAATGACAGAAGTTACACAAGAATGACATATTATGGTCACCTTATAGGCCTGGAGAGCCAGATCAGTCTTCTGTCCATTGCGTTCAACAAATTTCACAATGTATGCCTCCTTGTTGCCTTTTGACATGGTGGCATATAATCTACATTACATGGAAACAAACGTGCAAGTATATCATCATTAAAAAATACGTAAACATCTGCTAATCATTAGTATCCCTTTCTCTCATAGTACTCTGTAATGTGATACTATCCTGTATTTTCTATTTTTATTGGGTTTAACAAAGTAAACAGCAATTAAATGCAGAGATCGAACAAAAACTGGATGCTATTTATAATTATGAGTCTAATAATGCACATAGACTTCTCACTGCAGGTTGTTTTGGTTATCTCTTATATAAATAAGACGATACAAATGTCAAAATTCAAAGAGTGCCAAACTGTTGCACAGCTCTAAAGTACTAAATATTTAGTGTCTTTTTTAATTTACTTAAATAATAAAACCGCCTAAACAAACACTTATAAAAACAAACGAAGACTTACCGCGAGACAGAGCAAAACCTTGATGACGAGGATTAAAACTACTTTCTAAAAGACTTCGATCTCATTTCAGCTTAGTTTTGATCAATTCTGCATAAACACACATGAAAACAACTCTTGTATAACACAGCAGGATAATTCATTTGCTAATCTGTCTGTACTTTATTTTGAAAATCTATGAATGCGGAACCGTTTTCCAGTCATTCGCGCCATCAGCTCTGGAAAATAACTTCCGCTTCACTTCTGTTCCTTTGATGAAAGGGGAGAAATTATTAAAGTATATGACCGCCACCCACCGGACTGGAGCAGGGCACTGTCAGAAATAAAAGAAATAATTGAATTCAACTATTATTTTTACTCTAGGTATTTTAGTGGAAGTGAGAGGAACACGTAATTACTATCGAAATACTAACCGCGTTTTTAAGCTGTTACCATAGTTACACATTTATTCGCGCGATTTGTAAAGAAGTTGTTGTTCTTCTGAATCGTACCTTTTTTAATTAATTGGCATTTAACTGCCTTACAAAACTGGTGACATGCAAAAATACATTTTAGAATATAGTTTAGAAATATATATTTTTTATATATATTTGACAATTTGGTAACACTTTACAATAAGGTTCATTAACAACATTAGTTTACATGAACTAAGAATGAACAACACTTTTACAGCCTTTATTAATATTAGTTAATGCTAATTTCAGCATTTACTAATGCATTATTAAAATCACAAGCTGTGTTTGTTAACATTAGTTTATGCCCCGTGAATTAACATTGAATTGCATTTTTTTAACTAATGCTAACAGATATAAATACTGTGATAAATGCATTGTTCATTGTTTATTCATGTTAGTTAATACATTAACTCATGTTAACAAATGATTGTAATGTGTTACCGACAATTTTGTATTTGTCAAAATTGTTTACACAGCAATACAATAATAGCAATAATAACAATACATACATTAATACAAATGAATACAAATAAATGAAAACAGTAGTATGGTAACTTATGTGTTAAACCATAAGAACATATTAGTGGGGAACCATTCACTGAGGGAACTTTCGTTCCTATAAGCTTTGTGTTTCACTCCGGGCTCAATATCTAGACACACTCTTCGCCTGCTGATTTCTAACAGTGCGGACGTGTACATTATTTTTAATCGTTGGCGTGCTTTATTTTCCCCTTCGGATCATATCATCACTCGTATTTATAACAGTATAGGATTTGAAAAGAAAAATGGCAACCGTTGAGGAACTAAAGCTACGAATCCGCGAGTTAGAAAATGAACTAATTAAATCCAAACAGAAGCAAAGTGATGCTGAACATCATCTCAGACCAAAGATTGATAAAATGAGTGCTGAAGTCGTAGACTCAAATCCATACAGGTGAGCAATTTGGCGCTGCTATGTTTATTTATTATGACTGACTTGTTTTTAAACATATGGGAGATCAAAGTCACTTCAATTTTATGTTTAATATCTCATAGTCGTCTAATGGCACTTAAAAGGATGGGCATAGTTCAAGACTACGAGGTAAACATGTTTATTTATTATTTCCCACACTTTTATATTAATGATAACTGTTTGCTCGTGTTCAGATGAGCATTATCCACCTGCTGTCATTCTCAGAAAATCCGCTCGTATGCTGTGGCAGTGGTGGGAGTTGGAGGAGTGGGGAGTGTCACTGCAGAAATGCTTACCAGATGTGGCATTGGTAAGGTAATGCACCTTTATAATCGTTTCTCAGTATATAGATCTAATAATATATAGGATAAATGAATCAAATATTAAGATGCAGCAATTGGTCGGTCTATAGCATGCATAATGTTTTTTTAGTTAAAATTGGTGCATTCTTATAGTGTGCGTTGCCAGTAGGAGTACAGGAGGGAAGCCAACAGCATAACCCCCAGAGACATGCTTTAGCTCTTTTTGCTGTGTCTGTGATTTCTTCCCTGCAGTTGCTGCTGTTTGACTATGATAAGGTGGAGTTGGCCAACATGAACCGGCTCTTCTTCCAGCCACATCAGGCAGGGCTCAGTAAAGTTGAGGCTGCAGAACACACTCTTAGGTAAAGAAGAGGTTAATCAACTTAACATGTACAGCAGGAATGATCAAAAGTCACAGTTAAGACATTTAGGCCCGGTTTCACAAATAAGGCTTAGCTTAAACCAGAACTAGGCATTTGTTAATTTAAGATATTTAAGCAACTTTTACAAAAATGCCTTTACAGGTGTGCATCTAAACACAGAACAATGACATGGACATGTTTTAAGATACGTCAGAGCAAGATTTTTCTTCATCTGAGACAGCTCAAACATGCAGTTTAGTCTGAGATTAGTTTAAGCCTTGTCTGTGAAACTGAGGGTTATAGTGTTACAAAAATTTAAAAAAATTTATTTATTTTTACTTTCTGTTAATCAAAAATTCCTGAAAAAGTTTCAAATTATTAAGCAGCACAAGCGTTTTCAACATTAATAATGAGATATTTCTTATAAAGTGTAAAAGAGATAAATCACAAATTATTATATTACAGTTTTAAAAAAAAAAGGTTAATCTGCATATCAAACTAAATTAAACTAACTGATTAAAAATTTGAAATGAAAAGGTTATTTTTTACTAAATTTCCCATCTTAGTTTTTAAATATCCTTGTGTAATAAACCTCGTTTTTGTTTTAATTGTTGTATTTGTTTTACTTGTATTTTTATTTCTTTATTTCTTTATAGTTTTTGAAGTGAAAAGAGCCTAAAATGATTACTTGACATTAAATAAAAATATACTCTTACTATTTTCCTGTATAGGAACATTAATCCAGATGTTGCTTTTGAGACCCACAATTACAACATCACCACAATGGACAACTTCACGCATTTCATGGACCGCATTAGGTGATAATTTATTTATTTATTTTTTGCATTACAAAGTTTTCCTTCTCATTTTCAATTTGGCTGTAATCTTGCTTTTGTGTTTTCAGTCATGGAGGACTTGCGGAGGGGAAGCCTGTGGATTTGGTTCTCAGTTGTGTTGATAACTTTGAGGCCCGGATGGCCATTAATACTGTGAGTTTTTGGCATTGAACTGTAAGAACCTTTTTTTTTGGTTCATTTTAATATATACAAATGTGTTTTAACTAAATTTTTCCCCTTCACACAGTCACTGCAGTTACTCACACGTTTGTTTCTCTCTTATAGGCATGTAATGAGTTGGGTCAGATCTGGATGGAGTCAGGCGTCAGTGAGAATGCTGTTTCTGGACACATCCAGCTCATCATCCCTGGAGAAACTGCTTGTTTTGCTGTATGACACACTTCACTCTCCCAAAACACGTATTATGTGTCTTGAATATGAATTATGAAATGGTTCATATGGCTGTACCCTCTTCAACATTGTCTAGTTTCTGTGTCATAAACCATAAAACACTGGTTATTTCAGATGGATTGGAAACATTGATCTAACCCAGGTGTTTGTGTGTCAGTGTGCACCTCCCCTCGTAGTGGCTGCGAATATCGATGAGAAGACATTGAAGAGAGATGGAGTTTGTGCTGCTAGTCTGCCCACCACAATGGGAGTTGTCGCCGGGCTCCTTGTGCAGAATGTCCTGAAGTAAGACTTCCTCACAATCTTGATGATTCAGCACTAGGGATGTAACGGTATTGTAAATACCGTCGCACCGCAATATCAAATTTTTTCGGTAATACTGTGGTCGCATGACTCGATAAAACGAGGTGAATGGAGCGAACGGGAGGTAGCAGGAACTACAATTCCCATCAACCCAAGCGTGCCCATCATTCTTTGCGTTCTGTTGTCAATACAGATCAGTGTTGCCAACTTAACGACTTTGTGTCTATATTTATAAAATCATCATATTTGATAAAAAATATCTCCTTTCAGGTTGTGTCATTTGGTCAAGTTGCAATACCAAACAGGACCACACAGAGATGCTAACAGACCACTTTACCAGCCGCCTCAACCTTACTGTATATGGGCTATTCTACAGAATTGGTGCAAACTGCTGTCCCACAACCAAAAAAATAAAAACATTATAAAAAGCATTTAAGTGTTCAAATCTTAGATGTTAATACGATCATCTATTGAAACCCACAATAATATAAAAAATATGAATAAGCTTAATATATATGAAATGATCATTCATTTGGCACTTTCAATTGGAAGGTGGCTGTCCTGAACCCTAACCCCTAAATTTCAGCCTATGAAAATATTGAAATATTAAAATTTTCTATTGTTGTTTTTAAAAGTATCTTTTTGATTGTTTTAAAAAAGTAACATTCAAATAATATATTTATTTTATATTTTCTTTGTAAATTATGAAACTTGGGTATAAAAAAAAAAGTGTCCTGTGTTTTTCATGTCCAAAACGTAGTATGTTTGGGTCTCAGGTCTATTGACTGAGACTGAACTAATCCCATAAATTTATGATCAGGAAATATTCCCGTGTCCCCCCTCTCTTATTGCTACAAGGTTTGATAGTAGATAGGTGCCATCATTTTAAGGTAAATGTGTTAAAAAATCTGATAAAAATCTATTTGTTACTTGAAGGATTGTCACTACAGAACATATTTTTTTCGACTTTTTTCGGGAGTTGCTTCATAACTTTTAGTTTTTAAATGTGTACTACTGTTCAGAACTCTGCAAACTAACCTTGTGTGGATTAGCATCTTTGAGCTAGGTTCACAAGTACTATTATAGTATTATATAATGCGCCGATTATTTGATTAGCGGTAAATCTCCGTCAGTTGTTTTCAAAAGGAACGCGAGTTTATGAACAGAGCCGTAGATCACTGAGAAGCTGCGCCATTGAATCACCCGCGAAACTCAACCCGTAGCTTGTCAGTGATCTATGGCTCTGTTCATAAACTGGAGCTGCATTTCAAAACAACTGATGGATTTACCGCCAATCAAAGAACCGGCTTTACTGACGAGATGCGCAAAAAAATTTGTTCGATATATCTATATATATATCTACTGAAACATTAGGTGGAGTTTCGGTATGGACTTGAAAATGTGTTATTAATGTTTTGGTAGAGACAAAAACGGAGCACATAATCCTCATTTTTGTGGGAAATAAACAGTTATGCGCATAAAAATTTATGACTTACTATTATTTCGTTTTTACTATAGATTTACAGGGTTAAGATTAGATCACAAACACAGGCCCTATCTGTGACGCATCCCATTTCGGTTTAGTTAAACTGTTTACTTTGTGTAGTGTCTGGTAAATGCATAAATCACGTTTGGAGCTCCTTGAGGTTGAATACATGACTTTTCCAAATTTATCATTTCAGTTTCTTAGAGGTCTTGCCCTGTCTATACTTCCAAAGGACTTAAACGCAGAGTCTGGAATGAAATTGTCTGTGTTACAGGTATCTGCTGGGGTTTGGGACAGTGAGTTACTACCTGGGCTATAATGCCATGCAGGATTTCTTCCCAAGTATGACAATGAAGGCCAACCCACAGTGTGACGACAGACACTGCAGACGACAACAGGGCGATTACAAGGTGACTCTCCTACAAATGCAAACATAAACACTCCTTTTTATGTATAACTGTTGTACCTTGATAGTCAGTCAAAGAGATATTTATTTATAAATAAAATATCTAATTATTAAATATTATTTAACCACATTGTTTATTCTGAAACAGCTGTTTCTTGGCAAGTTATGTAATCACGGATGTAAAAAAAAGGCATACTATGACAACCAGTTAATTTCAAAGTGCCCCTATTATGCCTTTTCAAATATGATCTTTCATGCAGTGTGTCATGTAGCTGTATGTGAACATCTGCAAAGTTGTGATGCCGACAGTGCATAATAAATAAAGTTATTGTCTATCAAAAAAAAGAGAGTCTGCTCACATTTCCCTGAACGAGTCGTCAGCAATTCAAATCTTTTTCTGTAATGGATCCACGTCACTAAGTAACATTTGCATAATGTCCGCCCACGTTCTACGACGCAAACAACTTGCCCGCCCACAAACAGTACAATTTCCACGTGGATTACATCATGTCAATAAGACGCTGTATCCTGCGCTGTCATTCAGTTATGGCAATGGGTGTTTCTTTTTCCGACACACACTGTAGACCAATCATAAAGGACTGCGCCATCTGACCAATCACAGCAGTGAGGGCTCACAGAAAGGGGTTTAGACGGATTGATTCTTCAAAATGCTTCACACAAGTGGTTTACAAATCATTTAGAAATGGGGTAAAATTAAATCTATTTTTGGAGAAAACTAAAGTGTTTTTTGACCTAGCATACATGTAAACCTGTTTTAAGACACTCATAAAGCAATATTAGCAACCTTTAAAATGGCATGATATGGGCACTTTAATACTGACATTATATGATGTGTTATACCTTCCTTTCTCCAGAAAAAAGAAGCAGAGCGGCCAAAGCAGGAAGTATTACAGGAAGAAGAGGAAGTGGTTCACGAGGACAATGAATGGGGTTGGCATCCCACATGCAACGCATCCCTTATTCACAAAATAGAAATCTTTAAATAATATGTAAACCTTAACGTGATGTTGTTTTCTGCCAGGCATTGAGCTGGTGTCTGAGGTGTCAGAGGCAGAGCTTCAAGAAGCATCAGGACCGGTACCAGATCTGCCAGAGGGCATTACTGTAGCCTACACCATACCTGAGAAAGTACGACCCATTCAACTCTTACACAAAACTTTGGTTATTCAAAAAAAAAAAAAAAAAAACTAAACTAAACTGACAAATTGCATTTGATAAAATTGTTGTGCTGTCAAGCGATTAATCACATCCAAAATGCATTTATGTTTACATAATGTGTGTATTATGTATATTTATGTATACATAAATACATACACATGCTTGTATATATTTAAGAAAAATGTTTGTTTGACCACACTATAATTTAATGTGATTTTTGGTTTGGGATAGATGCTTATATGATCAATAATAATGCAAACATCCTATAAAATCTATTTTCTATAAAAATAGATTTACCTGTTAAATAAACCCTAACATTCAACATATTATTTAACTTTTAAATTGACCAAAATCGACAGTAAAGATATTTATGTTGCAAAATATTATTTCAAAGCTGTAGTTTTGACTTTTTTTTGTTAAAGAATGTTAAGCAGCACACCTGCTTTTAACATTAATGATAAGAAGTGTTTCTTAAATGGCAATTCCTTATATTAGAATATCTTCTGAAAGACCATGTGACACTGAAGACTGGAGCAATGCCTGCTGAAATTCAGTTCTTCACAGGAATAAAACTTTTTTTTAGTATATTAAATTAAACATTATTTTAAAAGGTAATAATGTTTGACAATATTAGTCCTTTTCCTTATATTTTTAATAATAAATGCAGCCTTGATAATAATTACCTCTCAATATTATCTCTTGATTACCATGTATGTGTTTTTATTTTTTTGCCAGGGTGACGCATCATCAGGGGAGGCAGTGGAGGAAACAGATCAGAGTTTAGAAGAGCTAATGGCTCAGATGAGAAAGATGTAAGAACAACAAGCAAGAGGAAAAATGACATCCTTGAACTCAGAAAAAAACAATTTCCCACAGACACTAAAGACAAACTTATTATTTTGTACTTCCATATACGTGACGTCTGAGGTCTCATACTAAATGAGTTTGGGTTTAGTTTTTTTTATTCTGTTTTTGCAAGCAGCCTGTAAGACTCAAGATGCTCAAGGTTTACTTCAACTGAAAGTCTTTAATACTGCTGATCTTTTATTTTCAGTGTTAACGTTTCAGAGTTGGCATGGAATGCTTAATAGAACCAATCTGAAAGATTGCTTTTAAATAGCTGTCACCAGCTGTGTGACAGAAATGGTTAATACTTCATTCACACATCTAAATATGTTACTGTCATGTCTAATATTAAACATCCTTGAGATGATTTTTTTTTAAAGAACATCACGTGAATATTTCTAACATTTCATCATCGGCTTGATTCTGACTGCTGTATTGAATGGTATAACATTGTAATAATGCCAAAAAATAAATGCATTGTTGTAACATTCCATTTTGCTTTTCCTGCATTTGAACTAGATCAAAATAAAGAAGCCTTTGCGTTAGGAGTAAAAACCTCAACAACTGTAATTTTCATTCAATTATGCATTTATTGGTAGATGATACAAGGTTATTTTGTGCATTAGAGGAATTTGGGTATAAAATGGACCTCTTTTGGCAGTGTATAAAACATCTCTTAAGGCATGGGACATGGCAACAATGTAATGTAACACAAACCATATTGGAAGTAAATTATTCAACACGTAACATCCAACAGTTGAAACCATTTTGCTACAAAAATTAGGCACATTACACTGATTCTTGAACCTTTCCAAATAGTTTTTAAACACCCATAAGACATTCAGAAATTATAGTTTGATATCCACTGTTTTGCATTTATTTAATATTTTATATTCCTTCATTATATATGTCTCTTCTAAGTAAACGGGTAGCCATCAAAACTAGACTTTATATGGCAAACTATTTCACAGAGACAATTCACACTTATCAACTCAATATTACAAAATAAAAAAAATAAACAGCAGTACCATTTCCAAATACAAAAACATAGGTCATAATGTCATATGGATCTATCTTTTCAGATTAATAGTCATTGTATAAACTAAACCACATATTGTCAATGTGCATTACAAGATGCATAATTATTGCACGTGCTGTGTTCTGTGATGTTGAACCATTTAAATGCTTCTTCTCAAGAATGTAAGACCTATACAATAAATAAAATACTGAATACAATAAAATGTACTTATTTTACTTTTTTTATTACCTGTATCTTGATATCATGTTCTAGTGTTTTGTATTGCTATGTATGACAGCTGTCCTTTAGTGATGCTGTGCAATTTACAACAGTTCTGCATTTTGATGATTAGGTTCCTTTGAAAGACAGGAAGCAGGTCACAGATCTAAGGAAGGAGGTGAGATTCTGGACCACATAATTTGCATGTTTACAAGAGGGTTTTTAAATTTGAATTGCAATTCACAAACGATGCGAACTTCCGTTATGTTTGACTTGGTGTTTGCATTTGCTGAAGGCAGCAGTGATAGAAACCTAAACAAATCTGCTGAAATTGGTCACACATCAGCTAAAGGTTTGTACCATGCAAGTTAAAAAGTGCTTTGGAAGAAACGAATACTGACATTGTATAAACAAACAATTTAAGTAATTATATGTCTTCAATCAACATTTTGAACTTTAACCGAATCATTTGACTTGTTAAAAAAAAGAAAAAAGTTTCTCAGTGATAATTGGAAAAAACTTCTACTTCACGCTTCGTAACTGCGGCTTCATATCTTCAAATTTCACAATTTCTTTATTCTCTAGAATTTATGTAATCCTAAATGTGAATTTGGGTCACAGTCATATCTTAAAGTAACATTATTTAAACTGACTTCATATATTATAATTGCAACCGCACGGCTCATAATTCCAATTTCTCCTAATTGCTACTATATATCCTGTACCTGCAACTATCTTGAGACTTTGCGACCTTACGTTTATGTCAACCTTATAATTTAGGCTTGTAAATGTTTCCTCTTATTCATATCTCACAACTCAGAATCTCTCGTGCCTTTATTTGTATTCTAACGGTCACTTTTTTTTCACTCTGAGGTGGCCTTCCATAAATAACACTATTCTGGTAATAGTCACTTACACCTAACAGTTTAACAGCAGTGCATTTGTGAAATGTCATTGGTGCTGTCACAGTGCTGTGTTTCAACAGTCAACACTTCCTAAGGTTCAAGGATTTTTGAGAGTCAGAGAGCAACTGATTGGTACCGTACATTACAGTAGGATTGAGAAACATGTTGGATTCCGATGTTTTCTTACCATGCAGTTATTTGATTGCTGCATGCAGCCTTCAAGCACATGCCTGGACAAATCAAGTGTGGCCAATATGGCTTCAATAATAGAGGTAAGAGTTGACCTTGGTAAGTGTTGAGGGGTTAGGTGTCACCTTGAAGTGTGAGGCAGGGCGGGGCTTCGCAGGCTTATAGTATCACCGCTAGATGAGTGATGTGAGGGGGCCTTACCGCACACCAGGGATGGCTCTGCCTCCTTTATTTCCATTGCTCGTTTGTACAGTTCAGCAGCCTTCTCAAAATCTCCCTCTTCGTAGCTTAGAAAGTAAGAGCGGTTGTCATGTTTATAGAGTGTTATGGATGCTTGCTACGTTGTTATGGTCCGAGTTATACAGTTCTGGTTTCTAGATATGGATTATTACTTTTGACATATTTATCAAACTACAATATTTACTAAACAAATTCAAATGCGCATGTATAAACAGCAAGGGGGCTAAAACAGATCCTTGAGGCACTCCATATTTCACTGCTGAAAAATGTTGCCTTTTTGCAAAGATTTTAGACAATGACTACATTGTAATTATCAAACAAAAGTTCTTAATTGCGGCTTAACACCTTTGTTCAACGCCCTGTGAATCTAACTGGTAAGGCTGAGTTAAGAAAATATGGCTTACCTGAGTACAGCCAGGTTTTTCAGGGTTTCTCCAACACGAGGGTGCAGTCGGCCGAGACTGTCCTCGTATACCTTTAGAGCACGCTTGTACAAAGGTAATGCATCACTGTGCTGCTTCTGCAACACAGGCACACATAAAAGAGTCACATAATCAGAGTGTGGACTGGACGGTTTTACAATACAGTGGGTGGGAAAAATTGGAATGCTTCTCACCAACTGGCAATAGAGTACCGCAAGGTTAACCAAAGCAGTAGCGACACTGGGGTGTTTAGGCCCGAAGCTCTTCTCTCTAATTTCAAGAGCCAGTTCATACAGAGGAACTGCCTTTTCCAACTTCCCCTGCCATACACACAAACAGATCAAAAATGAAAAAGGGTCTCAGGTTCACTTATAATATTAAAAAGACAAAGACACAAAAAGACAAACATTGCAGAATAAATGTATGCATGTATGCTACGTGTTTGCACAAGTTCTGCAAAGCTGGTGACTCTTTCCTGTGGTTTCTCACCCTGCGTTTGTAAAGCATGGCCAAGTGTTTCAAGGTATATGCAAGAGAAGGATGATCTGGTGCGAGAGCTCGTTTACGGATGTCAAGTGCTCTTTCGTACAGCTCTTCGGCACTCTCATACTCTTTCCTTTCACTGTGAAGAGCAGCTAGGTTGTTCAGAGACTGGGCGCAGTCAGGGTGATCTGGCCCATGCACACGCTGGCGCATCTCCAAGGAACGGGTCAAGAACATTTTTGCAGCACTAGGTTAAAAATACCAACATGTTAAAATTCATATTATATAACAGCAATTGGAAAGAGGGCATTATTTATAAAGTACTGAAGTATAAGAATAGTTTACAACAAGTTGTCCATGCAAAGTGAGTATTTTAAGAAATGATGGAAAATCCTGTTTTTTCTTTATGTATATTTTAGGTGCCCATTGAGTGGAATACATTTAAAGAATTTTCAAGACAAGGGATTTTTTTAAACAAAACAGCAAGACAGGCTGAGTTAAAATGCATATTTACTCTCTGACAGTGTGTGGTGAATATTAAATTTTTTTTATAAATACAGGTTACCCCAGCTACCCATGTACACATGCATATGACTGTTATATTATATGAATATGTCATGATATATATATATGTCATGGACTTCACAAAAACATGACTAATACAGTCTTAGCAAGGCTCAGTGATGGGTTTCATATGTATGACACCATCTGAAACTTTGAGGAAGCCATGCCTTGCAGATTGATCTGAAAGAGGAAATGTATACTCTTAAGAAAATTGCGGGTATGGTTGTGTTACCTTTAAACATCACCATGATGAAGAAAATGGAACAAATATACATCATGTGGGACCAAGACAAAAGGTCAAAAGGTTAAGGTGCTACTAAGTGGCAAAGAAAACAACTCCACATGATAGACATGTAGAAGAAATAGTACCCACTTAACCCAATCACTGAGAAGAATGCTGTGCAAATCCCATGATTTTATTTTTTTAACAACAGCTTTGAGCAGCCTGGAAATATGTCCAAAATATTCTGTAAAAATTCATCAAACAATACTCAAAACAAATATAAAATTCCATGATTTGTATCAAAAATGGCTGCATTTGAATTATATTTGTAATATCTACTAAAACTCTTGGTGATGAAAAATATTTTACAGGAAATTTGGGTGTTTTTTCTAATTTTCCATGACTGGAAATCTGCATTGCACAATTCCAAAATTTCCAGAATGTGTGGTGTGTTAATAATGAAGATTTACTCACTCCAGGTTGTTCTGCAGGTAATAAAGCACTCCAAGCTCATTTAGAGTCTTGGCACAATCTGCCGAGTCTTTGCCAAGAGTAAGTTCCTCTAACTGCAGTGCCCGCCGTTTCAAGAGAGCGAAACCATACTAAAGGAACACAAGTAAATACAGTATAAGTGAAACTTAATTTTCCCACTTCTCTGAACTCTGTTTATTAAGTGGGACCAAATGAGACACAAATGTGGCTAAAATTATTGTTTGGCCTTTCCTTACCATATGGCCTTTCTGTCGCGCCGTCTTCTGTCTGATCTTGACTGATCTCTTTCTCAACTTCTCAGCCTGCTCATATCTTGATAAAAAAATAATAATAATAATAGTAATAATAATTAGCCCAGCCCTAGCTCATAAACTAAAGGTATTCATTTACAAATCCTAGAAAGCAGATTAGTATTTGTTTTCTAAAATTAAGGATATCAGATTGTAAAATTATACTGCCGTTTTGACTAAAACCATAGCATCATGTATGAAATCTAAGACAATCCCAGAATGCTCTGCAATTATACACACATGTATTTATGTTTGTATACAGTACTGTGCAAAAGTTTTAGGTGTGTTAAAAATGCTGTAAACAAAGAATCCTTTCAAAAATGAAAGTGCTATTTTCATAAATGAACAAAATGCAGTGAATGAACAAAAGAGAACTCTAAATCAAACCAATATTTGATGTGACCACCCTTTGCCTTTAAAACAGCAATTCTTCTAGGTACACTTGCTCACAGTTTTTGAAGAAACTCAGCTGGTAAATTGTTCCAATCATCTTGGAGAATGAATCCACATCTGTGGATGTAGGCTTCCTCACATCCTTCTGTCTCTTCATATAATCCCAGACACACTCGATGATTTTGAGATCAGGGCTATGTGGGGGCACTGCCATCACTTCCAGTACTTGTTCTTTTTTCTTGAATATAGTTCTTAATGACATTGGCTGTATATTTGGGGTCGTTGTCCTGCTGCAGAATAAATTTGGGGCCAATCATACGCCTCCCTGATGGTATTGTGGATAAGTATCTGCCTGTATTTCTCAGCATTGAGAACACCATTAATCCTGACCAAATCTCCAACTCCATTTGCAGAAACGCAGCCCCAAAAGTTCAAGGAACCTCCAACTTGCTTTACTGTTGCCTGCAGACACTCATTATTGTACCGCTCTCCAGCCATTCAACGAACAAATTGCCTTCTGCTACAGCCAAATATTTCAATTCTCTTCCATGAATTCCACTTCTGGCCAGATTTCTCCCTCCGGACAGTAGATGGGTGTACCTGGGTCCCACTGGTTTCTGCCAGTTCTGATCTGATGGCACTGCTGGACATCTTCCGATTTCTTTCATCTGCTGCACTAAATTTCCTTGGCCGACCACTGCTTCTACGATCCTCAATGTTGCCAGTTTCTTCAAAAGAGCTTAAACAGCACATCTTGAAACCCCAGTCTGCTTTAAAATCTTTGTCTGGGAGAGACCTTGTAGATGCAGTATTGTGTCTTGTTGCTGTGCTCAATCTTGCCATGACATGAAACTGTCTTTCATAACCTCACCTTGGTAGCAGAGTTTGGCTGTTCCTCACCCAGTTTAAAGCCTCCTACACAACTGTTTCTGTTTCAGTTCATGACTGGGTTTCAACCTACGTGTGACACTGATGATCATTAGCACCTGTTTGGTATAATTGGTTAATCATACAACTGACTATAATCCTACAAAATCCCTCACTTTGTGAAAGTGTACCTATAAGAATTGATGCTGGTTTGAAGGCAAAAGGTAGTAACACCAAATATTGATTTGATTTAGATTTTTCTTTTGTTCGCTCACTTTGCATTTTGTAAATTGACAAAAATAAACAATCATTATTTATATTTCTGAAAGCACTCTTTGTTTACAGCATTTTTTCCACACCTGCCTAAAACTTTTGCACAGTACTGTGTATACATATATATATATATATAAATATGAGATTTGGAACAAGGTCTCTGCAATATTTGCATAGTGGAGTATGAATTTAAGAAAAAAATGTTCTGTACTTGTTTTGTTTCTGGTAGAGGAGCGAGAGTGAGTCTAGTTCTCTAGCGACAGTGCTGTGTTCAGGACCGTAAGCGTTTTCACAAATCTCCATAGCTTGTTTGTACAACTGCTCTGCGTTTCCAAATTTCCTCCAATGAACGTAAACCCCTGCCAGCTGGTGCAGGGACTGAGCCACACTTGGGTGGTCCGGATCCAGAGCTGTCTCACGGATCTCTAAGGAGCGCTGCAAGGGGGCCACCGCCTTAAATACAACACATTAACATCATTTCCACACACTATAAAATGAAATACAGGTGATCATCTTTCAGTCTGTATCACCTGACTGAGCATTCCCAGGTCTTTCAGGAAGCGGCCTAGTGTCTCGTACAGGTCGGCCAGTTGGCTCATGCTCTGCTCACTCTCACAGGTCTTCTCAAACTCTTTCAATGAGTTGAAATACTCTGTCGCCATTGAGCACTTATCCTTACCAACAAACTGCCAGTACGTCAACAGCTCAGAGAAATGACCCCTGAGAACACACATCAGCAGCAAGACGTTATTTTAGACACACATCCACACAAAAATCAGAAACAGCAGGAATGTAAGAATGTACCTCTTGTACAGGTTCTGGGACACAAACAAGTTAAGCAAACTCATCTGGAGTTTACTTCGATCTTCTTGCTGCTGCAGTAACCATGGCAATTCATCAGCCACCCTCCACGTCACTCGGTCTTGCCTGAACCAACAAAAATGATTTAACAAAAAAATCCAACAAAGCAGTTATTGGTAATAATTAAATAATAATAATTATTATGCATTAAGTGTAAAAGGGAAAATACATTTAAAATATTACTATTAAAATAATGCCATTGTACTTTAACAAAAAAAATCTTAAAATATGTAGAATTTGCGTGTAGCCGCAACACCACTTGTGACCGTATCGCTTCACTCTGAACCATTTAACAGACAGAGAGTTTCACTTTTTTATTTACTCGCCAACAACAATTTGAGTCTTCATTTTCAGAGGTGCTAAAGGTCTTCTGACCACAGCCTTGAATTCACTGTAATTGTTTTCCCCTCAGATTTGCACAATTCTCTCTCCAGATCAGAAAATATAGAAATGCACATAAATACAGAAAAATCTTATTCCTGCAATATCCTCAATGCGTTATTCTTACTTCAGCTGTTCACTGAAGAACCGAATGATTTTCTCTCTGTAGGATCCACGACATTTGCCCCCATCCAGAAACTCTTGGTTGACAGCTTCACATGCCTGGAAGTGATACACAGTTACACAAACCAGTTTCACTTTAATTTACCTTAATTCTCTGCCAGTGAGATGTGAAAGTGAGATCCTCCCCCGAAGTTCACAGTACCATTTTTAGTTTAATCCAAAAACCTCAAAAAGGACAGTTTGCAAAATATAGCTTCAAAATTAGACCTAAGTCAGACACACACACACATACCTGCTGATGCTGAAAGCGAATGAGACCACAGGCGTAGGTAATGATGAGGATTCTCTCCAGACTGTAAAGCATTGAGGTGAGAGCGGGAAAACTCAGGTCTGGGAACAGCTCCAAAGCCTCTGATTCACTGATGCCGTTGTGAACGGCACATACCAGGCACAATAACTGCACAGGAGAAATTCAGATACATAAGTTAAACCATGAACTTTAGAGTTTTTAGTAATGCTCTTCCTCGAACAGATAACTTTGGACAGGTCACCTCTTCCATGATGTGTTTTTCCTGATCGGTGCTGAGCGAGTCTAGCACCACCTTCAGGCCAAGTCTGTATAGCGTTACTGTATCTTGACACAACACACACTGCTGAAGAGTCCTCTCCAATGTCCATGAGGATCTAGAGCTGACAGATAGAACATAAAAATCTTGTTGCCACACAAACAAACAAAATGTGTGCTAAAGAGAGACCGGAATTTGTTTTAAGGTTACTGTAGGTCAAAAACCATCCCCTTCTTATCACTTAACACAATTCTTAGAAAGAATATTAACAAAGATCTACAAATTCATAATCTATTCACACATCTACTTACTGTGTAACAAGTCTTGCCAGAAGTGAGATATAGAGCGCATTGCAAGTTGCAGCTGAACGGCAATGTCTTTCCAACTTCTTTTCCTGTTTGCAAGCAATACAGACAATACTCATACTCAAAATACATAAAAAATAGGAACACAGACTGACAATGATGTTTACCTGATCTTTGGTGAGTTTGATATCACTGTTCACACACTCTGCGCTGATAACACTCTTCACCTCTCTGGGATTGAGTGGGTCCAGGTGCAGCGTGGGCCACAATCTAAATAGCATAATATGTTTTGTGATTGTCTACCGGTGTATAATATTACATGAATGTATAATATCAGGTTTTTAAGTGTGTTTGTGCATCACAAACCTCCATGCCTGTGGGCAGGTCTCCACATTAACTGACACCAGCACTCTCACATTAGCAGGAAGAGGATCAATCAGCCACTTCATGTGCCTCTCAGCATTCTGGGGAATACAAAAAAAAGCTGATCAAGCTAAAAGAATGTATTATATATTTTAAAACTACATTGTGTATGCACACACACACACACACACACACACACATACACAAACAAATATGAATATCTAATATCAAAATATTTCTTTCTAATAAAAGGAAATAGAAAAAGGCTAAACAGTTCAGTTAAAATTCAAGAAATTTTAGCATTATGTAAACAATTATGTTAACTTCCACACAAAAAAACCTCCCACACCTGTGTGTTTAGTTGTGTTTTCACCAGAATAAATTATTAAACATACCACAAATATCACAGCTCAATGAGGAAGAATATTTAAGGAAGTGTTACCTGTATTTGGTCAATGGAGTCAATGATGATTATTATGTTGCCGTGGTGACGTGCAGACAGCCGCTCTAGCCAGCGTGGGAACTCTTCGAGGATCTTAGAGGGGTCCATCGAGAGGCCAGAAATAGACCAGAAATGCTGGAGCAGCTACAAGGAAGATTGAGAAAGAGAACTTGATCAGAGGAAAGTTTTAGGTTTAATTAACCTGGATTGTGTTTATAGTACGATTATTTTATGTTACCTTTATGTAACATTCTTATTATCTGGTAAGATATTATTCACACACCTGTACCAAAATAACGCTAAACTCTGTGGTGTCAATCATCAGAAATTAAGGAAATAAACAGAAAATATACCAGTATGTGTGAAGGAGCTTATGACTTATAGAGGCAATTGATAGTTTTCAGTCATGTGACCGATTCAAAGAACTGGAGGGCGAAACATACATAGAACTACAGCATATGCGTTTCAATTTTTCTTCTGTTTCACAGCGCAAATATTTACATAACCTCCCAAAACATTAAAACATAGAGATGTGAACAAAATTTAAGTTTTGACCAAAATGTAAGCCTTTTACTTATAATGGTATTCTATGGGAAAGCAGTTAACGTGAAACTTCGCTGGTTGTGTTTATATTCTGGCTTCATCTGCTTCCAAAATATACATCATCAATTAAGTGTTAACTAATCTGTGTGAAAATAACTTGCGGTCAGTGGAGCAAAGCTTCCTTTTGACAGCCAGGTGTTCCTATAAGAGTGTTACATTACATGAAAATTATTAATAGTTTATCTAGAGTTATAGTGGAAGTCTATATATAATGTTTGTGATGGCAAAATTATAGCAACCAGGTCAGGTCACATCTGCAGAAATGTCTCTGCAGAAATTATTGAGCCACATTCTTAACACAACTGCAGTATAAGAGTGACAACGTTTGTTATAAAAGGTTACCAAGTGCTGCTTTATAGTTAAAAGATCACCGTTCAGGGGTTTTCAAATTTGGTTCCAGACTCCAGGATGCAAGTGTTTTCTAGGCTAGGTTTTTCTAGAGTTCTAGGGTGTTTTTCGTGGACAATTTTTAGGGAGAAATGTTGTTTTTATTTAAATAATTAGATTTAAAACCACACTGAGCTCGTATTAAAAATGCTACCCAAATAAATTTAAATGTAACTTACATCTAATAATACTTTAACAGCTAATAAAACCATTTATTAGTCTAAAGTGGACTATCAAAATAAAGTGTAATCTAACTGTTATTCTAAGTATTTTATGTATTTTAAAATGTTTGACTGTTAATTATGTGTTCTTTGTTGAATCAAAGTATGAATTCATTTGGAAACAAACTGTTATAAAATAATTACATAATTGGTTTTTATAATGACATTGCTTGAAAGCCAAAGCAAATAAAGAAAAAAATAAAAATAAAGACAATGACAAAGACAAAAAAAATGACGATGGTATTAGCTATTTTCAGTTTGAGAAGCCCCATACAGTGCAGGCTGCATGTAATAAAGCACTACTTATAACAGAATTTATTCTGGTCTCTTTTCACAGTTTAAGGAGTTTAATAGAATGAAATGAGTGTGTATCTGTGTCTAACCTTCACTGTGAGGCGCTTAATTAGGAGCACTGGATCTGTGCTGGTAGAGAGAGGATGTCCCGTGAAGTGATACAGGATGAGGGTGTTGGGAGAGTTTTTCTGCTGTAACTCTATCCTGCAGAAAATTACATATTGTTTAGAGTGTTAAAATTGATGCACATTATTATTGTGCAAAAACACCTAAGAGTTAAGATAAAACAACCATTTAGCAAGCAGAAGTGATTTTCCTGAACCAGGTGCACCAGAAACCAGCAGTGGTGGGGTGGGTGGAGGGGCGGCTACCATGTCATTGAGTCGGTCGACATACTGAAAAAAACAAAAAAACAGCCTTCAACACATTGTCTGCCATTCATAGGTATACCAATTTAGGTCCCACTTTATATTAAGTGTCCCTAATACCTGTGTACTTTCATAGTAACTAGATGTGTATGTAACCACAGCGTAAGTACATACCGGTACTTATGCAATATTTTACTTTAGGCAATATTTTACTTCCAAGATTAATACTATTAGATATAAAATAGAAACTGTGCAGCCGTCAGCCACGGTATCCAGTGAGGCGCAATGTAGATCCCCTGAGGAACAATTCCACTCGTTCTTTACCATAGAACTGTATAAACTTGTTAAGTCATCTAAGCCAACAACATGTATGTAAGACCCTATTCCATCTAAACTATTAAACGAGATGCTTCCAGAAGTCATAGATCCTCTTTTGTCTATTATTAACTCATCATTGTTATTAGGGTATGTCCCCAAAGCCTTTAAACTGGCTGTTATTAAGCCTCTCGTTAAAAAAACGCAACTTGACCCCAAAG
>JAUCMT010000068.1:17438334-17450839 GCA_032357475.1 Enteromius thamalakanensis
AGCTCGATCGGTTTCCGGGTCATAGGATGGAGGACAGAGGACCGAGGAGACGAGGAGGGATATTGAGAAGCACCCATTGAGTTAATTCTGTGCCCCTGTCACGCCTTCAACTGCCACTGATCCCAGGTCAGACTCATTTCCACGCTCTCAGTCTTCTGAGTTTTAATTAATATCACCTGACGGCAATTAGAGCTCAACCTTTAAAAACCAAACGACTCTGCAGCTTCTTTGTTTAAGATCGAGGTAACTTCCCACACCTCTTTATCCTTCTGCTTCAGTCTGACTCTTAACTTTATGCCACAGAGTATCCTGCTAAACCAAAGACAAAGAGGAGCTGAACCACACTCACCTGCACCGAGCACTCTAAAGCCTATAACCAGAAGGATCGTAAGATACTGAACTCTTTCCAACTTACCCGTGTACTTACCTGAATTACTTACCTGTGCGATCAGTAAAGGCTTGACAAAACCCACAGCGCTGTTCAATCCCCACATTGAGAGAGTCACACAGAGAAGCCCTCCAGAGATCGTTAGCACCCTTTTGCTTTAATTTTTCCAACCTCCTACGTTAATTCAGTTCCCCATTTTATGGACAATAAATGTTGGATTGTTGACTCTCAACTTTGTCTCGTTGTCCTTCAAACAGAACGTTACAGCACCAATATTGTATTATTTGTAGGCTTTTTTTTTCTCCTTATGCAAAAAATATGATTAATTGCATTTAATTTGACTATCAACATATTGTAGAATTGTGATAATTCACCCAAAAATGTAAATTCTGATCTTTTTTTAAACACCCTTGTTCAAAGTTTCACAAGTTTCTTTCAGCTTTTGAACACAAAAGATGATACTCTGAAGAATGTTGGTAAACAAACAACTGCTGGTAGCCATTTACTTACATTGTTTGAAAAAAACAATGCTATGGAAATTAATGGCTACCAACAACTCTGTGTTCATCGCAAGAAACTCAAACCGTTTTTAAACCAATTGAGAATTGTCATATGTGATTGAAATATGCCTTCAATTAATCAATTTTCCACCCAATCCATGTAGCTGAAAGTTACATTTTGAGCTGATCTGAATGAATCTGGCATTACAGTTTTTCTGTGATGCAGAGTTTTAATAGATGAGACTTGTTTGCGTTAAAGTCAGTTTTTAACAGCACCAATTATTATGGCAGCACAGCATGATGTATTCATTCAAGTCTCTTGATCCAAATTGAGGATGCATTAAAACAAACACAGTAGTGGTTTATTGATAACAAATGCTAGTTAAACGCGAGCTGATGATGGCTTTTTATTACATCAGCTCTTGTCATTGTAAACACTGTGTATAGCAAAGAGAACAAAATGAAAATGCACTCTTTTGTTTGATTTTAAAACAATTAAAAACAACTGCAATTATCCTCTCTAGTGATATTTATGCGATACAATTCAGCATCCGAGCCAACTGGCACAGGTTACCGCTGGGACATGTGACAGATCCTAGGTAGTCTAAAACCACCCACTTACCTACAGTATCTTACACACACACACAAAATGCTAGGCAGACGTGCGTTAGCTGGCAGCTATCTGTGCCATCTGTTTCCTACGGGATTGTTGATTTAATAATTAATAAGTTCGCTCACATAGGAGAACATGTGGTGACTCTGTGGTGCTCACAGTTTAGGCAAATGTGGAAATGGAGCCAGCAGGGGAGGCTTCACTTGCGTGGGTTTCGCCCTGGGGGACAAAAGTGGCCAGGCAGGTTGAATAAACCTGCATTCGCTGCACTCCAGGAAAACAAACGACTGAGAGACAGTGTGCAGTGTGGCAGCTGTCACAGGATTCAAGCAGAATAGACTGATTTTCATAAACATTATCATAATGTCGTCATATGTGTAGTTCTGCTGTTCCAGGGGTTGATTTTTATGAAAACTAACAGACTTATTTTTAAAAAACAAGGCCTCTTAAAGAAAACACCACCATTTTACCATATTCCAATATTTTCTTCTCTCAACTTAGACAACACAAAATACAATGTGGCGATAAGCAGATGAAAAAGATAATATAATGTATGGAGGAAGAGCACTTCTCAACACTTTGACCTCAGCGCAGTAATATCATCACTCCTGAAATACTCCAATGATGAAAAAATAATGATGTTACTGCACAGAGGTCAAAGTGTAAAACATATCTATTCATAAATACTCCTACAGTCAGCCATTTTATTCCACAAATGTGGAAATGACATTTGTTCATGGTGGTTCTGAGGAAAAAAGTGAAAGTATGTCTGAATGAACTGTTATTGATTACTGTTATTGATCACCAGAGCTTATTGAGAAATGCATTACCAGGACAGTTTGTCTATTTTTTTTTTTACACATCAAAACACTGATGATAGCCTCTTTGAAATGCAAAAGTTTGGGAAGGCCAAGAGTAGTCTGGGGATTGGTTTATGGAGTTAAAAAGCAGTGTTGTCATTTACCTGTGAGATTTCCAAGCCAAAAACATACAAACTCTATCACAGATGAAGCAAACAGAAATCCAGTGTCTCTCAGAAATAATATGATTTCAGTGTGAACCAGTAAAGGAATCTTCACCGGCACAGTCTAACAAGTTAATAAAGGCCAGTGACAGGTTCAGGCCCTCTAGCCTGGCATGTCTGAGATGTTTTTAATCCAATTGCACAATTAAATCATTACCTTCAGATGTTCAATGAGCCACAAGATCTGAGGTCTTTTATCTCAATATATTTTTTATATTTTTGTCTAAGGTTTAGCATTTGTACGCACACACACACACAAATCACGTATTGTCATTAAAGCTGAAGAAACTGTCATATTTTCCGTATTAAATTCAAATTCCCCCACCCTCTTAGTTGCTGAAAAACAGAACAAATGCACTGTTTTCTAAATTAACTGTTCTTTGTAGCAGGGATGGAGTTCATTGGGGAAGACATTAGATTTGATAGTGCTTAACCTCAATGAGCAATTGACCTCGAATCACCTGGTAATGGGACAAAAACATGCACAAGATCAGCAAACTAAGCTGATTGTAAACTCTTAGTTATGCAGACTTAAGTAAAGTTACATTTCTAAAAAATAAAGGTTCCAAGAGAGGGCTTTCACAGCGAAACCATACAAGAACCATTTTGAGTTCTTCAAAAAACCTTTCAGCCAGCAGTTCTTAAAAGAACCATTTTGTAAAGAACCTTCTGAGCAATGGAACATTCCATGGATGTTCTTTAAGGAACCATAGATGCCAAAAAAACTTAAGTATGTCCAAAATGCATTTTAATCCTGTGTATGCATTTTTCTAAGAGGAAATGTTGACATAGGTAATAGTACAATTTCCTAAGGATTTTGTAGTGGAAATGTTTTCAAAAGCATAATTACCTCCTGATGAAGGTTCCTGATGAAGTTTCTGTCTGCTTTGCAGTCCTATATAGACAGTGGTTCAAGAGCCAATACATCTCTAAAACACTATGTTTCCTCTTTTCAACTGCCTAAAGTATTTTGCAAGCCACATAGGTGCTAAGATTGCTAAACCCTTATGCTCTCTCAACACAAGAAAGCACTCTACGGAGGAAAGTGCAACAAGAGGGCATCGACAATGCGTCTGCCATTGCCTACAAGCTCCCTGCGGGGTCTGTAACAGATAGGGTGCTAATGCAAGAATGTAGTCAGCCCCCTTCCAGCTAGCATCCACAGAGAACGGCCCACTTTTTATGTAGCATTTCATGTATTAAGTGAAGTTGAAATTTCCAGAAAGCCTACAAGAGGCTTTGCATTGTAAAAATACGAACTGACAGCAAAATTCTGAATATGTAAGCAGGCTCTCCCACAGGCTCTTCGGGTGCGAATCTGTCTGCCTTCAGACGACTAGTAGTCTAGCCAGGAGACAGCAGCATCCCAAGGGGGAAGAGTTTGCTCTGTATTGGTGAGCATACCATGGATGTGTTGGTGCGCCGAGCCTCCTCTTAAAATAGGGCATGCGTGATACAATGCAGGGATCAGTAGAGGCTGCTTTGAAGAGCCCTTCTCTCAGGATTTAGTTAAAAGAAGTGGCATCAGAGGGGGAGAGCGTGAACCCCTACTAATGCCCAAATCATAGAAAATGTGGATGGTTCTTAGAGCCCTTTAGTCTGACAGTTGAAAGGGAGAGTTTAAAGGTAAAGTATGTTATTTTCAGAGAAGCACTGAAAGGAACTGTGGTGGTTTCAATTGAGATGCCTGACTGGGCCAGACGTAATCAAATTAGCTCAACCAATGCAGTGAGTTTAAGAGTTGGCCCTTTTTCTGAATCTTTGACATCTTTGATATGTGTCTAATGGGTGTGTGTGATATAATGGTAGACACGATTAACCGGTTTGAAATTTGCCATACAGTAAAGATTTTGGACTATCTTCTGTTTTGCTGTAATACTCTAATGTGATGTTGATGTGCAATGTGGTGACAAAAACATGACGTTTGCATGTTTTTTTAAGCATTGCAGTTTAAAAACATGTGAATTTCAATTATATAAACTTTGATGGCATCTGGTGATGGCATTTGCTTAGATCGCTGGTCTCCTCTATTCTTTTTGCAGAAGTGATCCCTTATGTTTTATTCAAAGACTTTTCTTAACCATTTTTTAACCATTTCTAACATAAATACTTTTTTTGGTCTTTTCACTTACGGGTAGTGGATTTATTTTTCACAGTGCAGGTTTATTTAGTTTGGTCTAATGAGGGAAGCTGTGACCCAAAAACTCACCTACTTTATTTTCACTAGGTAAGATCTCTTTAGGTGGTTAGGTGTTGTCACTGTTTTCCCTAGCTGCCCTACCTCTTAATTGTCATTACTTGTGTTAATATTTTGTTCATTATATATTTCTAGATTTGTAGTGGTTGTTTGTTTTGCCTTTGGACCAAAACTTATGGCATAAATAAACATCAAATTTTCATATAGATTTACTGATATGTTCAGTATTTGCCTATTTTAATTAAATTTAGTGAGTGTTTTGAGTCATAACAAGCTGTCAGAGAGATGCATGCACAAAGAGAGTAGAGTGTGAGAGTATTATTATTATATATTTTTTTATATCTTAGGCCTTGAACGGTTAAATACATGCACTTGTATGAGTTTAAAACGTTTGCAAGTACCTTACTTGCAAGTAATTTAGATACGTCATAACATATTTGCATAATTCACACTGTTGTAGTCCACAAACACATCATTTTACTGACTGTACACGGTAGACCAATCGCAAAAGACTAGGCCATCTGACAAATAAGAGCCAAGTAATCTCACGGAAAGGAGGGGTTTAGAAAGACTGAATCTTAGTTTGAATGATTTGTTTGAGAATCGCTGGAAAATTGGGTTGTATTAAACACGTATTTTGAGAAAATAAAAGCATTTCTTTCACCATGCATGCATGTAAACCTCCTAAAACAAACTTAATTATATACTTAATTATTTCTTTATTATATTAAGTCTCTGGTTATAATAAGTGTTGTAAAAATAAACATCACGTACAACGACCCATCCAACACTGCATAGCGATATAAGTAATTCAAAGCATGTAATGTGTTATAATAACTATTATAATATGTTAGATTAGAATAGTTAGAAGACAGTATCAGCTTTGATTTTAGTATATTATCAGTGTAAACAGACTATTGCAACATGACAAAAACACCAAGAATGCTTTACTTTTAAGTTAATATCTGTATTTTGCCTTGTAGCATAAACACAGTACAGACCAAAAATTAAGACCAAATATGGTCAAACATCACATAGTAACTTTGCAAAAAAACAAACCAAATTATGTGAAATATATGAAGAGTGGCATCCAAAATTTTCTTTAGAATTACCATTTTTATCAAGCTTGTATATTTAAGCTCAATAAATTTGGACTTAAGTCACACTTAAGTTCGAGTACCCAGCACTGGTAGACATGCAAAATAGTATTAGCGTGAATGCTTAGCGTTTTACACACAATGCATTTAAAATTGATCATAATGCTTTTCAGATGATACACGCTTTCCCAGGCATCTTGGTGACATATTTATGCATGTGTCTGGGAAAGCAGAGAAAAAGAGATCTTTAAAAGCCATCCTCTTTTTGCAATATCTCTTATGGGGACTGCTATTTTATGTTGAAGAAGAAATGTATTCATTGTTCTCCAAATTCTCTCCTAAAGGATTGCTTCATCCCTAAAGCAATAAGCACTTGCAGTTTCTGATTGATTTGCCGTCTGAGCAGTTTCTACTGGGTTAAATCGTGCTAGCTGGCTTGTGTCATGAGCCTTGTGGATTTGTAAGCACTGGATTCCAGAACTGCCTTTCCTCCCCCTGCTCGGACAGTCTGGTCCTCTGGTCTCAGTGGTCCGCAGGGTCTGCAGTGACCGGTGGGGGTTTGCCTCACAAACCTGTCCTGTGACGAACGCAGGAATTCAGCAACAGATTTTTGCACCAGGAGGACACAGTGAGGGGCTACAGAAGGAAAAGGTGCTGGGCCGGCGATAAAAGAGCACATGATTCCTATATGCTCACACACACTAACCTGAGTGTTACGTGATCAACATATGCTTCATGGAATCATTTGGCTGGGCTATTAATATGTTTCTTTTCCACAAACATGACATGTTAGCTCAAACATGGGCATAAACTGCAGCTTTATGTGAGTTGTTGTGCTATAAGCAAGCAACGATTTGACTGAGCCAAAGATAATCGCTTAATTGAAGGGATTATGTCAGGTTGGCAATCATAGTGATAGTGCAGACCATGAACATCTGCCTCACTCATCACAGAGCGAAATATTCATAACAGTTGGAAACAGTTGCTGGTTGGATGCTGTTAGCATTAGTGTCAGGCAGAGCGGTGTAATGTGATCCTCATGTGCAAGGCTAATGATTACGGATGAATCCATGAGACTTTTTTTTTTTTCAGTTTCAGTTTGTGTGTTGGCTGCGTAGTAAGTTATTTATTTAATGCTTATTTTATTATCAGTGTTCATTGAGGCACACAAATCTAATCTGGCAGCACCAGATACATGCAATAATCTAGAAAGTTGTAAAATTAAAGTATGTTAAAGGTGTCCAATTAATTTAGTATTATGAGGGACTGCAATTTCTTAATATAACTAATTTAGTGCCACATATTAGTAATTTTCAGCTACTTACACACAAATCTTTACACAAAAAAATCGAACTGAATTGAATATTTCTGTGATATTTTGAGTGCAGTGTGCAATGTGTGCGCAATTCAAAAAAGAGGAAATCTGTCAGGCAGTTTTATGTGAATAGTTTAAATATTCATTTTTTTCTCTCTGAAAGTAACTTTTTTCATATAATGCAAATGTGCAGTTATCATTTACACATGTAGATCATTCAGTTAACATAATTAAGTATTGTTATGCACATATCAGTTGCACCTATGGAACGTGCCCACTTTTTACAAAAACAAACGTGTGTGTTTGAAAAATAAAAAATGTATTACAGTTCACAAAAGATTTTTAAGCAGTATGACTGTTTTAATTTTTGTTTTTTCTGTTGAATGAATAAAAATGTGCTTTGTTAATAAATCAAGTTGCTTATAGTCACTTATAGTTGGACATATTTGTATTTTATTGTTTAGTTTTATAGCTAATTATATTAAATTATCACATTAAATTGGCAGGATAATTAACACGTAGGAAAATATCCTATACAGTTATAGAGGGCAGTTATTTTTGTTCCTTATAGAGTTCCTAAGAGACATAACTTTTTTTTTCTGTCCCTGTAATGCACCAAAAAGCTTTTAGGAGTTATTCCATGTTGGGATTTAGATGTCAGATATCTGCAGGACATCAGTCTCTCATCTTCCTAATGTGTCTCTGTCCCTTCGTGATCTTTCAGAAGAAGAGCAAGCTGCATTACCACATTGCAGTCATCATAAACTACCTGGGACACTGTATCTCTCTGGGAGCCCTGCTGGTCGCCTTCATCCTCTTCATGAGACTCAGGTGGGTGAGTGCCTCTGCTGTGAGGGCTTTTCAACAGAATTGAACATCTGCATTAGTCACACGGGTAGACTCATGAGAGAGATTCATGTATGATCTGCTGCTACTGCCTGTTGAAGTGTGTGGATGAATAAGTAATTTAGGATTCTCAGGACTGTAAAAGTTTTAGCGGGGAAATTTATTGCTCAGCAGTGGCTACCTTATTGCTCCGGAGACCTAATGGAGTAAAGTGTGTCATTTTCGTGCCACCAACTAAATGGAATTGCAAAAATAATGACTTGATATTTTCTAACAGACTTTCCAAACACTCCCCCTTCTGCCATTGGTTGGATCATATGCAGTAGTCCTGTTCCAAATGCACACCATTGACTCACAAATGAAGCAATGTTGATTGTTTGGGGTTTAACATGGTTACAGATCAGTTTTTATACTGTGCTCATAGCAGGTGCTTTTCAATCGCTTGCACAAATATACAGGTACATGCTCATATAATTGCACTAATTAAACGATGAGCATACGTGTCAAATAAAATCACGTTCAGCAGTGAAAGTAACGGAAGCCAAATAAGCTAATAACCCAGCTGTTTTGTCTGTTAGTCAAAGAACAAAAGAAAAAAATTGAATATCAGTCATGTTTGTAGCTTCAAGGATTCATCTATATTAAATGTATAATTTAGTGTTGATAACTTTAATTAATTTCTGTGTATTACCTGCTTGATTGATAGCTCTCAATTATATTAAAATGTTGAGGTTATAGTCAGTGCAGAAGTCCGGGTGGATCGGCATGACTTTGAAAGCTGAAGTGATATTAACTTTAGCCATCCAAGAACCTCTGCCTACTGTTTTGATGATGGACATGGCCTGATCTACGGCGTGATAATTTAGGGAAAATTCCTCAATTGGTATTAAACTGTTTTTGCTGTGGATGGGGGAATTGTGAGGAGCAGAGAGATCAATAATCAGACGTTTTTTGCCATTAAATTTTCTTGTGGCGAAGCCTATTGGGCTGATTCAGTAAGAGCAAAAGGGAGGAGCTGAAAAGGGGCCTATTATGAATTTGGCTTCTAATTCTTTATTAAGAAGAAGTGTGACTGATTCTGGGTCGGTGGTGGCATAGAGAAGGTTGGGACAAGTGAGAGACTGGGAGGGGAGGTTGCAAACTACCTGAAAACAGATAACGGGTAAAGGTAGAACCAGGATGGAAACACAGTTCAACAGCCAGATTAAACACATTCATGGGAGTCGATAAAAACTTTTTGGTGTTTTTATTGATGACAGTACAAATGGATTTGGAATGGGCCCCCCGCAAAAGCTGCAAACATAAAGGAATTTGCAGGATGACCGGGTGCAATTATTAGCATTGAATTTAAAACAAATATTAGAGTGAGAAGAGGAAGGTGGGCGGGGAAAATTTTGCTAAAAGAGAGAGGGGATGCGGGGAACATAACTGGAGGATTCAGTAGGGTCAGAGACAGGAGGGAGGGAGGAGTTGATTGGGGGCAAGAGGAGGAGGCGTGGGAAACTGACCTGCAGACCGCACAGGTGAAGTTGCGGCAGCCCGTGAACACCCAGTTGTGAAGGTCTAAATCCAACACGCTCCAGTAAGTACATTGATTCCATTGGGACATGCGGAGCGCAGCTTTGGCAGAAAACATACGGTGATAAGTATAAAAGTGCGTAACCCCATAGGAGGACGCGAGCTCCGCTATGATGGCCAGATAGTCTCCTAACTCGCGTCTCCTATGGGGGTAGGTGGAACAGATGACGTCAGTGAAACGAGAGAAATCTAAGGTAAACTCTGGAAAAGAAAGAGAAAGCGGAGGGTTAGAAGGAGAGTGCTTGAGAGTGAGGGTAAATTCGACGCAATCCACCCTGTGGTCCGCAGGACTGGAGGAAAAGGGAGAGAGGAGTGAGAATCAATCAATATCGTTACCTTGAAGAATTTGTGCTCGGAGAGCGTTAGACACAGGGACAGGTTCAGCTGCTAGAGCGTTGACTGCTGGGGGAAGGGCAGTGGCAGTGGTGGGGGAGGACTTAGGAGCAAAAGCGGGAAGGGAAGAGAAGAAAAAAGGAACAACAGGTTGGAAGGCAGGGAGGGTTGAAGAAGAAGCGGGGGGGGGGCCCTGGAGAAGAGAGGAGTCCGGGAAAGATTGTCCTTGGGGTGGATTGTCTGTGGGAACAGAAAACGGAAAGTTACAATGGCTTGTGCTTGGGGCTGGAGTCGATGGGATGACGGGAGCGGCCGGCCAGGTGAAGGAAAAGTGAGCTGAGGAAAGGTGCACAGTGAGAGCAGAGTGGCTCCATAATCTTTAACGGACTGAGGTCGGCTTTCCCGCCGATGGGAGCGTGTGGCTTTTTTTCAGATGTCAGAGAAAAGAACTGAAACTGCTCTGTCATATATGACCACACATATAAGAGTAATATAGCGTTATCTGTAAAGGGTCTTTTTTGTTTTGAATACACTAACAATTTCAACAAAACATTTTGCTTTTGGTAAATAAAGAAAATGAACAGGGTGCGTTCTCTGATGTCTCTGTCTCCGTGATATTCGGTTAAAACACATCAACAAAATGAATTGAAACTCTGTGAAATGTGACTCACAGACATGAGAGTTATATCTACAGAAAGCTGTATATGTCTACTCTAAAATTAAGTTAGTCATGTCAAAAATAAATATTCTGTGATAAAGTTATCAGTGTGAAAACAACAACATATTCGTTTTCTTTGAGCTCATTGTAGTTAATTCAACCACGCCCCCTAGCTTCATGCGCTATTGTTATTACAGACGTCCATGTGTGACGCGCGCGGCATGTACACGCCCACAACAGCAGCACGAGCTCTGCTTGAAAACATTTATTCAAGTTCACTTCGGCTGTGTTTCGTTTCTGAAGAAGATGCGCTGTGAGAAACAAGGTTTGCTTTACTTCGGGCAAAGTAGATTTGACGCCTGGCTTCAATTCAGGAAGATATCATGAAAGGATGCATTGTGCAAGCTGACCCACGGAGCAGATCGTTATAATGAGTAAGTAATGTTTATTTATTTTTTGCTTTAGTTTACATATTGTTACATAAAACTGAACACATTTACAATGTACTACTATACTATAATTCCTGACTAAAATGCTTGAAATCGAGTGAAACGGTTTGATTATGACAGGCACTCCATTGACAGACTTCCACATTTCTTAAGATGTATAATGTTTAGTATTGATACTCTGTTCACAAATCTATTTTATAAATATATATCTATAAATGTTTTATGTCCTAAGCTAATAATAAAATCTTGGATATACTGTAAAGTGCTCTATTAAGAAAATACAAAGCGTGCGTTGGTCTATGACTACAAAATCACTCTGTTTTGTTGTTTGTTTTTTAGTGATTAGACACCTTCACCACAGAGTGCTGTCTCCTCAAACTGAACATGTTCACACTGATGACCTCTAGGATCGCTGATGTTTGCCTACATTGATATTTTCTGGTAATACAAGTTTTTATTTTTCTTGAAAAATAGCAGCAAACACTTAAATATCAGGTATTATGTAGAGGTTTCAATTGTTGAACAGAATCTGTTTTCAGGATTGACTCAAAGTCTGTTCACATCTCTGTAGTTAGATCAGTGTACTCAGTATTGGTCTTTGACCTTCATTATGTATATTTAAATTATACTGTGTTGTGAATAAAATACAAATCATTTTTAAAAAAAACTTCTCCTCACATTCATTGTTACCTGACTTACCAGGTGTAAGTCAGGTAACTGTGTCACAGTCACATTAATGGGTCATTAGGGGAGGGGTTTTTGTGGCTTCAGGTGAGAATCACTGAATATTAATCGACATTCACACGCCCCCGCATACAAGCTTTCAGTCTTAAAACATGTCTTTTCAAATGTAAAACACTATATTGTGTTCTCTGAAAAAGTAAGTGGAATGATTTTGACATCATTGTGAAGTAAATATTCTAACCTAATAGACTGGTTACTCTCAGTATTGTGCATTAGTATTCAGTATGAGTTTCATTGCCCTATTTTAGCTACTTTTATTTTCACAAAACTTATTAACTATGCATAATATTTTTTTCCTAAAAAATGCAAACATGTAAATTCATTGTGGTCACATATTATTGTAGAGCAGTTTGTGCTGATTACAAGTAAAATACAGGTCCGTCGGCCTCAAAGTGATTCTGGCAAACTGTCCGGTGCCTCAGGAGGGGGAAGCAGTTCCCTGCCAAATCAAACAGGTTCTATGCTGGTAAGTGTTTCAGGTAAGTACAATACAGTAGTGAAGTCAGAAAGCAAACATATTTCCACAGGTAAGTAAAATAGCTTGATCAGGTGTAGGGTTGCAAAATTCACGGAATTTTCAGAGATGGAAACTTTCCATGGGAATTAACGGGAATAAACGGAAATTAACGGGAATTAACAGGAATTTATGGGAATTAACGGGAATAAACTGGGAATTTTTAAAATTAAAGGTTGTCTCATAGGGAACTTAAAGGGTCACAACACCCCCCTGTTTCAGAAGTGCTTTTTCACACCTCTGGTTTGA
>JAUCMT010000068.1:17455643-17465706 GCA_032357475.1 Enteromius thamalakanensis
TTTCTTAATGCCTGTTGAACATAACAGAGACATTTTATGATTATTACAATAAATTTCTTACATAATGCTCCTTTAATTTCAATCATTATTATGCTGCACGAATAGGATTAGTTCTTTATTAATAGTTTGTTTCATGAGTGCTGCAGCAGGCACACTCCCAGGTTTCCACCTGGGAGAACTTATGGCCAATTGTCACCAGCGCTGCCAGGCTGTCAGCACCGAGAGCGCCTCCCTGACCCTGCCCTCAGCTGCCATGGACATGGTTGGCAACACGAGTACTTGTGCCCTTTGTGCGATTCGAGCAGTTAGAGATTTGCAGATCTCCCGCTTTGAGGTATTATAATGGCCACAATTGTATTCCTTAATGGTAATGCTGCTTTCAAAGGAGCTAATGATTTATTAATCTAATCATTACATTTTTCCCTTAAATAAGATTAGTATTGCCTGTAATTTTAAAGTTACACTAGTAGTTCACAGTGTGAATTGTGCATTGATATATGTTGTTTAGATGCTCTAAGAAAAGAGGGTGATTAATTTGCATTTTGTCAAGGTGAAATCTGCGAGCTGTCATGGCAAAAATAGTGCTCTGATTAACTGCTTGGGTGGTAACTGGAAAAGGCTTGTGCCCCTGATCCATATTGTCATAGACAATATGTAAGCCTTTGAGTTAAACAGAGGCAGCAGTGGCCCACTTTTACGCTATTGGCTGTTTATTTTAAGAAAGCATATGATACACCTATCCCAGACAATTATTTTATTTCTGAACATCATCAGCATTATTTTTATACACAAACCATTGAAACAGCATCCTTATACGAAAAGGAAATACAACTGTACACTCATGTGGATTTACAAAGAATAGCATAGACATTAATATTATGTAGACTTGCCTTTTTAAATTAATCTGATTTTCAAGCTTCAAATTGTTGACGACAAAACCTGTCAAAAGAAGCACAGGTGTATTTGTAACAACAGCCCAAAAACATGAAGGCATTTTGTAAATTATTTCCATAACTAAATTAAAGTTTAATTTTTGATTAGTAATGTGCATTGGTAAGAACTTTATTTAGACAGCTTTAATTGCTTTTATTGATTTTCTCAATATTTAGATTTGTGGCACCCTCAGAAATTGTTTCTGACTGGGAAACAGATGCCATCATCTATTAGCGGAGTTCATTTTTTTTAATCTTATGTCTCAAACCTCATCATCTTTTTTTGCTTTTGCTCATCGATCCAGAGGGAACAGCATCCTTTATCTATTAAAACACTGTTTTTTCTTCATAGATCAGGGTTGGATTTTCCGGTGCTCGTTTTTTAATGATGAATAATTTAGGTATTTGCTCACGCTTATCAAAAAGAGTTCGTGTCTAGATGATGTGGGCTGGATCAGTATAGCATATGTGGCCTTTTCCTGTATGGCTCACAGGGATTTAGAGGTTTGTTTGGGGCGCAGTAGGGATGGAAAACAGGGTCAATCACAGCGCACTCCAGTAGAGCCACAGTGGACATCTACTGGAGGAGGTCATTGGGAGGTAAGAGTCACTTGCTGAAAATGTCATTGAGCTTCAGGGAGTTGTATTGAATAGTTTACACAAAAAAGGAAATAATTTACTCATCATTTACTCGCCACCATGTTGTTTGCTATTATTTTTTTACAGAAAAGAGAGTCTTTGTGCAGGGCCTTGTTATACATAAAAATACACTTTTACCATAGTCCATGATTTGTAAATGCATCTTGATGTTTTATAACCAGCTCTGCATGTATGGCTTTTCTGAAATTGTAAACTTGCTCGATGGCTCACCTGGTACAGCTCTACTCAAGTACAAGTCTTGTAATTAAATGTTGCCAGATTTACATGTATGTTTTGCATAAAACCGAATGCTGTTTTAGCACCACTCACATGATATTTCAGTTTGAACTTTCCACAAGAAGCAACATAATATTGTTTTACAAAGGTTGCATGACAGGCTTGTTTTTTTCCCAATGAACCTGGATTGCCATAAAGACTTTTTATAAGGCATAGAACCTATTTTGCTATCTTTTTGGCACTCCACATATGTGATTAGTATTGGAAAAATAATTTTAAAAAAATTCTAGTGCATCAGAATAAGGGTTTAAAATAGCATGTTACTGTAATACAAATTAACACATTTTAATGGCTTTTTTTCATTTATCAACAATATTTTTAAACACAAATGTTGTAAACTCAAAAAACATTAATGAGTTTTCCTTTTTAAGTGAAAACTGCAGGGGGTAAAATTAATGAGAGTTATGCAGTAAAAGACAAATTTGTTAGTTGGCATTGTGTGGGAAATCACATCCTGCAAGAAACATCTCTAACAATTAGACCACGTTAACAGGACTTAATTAACAGAAAGTACAGCCACATCTGCATGCTGCCACATTTACCCACAAACACTTGCCAGCATAGTGTATTTACACCGTCAGTTTGATTGTGTATGTATGTATGTGTACAGTTTGTGTGTGCAGATTTATGGGTGTACCATCCGTAACTAATGAGAAAGTAATGTCAGAGGCAGCTGCTCAGAAAGTTGTGTGAACAAGGTCAGGGAACCACATAAGCGGCAGATACTCTGCTGCTAAACGCCCAGAGCTTGTGTTTTCACAAGGACAACACTGGCCTCACAGCCGTCCTTCTTCAAGATAAAAGTCATCCTCACCCGCTCCCATTGTTTGTCTACATTCATCCATTACACTAGCTATTGCAGCTGGTTAACCAAGTAGTGCAATTAAGTGACGGAAACCTCTAGAGCAGTGTTTTCAGTAGCTATGCCTGTTTTTTTAATTGTCATGCGTAAAACATTTTGTTTGCTTGCTATTTACATATTCAGTTAATCACAAAATAATGATTTAATCACATGATATGCTTATTTATTATTTAAATCAATAACAATTAATATGTTATATATCAATATTTTTTAGAAACACTCCCAAAATTAAAATAAGTTTCTAATATAATTATAATAATAATATATCATTGTTGTGATAGATGAGTAAACATTAAATAGATATAAAAAAAATATATGTGATGAATTTTATTTACATAAAATTTAACAATCTAATTTCCCCTCTTTTAAGGCTGTTATAATGTTTCTTTTTAGCATCTTTCATTTTTTGTTTAATTAATAGTAGTAAATGCATGTGTTAAGTTGACAGCTCTAATTGTAATATGAACGATCAAATTGGATGAAAAAGATATGAAATGAGAAAGCTTGACGGCAGATTTGGCACTTAGTCAGATAACCTCTAATATGCAATTATAAACCAGAGGCGCCATTCATAAACATCAGTGATGACTTGAGTTCAACTGTCAAGTCTCATCTTATCTCTTCTTCATAAATCTCTGAAGCTGGCGATTACCATTCAGAAGATGGCGTGCCTTCCCATCTGTCACCAGGAAAATTGCATCATCATTTTCACAATCCATCTATCAAGCCTGCAGATGTCAGATGGCTTTCTCCCCACCATGTTTATCGCAGATAGTTTTGATAGGCGAGAGTTTATTTATATCCATTCTCAAACAAAATGTGTTTTCGGAACCTTGATCTTGCTGTACAATCTGACAAACAGTCAAAATAATTAGCTAAGGTGGAGTTTCCAGCTGAGAATCTCGGAGAAAGGATCTGGTTTGGGTAAAGAATAGTGACTCCATGTCTGTGTGAGAGCAGACTCCATGTCTGTTTTACAAAGAGCATTCATGGATACTTTTTAGCTTTATTCTAGAGCTTTAATGGAGCCATTCTCTGATGTCACTTTCAAGACATGTCATCTCTTTGATACTCTATGTTACCATTACAGCTGAATGGCTGTTTATATCTCAAGGAGGTGTGTTATACCTGGACCAAGATGTCCATTAGTATTGCCATTTTTTGGAGACAAAATATGTAAGCAATTCTAGTGGTGCACTACTATTTTTTATGTATCCATCATTCTGTCCTTCTAGCTGTGTCAGTCATTCTATCCGAGTAATGTATTTATGCTTTAAGCTAAGTTGTCACAGCTCTGTTTCCTATATTTTAAATAAATCCTGCAGATTCCCCTTCAAAATCAGCCTTGGAAAAGATGAAAAACCTGCAGATATCTATCTGGCCACATTCAAAGCATGCAAATGCAAACTAAAAAATATTTTAAAGGTAATGTTCTTCTTTTGCATTTTTGTAAAGAAAATGTTTGAAAAAACATTTACGCTTCTTGTGCTGAAGTTGTTTTCTTTTTAAGTTTGATCTGTTAATGAGATGCACAGGCAGAGAGACAAAGGCTCTGGTGCTGAGCAATGTCATAATTTGTTTCCCTGCATCCTCTGCACTAAATGAATTTCCCCAGACTAGCAGCTTTCTGCTGAGATGACACATAAATGCACAACTGAGGCATGTGTTTGTAGGATTTCTGTGTGATCTTAGGAAAAATGTGAATTAAATTAGTTTAACATATACAAAATAAAATGCATTCCAGATTGTTTTAAGAAATCTTAATCAATGACAGCCTATACCATGGATCCTGTTTCATTGTCAACTGACAGGAAATGTGATTGTTTGGCACATTTTATAGCTTGAGGTAAATTCAACAAAGCCTCCATCTTTTGTTTTTATTTTCCTGTTTTGCGTTTGTCTCCCTTCAGCTGTTTGATTCCTTCGAGTTAATTGGAAAATAGGTCAAAAGCGCACTGACAGAGTGAAGGATGGAAATCAATCAGCTCGTATGGGCATAAACATGCATGACAACATTGTGTTCATGTCCAGCAGCCAGTGGAACTTAAACTAATCGTTGAAATATGTGAAGCTGGGTTAAATAGTTAGAAAAATCAGTGTCACGTACCTGTTCACCATCCCTTAATAACAGGTTAACATTTCCAGAAAGTAGCTGAAAAATTACACCTCATGTTTCAGGGTACATTTCATCTAGCATAACTCAACCTCAAACATGCATGGAGGAACGTCAGTCCATTTTCTATATGATCTATGAATGTGTCTCATGGGATCATTATGGAGATGACTGCACCAAACCCGTCTGTCCTCTGCAGTGAGACTGAAGTATCTACATTTCTCAGTTCTGTTGATTTCTGACCCTGTCAGGGTTTGTTTGTTTACTCATGCTTTTGTACTGTACGTTATACTTCTATTCTTCTGAAGTGCTGCTGTTTATCAAATAATGATGACTGCTTTGATTTGGAGGTCACTGTTGGTCTTTGGTCAGTCGTAAATACCGGCTCCAGCCTGAAGCTGATATCACAGGCAATTTGACCTTTGAGTCACACTGCTTTTATTTATGCCATAACTTAAGAGAACGAGAGAGAGAGAAGCATTTACAACACACTGTGAACGAATACAAATCAGGATCACTGACGGTCAAATTTTGATTCATTTATTTGTGAAAATGTTTTGAACCCTAGTCTTCTTGCATGCTAATCAAAACTTAACACATCTTACCCATAACTATTAAAATGTGGCCTTTTTTTCCCCTTTTTCTTTTCGTTATTTTATCTTGCCAGTGGACCCTTGACTGCTGGTGAAGTCCCCTTAAAAAGAATTAAAATAGCATCACGACGCCCTGATAGATATCACATATAAACAGTTCTAAGGCCAAACAACGGTCATTCAATAGCAATTTCTTGGCAGCAGCAGAAAAAAAACAGCCGGTTATAAAAGTTTTAAGCATATGTGTTGATAAAAATAGAAGCTTGCAGAGATATACAACATAAAGACTAGGAATGCTGTGCAGTAAAAAGCCTTTCTGACTGTATTCAGGGCAAAACCTTTCATCGCTCTTTGACACAAATTTGGGCCATCGGATTGAAAGCCAAGTTCACTCAAAGTGCATTGAGTTTGCCCTCAACTTCTTGACACTGTTCTGACTGCCAGTTTAATGTGTTGCTTATTGAAGCAGCTTTTTCTAAAGCCCTTCAGAACCAGGAAACCTGTTGTAAAATGCTGAAATGTAGCTTTTCAAAGCAGCAGCCCGATCCAAATATTTCTCTTGAGGCTCTGGTGACATTTTAAACAGTATAAACCACACAAAGAAAGCCTATTAGGCCCCATATTTACTATAGCTTTAAGTATCAAACAATTTTTCATCGCTTTTGAGTCTGGCACCAAAATTATAACAGATAATAATCAAACAAAAGAATGATGATGATGGGAAAACTGCACATTTTCACTGTCAGCGAGGTGGATGTTAATTACGTTAATGAAGTTTAACAAACCTTTATTGCTTTACTTGTATCTGTATTCTTTAATTTGCGGAACATAAGTTCCAAACCAGTTGCAAGATTCTTCAAAATATCATCTTTTGTGCTCCACAGAAAATAGAAAATCGTATAGGAATCATGAGAGTAATTAAATGATCGCAGATTGTAAGTGAACCATTCCATTATGTGTGTGTGTGTATGTGTGTTTTTTTTTTTTAAAGGGCGTAATCTAATTAATTTGACTACATTTTAATCAGCACACAGCCTGTGTGTATATCATTTGAGTTATGAATATGAAATGTGCGTTACTTGAAGATGTAACTGCTTCACACAGTTGGTGAGCCATTTAAGGATAAACATAATGTGCTCTGATGGGACCACACGCTGAGAAAACTCAACAGCACAATGGATCTACCAATAAAACTACATGAAGTCATGTTGTGAATGCATTCACACCCTGTGAAAAAGGCAACAGATAGCTTTGTTAGAAAGAGTGTTTTCATCTAACATGTTAACTCTTTCTTTCCTTCCATCTTCTGCCTCCTCCATCTTTCCTTCCCCTCCATTCTCAGGAGTATCCGGTGTCTGAGAAATATCATCCACTGGAACCTGATTACAGCATTTATCCTGCGAAATGCCACCTGGTTCGTGGTGCAGCTCACCATGAACCCCGAGGTGCATGCGAGCAATGTGGTGAGTAAACATACGCAGTCAAATATTCTCTCCTTATCCTATCACTTTTCTTTTCAAAATACACAAGCAGTGTTCACATAATTCATTGTTATTTCTCACAACATGTGCACACCCACCTTTTTGTTCAATCCATTGTTCGTTCGCGCTATTTCTCTCTCTTCACCCTACTGTTATTCTCTCATTCTGTTGGCACACATGCAGACAAACACAAGTTTATTAAAGGAATAGTTCAATCAAAATTCACATTTGCTGAACATGAACCCCAGGCCTTCCAAGATGTAAGTAAGCTTCATCTGAACAGATTTTGGGAAAGATTTGAGAACCAATGGATCCTCTGCAGTGAATAGGTGCCATCAGAATGAAGTCTGATAAAAAACTTGGCAAGTAAATCAAAAACACCAGTCCAGAAGTCAATAATCCATAAAAATGCTTTCTCCAGTGAAAAAGTCATCTTGTTTGAAACAGGAGAGAAATCTGAAAAATAGATTCCAGCAGTGCATATAATTGAATTTTGATGTAAGAGGACAAAAAGAGGAAGGACTTTTTACTGGGGAAGCATTATGGGCTATGAACTAACTGGTCTCCTGGCCTAAATGTTCCTTGGTGTACTTTTTAGCGAGACTTGTGCTCTGATGGGACCAAAATATGTACCATTGTGTACATACTGTATCACTACAGTTTCCAAGAGAAATGTAAAACTTTAATTCCTTTTCACACTAATTTTAAGGGTATTTTTCGCACAATTACACAATTAATTTATGTCTATGGGTTTTCAAAGATGGGTTTGTTCAGTGGTACACAAACTACAAAGATGAACTTGACAGGCAAGGAACTCCTATCCTATGTAACTACAGTTTGACAAAACAGTTCATACCTACATGGTTTTATCAACAAATGTGTTTTATATCAGTTTTGCATTTGTTAACACTATCAGGTACATTTTCAGCAAATGTAATTTTCTTGTCTGAACTATACATTTTATTGCTTTGAAAAACTGTGCCTGACACCTGGGTCTCTGTTTCTGCTCTCTAACAGACATGGAATCTAACTAGTCTCAGAGTGTATGGCGTTGGTGGGTGTTTTGGGTGGGAATGCAAACAGCTCGGCCCCTGAGTCACCATCCGCTATGCTTCCCCAAGAATTAATTACCCTCCACATTTCTGTGCTTCTTTAATCAACTGAGCCAAGCAATTAATTCATCTACCGCCACATCAACATCAGTCCCAAGGGGCTTTTCCGTCTACATCCGAATTCAGCCTCACACTTTACGATGCACATGTCTTTTCAGAAAGCATCAAGAGTTTGACTGCACCATGTTTGTCCTTGATACATATCTTTCATATTTGCCAAAGCAAATTTGTGTCTGTTTATCTGTATTTTATGCAAGGGCTGACTTAATTGGCTCTTCATGCTAAGAGTTTGCATGGCATCGCATTAGTTCTACCTCTGAACTCCCCTAGAGAGAAACTTAAAAAAGGAAGCAAAAAGTTCTGAGGGGTTTAAAGGCGGAAGTGGTTATTAAGCATTCCTCCAGGTCTTTGAGCAGACAGCAATGGCCTGATTTTACTAGTTTTATTCAAAGAAAGCTCCTTTGAGATATCTAAAAGTGATAAGAAAAGATTTGTGGACAAATGCCTTCCGTCGACCTGTCTAGATGAAATGAAATGAGCGTTATTGGACAGAATGCAGCGCCGGAGGCTGTTTAAATGAGAAGGAAATTGTGTAAATACGCAATGTCATTGATGCACTTGTTTTGAACCGTTTCAATTACAGTTCATGCAAGTGAACCCGGTTGAATCTTGGTATATACAAAGACCATCTTGACTCAATCCTCTTTGCTTAACGAGGTTGAGCTTTGCATTATGTCTTTTTTATGTACAAGATGCATCTGTTAAAAAAAAAAAAACGTCTCGCAAACAGCTCTTCGCTGAGCTCTATAGCACAAAATGACACATTTATTATGAAAAGTGTCACTTTGTAGAGAATTTACTCAAAGCCTGTTAATGAAAGACATTGTTCAGTAAGTAACTGTAAAATTAGCAATAAAGATCCCAAAGAAGCTTATAATCTCTACATGGTCCTAAATTCCTGTCACACCAGGGGGGCTATTATGGAAGACGGTTGTAAAATTCTGCCAAAGTACTTCTGAGAGCCAGAGGACTTTATGACTGAATAAGCTTTTCATTTTCCCCCGCTATTTCGCATGTTGAAACAAACTGAAACCATAGAACACATGTAATGGCCTATGGACTATTAGCTCACTGATTAATGCGTGGAAACAATAAACCTTCATTAGTTTTTCAAGCCCATGTGGCTGAGATAAGTGTTAGCCAAGATTTTGGTTGCTCTTGTAGATTTATAGAAAACTCAAAGGTCTGCAAATTTATAATCTTTCTGTGACCCTTGAATTCCCACTTCAGTCATAACTCACAGCTGTAATCTTCAATCTTGAGCCGAGAGTGACAGATTTTGTATCTTCTCGTGAGACAGTGACTTGACAGCACAGTGATGAAATATAGCCAAAACAAAGGAGCGGCGGCTGGGATTAAACAGGATTAAATAGAGGGCAGACACACACACACAAGCCCCTCTGATGTGGATGTCTCTTGAAAATGTCAGAAGCATCTCTGCTTTCCCATTCAGCTGCAGTTTTGTCATGCTGTCTTTTTAACATCTCTGTCATTCGTGTTTTTGTTTGTGTTTTTTTTATTTTTATTTGGTCTGTTAGATGATTTCTTAATCATTAATCCACACTTTTACAAAATATATATACCGTTGTAGTGTATATATTGTATATGTTCATTAATTGTGTAAATTGCTTTTTATTCATATGAACTATTTTTAATTTATACACCTATAATATTTACCACCATTATGATTACTACCAATTACACAAAGTAAAAATCCAGTTTGAATAGGATTCTTATGAATGAAATAATTTCAGTATAGACTATTTATTATGCATATCAAAGACTTAGACACTCTGTCTACATTATGGAAACTGGTTAAACAAAGGAAAAATTAAAAAATTAGAACAGTAAAATTCCTTATTCCAGTAAATCCAAACTGGAATAATCGTTTACTGTGATTTTAATCGCATATAAATATTTGACCTGAGAACAGTGAGAAGTAAGTTTTTTCATATGGATTTTTAGTATACCATT
>JAUCMT010000068.1:17478506-17491895 GCA_032357475.1 Enteromius thamalakanensis
ATTTATTTTTTAAAACAAAGCCAGGTCTATATATATATCTTATTTTCCTTTCACTCAAAATCAAAATGAAAAGTTTATTGTTAGTGGTATTAGTATTATTAAAGCATTATTATTATCTTCTAGACCCCACTGTATTAAATATAATATGTATCACCACCCACTCTCTTACTCATCCACTTTCTCCACATTCTCTCTCTGTCTAATGTAAATTAAAGGGTTTTTCTCTGACATATACACATATTCGCACGTCGTTCACACATGTACCCACATGGATACGTATTTATTTCCTCGTTTCCTGTCACACACATACACATTCGCCCACATAAACGCACCTGTTCTCACTCTTTCTCTCTCACACTATGGGTAAGGCAGAATATTATTAATCTTGTCAATATTACTCTTCGCTATAAAAATGAGTCGAGATGCTACATGTGTGATTAATTATGTGCATGATGAGTTATGTTTTCTTACCAACCTTTTCACTAAAATGAGCACATCATTTTTTAGAAACAATATTTCTGAAATACATTTGTATTTTTATTAAACATAGTTTTCTAAAAACTCGTTTCGGGAGGAGGGAGCGAAGGCTACACCCACAATTTTTCAATCTCCGCCTTCCAATTTTCCAATTATTCGATCCTCCTATCAGAGCCCTTAACTCTCCCTTTTAAAATAGAAAGATCTGCTCCCTTTCCTCATCTCGATCTTTGTATCCCTCCTCCTCTCCGTTCTCCGCCCCATCTAATGGGGGGGGCTCTCAGGGTTAGGAATCGGCTGTCCGCCTCCTCCCTCTCCCGAGCCCTTTGGGTTATCCACTCTAGGGCTCGGCAGCCCTTCTAACCCTGAGTTTTTTCCTCTTTTAGCAGCACGCCAAATCTGCTTCGCTTTAATTAAGCCGACAAGCCCGAACTCGTAAAAAATATTTTTGAACACAAAATCTACAAAATCTTTCGCCAACTTTCTGAAAAGCTTAGTGTAATGCAAACCAGTATAGTATGACAGGTCACATGATTGACAAAAAACCTGGCTGTGTTTTTTGTTTGACAGATCTATACATTAGTGTAATAAATGAATTATGTCTGATGAGTTTAAATTCACCTTTTAAACCAATTTTTTTACAAACACATATTTATAATCGGTCAGACATGGTTTTCAGAGCTACAAAAAAATGGCAACACTAATTTCAACTTTCAACCTTTTGTACTAATAAAACTACACATATATAAAGTGTCATGAATAAAAATATAAGGGAGAGAGAGAGACTATAAATACAATATAGACACTACAAATATATATATACTGTATATAAATTAATAACTCAATCCAGTTAAAATTGTATAACTTATTTGTGAACGTATGTTCAGTTATTCTTTTTAATAGTTAACTTTTAACTATTAATCAAAGCTTGATAAATATTGGTCGCAGAAATTTACTTCATATTTCACCAAGCTGATTACTCATTAAAAAACTTCCACAGGTCATGTTTTAAGTTGGTTGTCTAAGTGTGTAAGTTGTTTACTTACTTTTTTTAATTAGTCTTCCCATTACCACCATTATATTGTTCATTGAAGCACACAAACACATGAACCACTCACAGTCGATCCAGAACCAGTCATGTCATATCAAGGCACTGCCTCGTCTCATGTGGAGTTACATTCAATTCATAATCTCATTAGTAACCTCTCTTTCTATGTCTGTAGGTACGCTCAGCCGTTCGTAAGCGGTGGCACCGCTGGCAGGATAAGCACTCCATTCGGGCGCGGGTGGCACGGGCCATGTCTATACCCACTTCTCCAACACGGGTCAGTTTCCACAGCATCAAGCAGTCATCCGCCGTCTGACCAGAAAACAAGTGAAGCATCTGCCCCCGTTTCTTCTGCTCCCGCTCTTTCCGTCCTCAGCTAACCATCCACATCCTCTGCAAAACCCAGGGATAACAGCTATGGGCCAAACAGAGTATGAACCTCAGCTGAAACATAGATGAAGGCTGGAAATGTACAGAGATAATGAGGTCCACCTGCCAAACACAGAGGGGAAAAAACGCTTCAGAAACAGATTAGAGCATCGGTGGTCTCAGACAGCAATGGGAGACCATGGGAGGAACCTGACACACACACAAAAACAGTTGAGAAATACTGGCAGAGTGTATTTATTTAATAGACAGAGTTATATATGCCACAGAGTTTTCTCTTATTGGAGAGCTCAGATTATTCCTAAATATCAGAGTAAGATACGATATAATATACACTACATGGCCAAAAGTATTGCGATTTCTAGCTATACATGTGTCTGAATGGGATCAAATCCATATCCTAGCATCTACTGGAAACCTTCCCAGAGGAGTTCAAGCTGTTATAGAGAACAAACTCCCTATTAATGCCAATAGCGTTGGAATTAGTTGCTCAGAAATCATATTTTTGTGTGTCCACATACATTTGGCCATATAGTGCAATAGTCTTAGAAGTTTTAAAACAAGATGATGTAATCGCGGAAGAAGGTTGTGTTTTCAATTGGAAAACAAATGGTATCTTTGAAAGATCTCAATGTGAACGTTCATTATTGTTTTTGAATCTTTTGACTGGATACATTGGGTTCAAGATGTTCAGATTGTGACCCTTATATATTTATTTCATTGCCCACATTGTTGCAGTTAGTAATAGTTTCTGTAGGCAAACTCATTGAACATGGACACTTTTGGCTTTGATATGATGAGTACGTCTGTTGCCATGTATATCATGCAGTGCAAAAATTGTAAACAGTTTTTACATAGATGAAAGGTACATGTTAATGCTCTCTAAGCCTGTTCGCATCCTGGGACTCAAGGATATATCTAAACCCCGGGGAGAAAGAGGAAGGAAGCTCACAGGAAAGGGAACATCATGAAAGACTCTCGTGCCTGCTAAGGTAGAAGACGGTATGCTCCAATGCTAAATACATAACACAATCTTTTAAATAAGGGGTTTATCAGAGAACAAAGAAAGGATTTTGATTTTATCCTGCATTTGAAGCCTCAGCCAAGCGGGCGATTGAATGTATTTCAATTAACCACTCCAGCTCTTCTTTTCATATAAATTCCCAGTTATCAAGCGGTTTTACGAGATGATCATAGTACAAAATACTTCTCTAGAAGTTGGATTCTAGAGACTATTTCAAAAAAGTAGACTGACGTGACTGGAAGCTGTTGGTGGTTTTGTTGCCCAAGAGCCTTATAGGGATGGTTCACCAAAAAGGACAACTCTGTCATCATTTACTCAGCCTCATGTTTATCTAGAACTAAAAAGGATCACAAAAGGAGAAAACCATACTATTATGCGATAAGGATGTATTGAATTTAGACTACATTAAGCTATTCCAACACAGTCTCATAACTTAATTCATGCATATTTTACGAGGGGCTAGTTTTTTTTAATCCCGATGCCCTCACTTGTTAGTCTGGCTTCTGCAACTTTAAAGCTCATAGGAGCTTATTCTGGCCAAGCTACAGTAGCTACTTTGCTCGCGAAATGAATGTAGCATCAAAGGAAGCATGGGCGGGCCCAGGCTACTCACTTGTATGATTTTGTATGATTTGTGTAAACCCCAGTGACGCACGTCCTGATTTTGCCAAGTAGTATGTGTCCCAACATTTTTTGTTGACCCTAGAACAACATTTTAATGCTAAAATATAGTCTTGATCATATCTCCACACCTAAACCTACCCTTACCCATAAGTACTACATAAAATCAGAGGAAATTATAAATGACTGACACTGATGTACAAGCACCACTGACTGTAAGCCTAAACTTCTTAAAAACTGTAAACTGTTTTTTTTGTATGAATTTGTATGATTGAGGTTGTACAAATTAGCCACCTCATTAAACATGTAAATATGAATTGCCGTGAGATCAGACTTGAGAAATGCAACAATTCGGATCAGTGAATAAATGAGTTGAACTGAATCAGTTTGATTTGTGAAAAACTCTTCCATTCATAGACTGCTTTTGTGAACCTAGTCGGCTGATACACTGAAAAGAATTAAGTTCACAATTTGTCTTTCGCTGTAGAAAGAAATGGGTTAAGAACAACATGGGGGTGAGTAAATAATGACGTTTTCATTTAGGGTGAACCATCCTATTTTAAAATGTCCGTTTTTTTATATGAAGCAAGGTGCATTTAAATATTTACATTGCTACTGGTGTGGGCAGAAATTTATGGACAGCAGGGAAGCCACCGTGTCATTTGTGGACCATATATATATATTCTTTTTTTTATTTTTAGTTTCTCTGGACAGCTATTCTGTGCGGAAGTACGTTTGAAAAAATAGATGAATAGTGCACTTTTGTGTTTTCTAGGACCAGCTTCTTCAGTTTAAATCCCAACAGAATCAGGCTCAGCTAAATCTGCTCCTGTATCATTAGAGTCAAGAGAGATCTGCTTGCCTCCATTTAACGTCCATCCATGTGTTATTACCCTCGCCAAGCTGAGCCTTCAATGACCGAGTCCCGTGACCGCTCACTGCTGACTCAGCACAGTAAAGCAGATTTAGCTTTTGTGCTCATACATCCAATCAATCACATCTGAAAGGGAGAGCAAGGTTGTAAAAAAGAAGAAAAAAAAGTAGACTCAGGACCTTCATCTATGCCTCTGTGCACTTCTAAGCTTCCTGAAGTACTTGTGCCAGAATCATTTGTAAAGGCTTCAGCAGAGTTCATATTCAGTCATGCTTGTTGTGTACGTGTCCAGTAGCACCATATATACGAGTTAGACATCTAGTTGTGTATTTATAGGATGACTAGCATTGTGAAGTTTGCTAATTACCATATAGCAGTGTGTGTACCTGACAAACTGAGGACCAAGCTTGTGTCACTGCTGCTAGTAAACTGAAACACAAGGTTCGTTTTAGTGTCGCTACTAAGTTTAGGACTAAGGATTTGTCAGTTTTTTTTATCTATTTTCAGGCTGTGCTCAGTCATTTTGCAGTGTAATCTGATCTGTTTGTTCTGACAGTGTAGTAAATATCCGGATGTCAGCAACTGAGAGCTGGAAAGAGCAGACAGAAGGTAGAATGTTTATCATGACATCGCTCCACTCTGCTGAAATCACAAGGCGCATAAGAAACCATTAGTGTTTTTAGCTATTCATGCACTTTTTGTGTACAGAACTGCCTTTTTGTTCACTGTTCACTAAATGAGGAAAATTGAGAGTATATTCCAAACAATACTGATTACTTTATTACTATTATCATTCAAAATTTGTGGTCCGTAAGATATTATTAACCAAGATGCAAAGAAAAAATAATTACATTTAGATAATTATTAAAAGGCAATGCTGTTATTTTGAACTTCCTGTCCATCAAAAATATCCTGAAAAAAAATAAGAATTCAGGATTCTGAAAAAAAAAAAAAAACTTAATTCACAATGATTTGACATCTTTCAAAAACATTAAACAATAATCTCACCGACCTCAAACTTTTGAACAGTAGTTTTTTACATATTTTAGCACCCCAAATAAATATTAAAATATCTCAAATCTGATTGATTTTAAACCACATGTTGTCTTTGTCTGTGGTTACTCATTATAAAGCCTACAGTATAAAATAGTCTGGCAAAGTTTATCTCAAATTGCAACAACAAAGGAAGATCAAATTACAAAAATGAAACAAACCATCCCATTTACTGGCAAGCCACTACAGTTTCTCTAACAGCACTATATACCAGTGGACAAAAATATATCAGGAGATAATGTACTATCAAAAGGTCATTAAGGGGTTTATTTTGAGACAATGACCCTCTGACTGTACATTATTCCATGACTGTGCTTATCATTTAAATGCATAAATGGATATGAAATATTGATTTTATTTGAAATGATTGGATTATGTCACAAGAAAGAGTCTGCAGACGTTTTCTGTGCAGTTTAGTGGTCAGTCTGGCCACGATTGACCAATCAGATTCATGTAAACTAAGAATAGCTGGATGCTGAATAGCAAAACTCCTCAGACAGTGATGGATGTGATGTGGACAGAAATGAGAGCAGCATAAGTTGCTATTTATGTCGAACAGATTTGCTTGCTGGGTCGTGTGGAATCATGTCACCTGAGGGATCTGATTTAGCTTCATGAGCCTGAAGACTTTCACAGCACTGCTCAGACACACTCCATCAGCCTTTCCCTCACTATTTATAGCACTTTAATAGTAAACAGCTCATATGTTCACTTCGTATACAAACCTGTGGGGCTACTAATAAAAAGGCCATCTAGAGATGAAGTTACAGTCTATACAACATTAAATAATATCACAATATATTATCCTCCTTAAGAGGTAAATTAGGGATGTATCTAGTGACTTAGGTGTTAGTTTGAACCACATTCTAGTGCTTACAATGTTTATTCGTACCTAAACCTTTCATTAGCCAGATATAACATAACTCAGTATCACATGTATTATTTACAAATCATTAAATCAGTTCCAGAAATTATGCAAATTCAGTCTTAAAAATAATGGATCAGTGTATCAGCAACCTTTAACTTGCACTGGATATATAACTATCAGGCGGTTCTTTTGAAGGTGAAGTGTGTCCTGTAAATGTGTCCCATTTCAATATTTAGACAACTGTGTGTAAGCCATTCATAGTTTCATATATATATATATATATATATATATAAAGAGAGAGAGAAAGAGAGAGAGAGAGAGCCTAACCCTACGGCTCTGTGATCATTGTTTGGTTTGCTGGAGCAGATTTGATTCAACCAATGAAAGTGCGACTACCTGGTGTGCTGTTAGTTTTCTAGTTGACCAGATTCTTGATTTTCTCTCAGCAAGCAATAAAATGAGTGAAAACCCCTGTAAACTTAAATTAAGAGAGCTGCCTGAGGCCTATCTTTTTTTAAACTTGGACCAGTAAGCACCAAGCTAGCAACCATTCAGGACTCCCTATAGCAACACCCAAAGACTATAGAATACCCAAGACGTGTCACTCGTATAGTTTTGAATGAGACGCAACGCTTGGCATGGCTGATAATCACAGGAAGCCCCGCCTTCTTAATAAAATATCCAATCGCTGATCTGTAAAGTCAGCGCATCAACGTGCCTAGTTCTGGTTGCTATAGAAACGGTCAGCATTCTGAGACATGTGCCTAGGAATGCGCTGAGAGGCATTTCAAAGATGGCCGCCGAGTGACATAACTTCTCTTAAAGAGACTTTGAAACCACATAACATGATGTTTTAAGGAGTAGCTCACCCATAAATAAATATGTCTTTGTTTCTTAGTTTAAACAGATTTGGAGAAATGTAACATTAAAGCGTAACACTTGCACATGTTTGTAAGAACAAATGCATGATTTAGACATTTTAACTGCAAACCATTGCTTCTGGTTAAAATATGAACCAAGTATCTTCATTTTTAAATGAACTATTCCTTTAGTAAGTAAGTAATTCGGAACACCTTAGCAACCTCTAGAGGCACATAAATGACACACTTCAGCTTTGAAACACCAGTGATAAAAGTGATTTGTGGGTTTTGCGGCTTGTGTGTATCTGTGTAGTAGAGTTTGATTTGAATCAATTTTTCCCTTTGACTTTTGTTTGTGGGTCATGTGACCTCCAACAGCAGTCAGCATTCCAAAGCAATCTAGCATTCTCCATGCCCTCCAACATATGCGATATTCCAAAGAGTGGCATACACGGTGTGCTCCTCCAACGTGCCTCAAAGAAGGCCTAAAAACACAGTCTTCTTATGGCTTATCGTTTCATCTCTGCACATAACTCAAATACCTTCTTCTGTTCAAAGACAGAAACGTCCAGACTCACCATTCTTGGTAAGGTCAGTGTCTGTATCAGATTTGTTGGCTGCCATTCTTCAGCCGGAATCGGACGTTTTCAGTATTAGTTCAGTCATTTCTAGTAGTGTTTCTATTTCTGTGCTGGTGAGCCTTCGCTTAATTTTTCTATATCTGTGAGAAGCAACACTGGTGTTTGTTTCTGTTTCTTTATTCATTTAAAATGTTTAAAGAATGTTTTCCTTGTCACTGTTTAAGTCTTGTTTTCCAGTATTTAATGCGTTTAAATTTACTTGGAAAATAAAATAGGATCTTGTTTCGAAACTATACATTGTATTTTAAGTATAGGTACATTTATCTATACATTTACAAGTTTTTTACTGGAAAACAACACAAAAATACTGATTCAGAAAAGTATGTTTGCAAAGTGTATTTTCTCTTTTTGTAGAGGTTGTGAAGAAGTTCTTCCAAAGTTGTGAAATGTATAGAAGGTCCGAACAAGTACGAGCTGTGTAGCTGTATTTGTAACCACGATGTCAATATGTGATCTTTTTTTAGGTATTTCTGTTGTGTTTAGTCACTGATGTGAAAGTGTACAAAGAAGAATTTATTTATTTATACATGTATGGCACAGAAAAATATCTATATATTTATCTCACTATTTAAAGAGGTCAGAAAACACGAGTCCACGCGTGACTCATATCAATATATCCAAATCATAAATGTCCAGAATGTGTGAAGACGATGTAATCTTGTATGTCCTGGTTTTTGTGGTTCTGTGAGACAATCTTTACCATAAATCTGTCATTTTCTGCAGTGCTTCAAGAACATTCTATTTATTGCTTTTACTCCTCTGTTTGACTGATTTGATGTTTGAGAGAATTTAGGAACTGTACAGAAATTTATATTAAATCAACTCCACACAGATTAAAGTCATATGTTGAAGGCATATAGTACTGTGCTGATCAAGATGTGCATTAAATTGTTTTTGTTTTTTAAATATTTTTTCATTTGTGGTGTGTTTATGTCCACAGGTTCGGTAAATAAAAGCTGCTGTACTTCATTTAAATCATACTTTATGTAGCAACATCACGTCACTTCAAAGATATTGAGTTCCTTGAAAGGCCATGTTATTGACTTTAATCTTCTCAGTATGTCATTACATCATGTTTTTGTGATTTTACAGAAATGTTTGAATGCCTTCTTTAGGTTCAAATGACATATGATCTATCTGAAATGATGTTATATATTCTTCAGGATGTCCTGAACGCTTTGTAATTTGAGCCAGAACATTGTGAGTTCAGGAGAATGTGGGTGACCTGTTTCAGAAGAAAAAAAAATATTTGTGTTTCACACGAAAAGGCTATTTTTATCTGCTTCACTTGGCTTGAAAAGCTCAAAATAGCATTTCTTCACAATTTTGTGTTAACTGTTCTAATTCCCAAGCTGTTTCTCATTACGATAAAAAGCATTTGATTACCTTGACACCTTTTTTCTTAGAATCGTCGTGTAGACTTTGACTTTATGCTTCTTCCATGCTTTCCTCTGACCGAACCTTGACTTGCCTTAGACTATCAATAACAAATACAACCTACAATTAATCTGACAAGAGAGCTCAGAAGTCGTTCAGGTGTGAAAACACCCTAGAAGGCCTGGCTTGTGAAGACACATCACAGACAGCATATTAAAACTGAGGCCAAACAAACAGAGAGAACTTTATGCTGTGGCACAGATGTTAAAAGCATTTTTGTTCCACATAGAAAATGTTTTTGGTACTTTTGAGGGAACTAACACCCAATAAACTTAAGTAAGATGATCGCTGAAATGATTTGGATGTGGAAAATTATATTCACAGCAACACCTGCCTTGGGAAATCCCTACGCTTTTGCTAGTCTTGTGCAATATCTGTTATGTGAGTGTTGTACTACACCAAAAAGTGCCATCGGAATGAGAGCTCAAACAGCTGATTTAAACATTACAATAGTAATCCACACAACTTCAGTCCATCAGTCAACATACTGTGAAGTGAACAGCCCAAACAAATTCAAAAAATGTTTTCACTTCAAACCTCCAGTTGAATATGAGGAAAACGGCACCCATGCAGACAATCCATTACGGTGAGTATATTTTCCGATAATTTGGGTGAACTATTCTAAGACAAAAATAAAACCTGAAAACATCAGCAGTGCATAAATCAATGTGAGAATTATAATAAATAATGGATCATGTCAGGTTGGTTTCCATAAAAAAAAAAGAAACACAAAATATGAATTTTTTATCTATCTGTTTTATTAAGCTGATGTGAAATGGATGTTTGGGTGGATTTATTTTGCATGATTACAGCTACAATGATGCTTTTGAAAACAATATGCTTCAGAGCAATAACCATAATGGTTCTGGAAATTGTCAGAAAGTCATAAACATATTAAATGAAAAAAAAAGCCCAAATGGATGCACATATATTTAGCACGTTTTTCTGCCTATATGTTCATTACTAATATCTGCACACTCACTCTCCTGTCAATTCCTGTTGCTGTTTTTATTTTTTCTAGCTCAGCATGAAAGCATGCAGCTTTTGGTGTACAGTATCAGGTCATGGTGATCACAGCTGTCAAGCTCCAAAAAAAAAAAAAAAATATAATAAATGTAACTCATACATTTAACAAAACATAATTTTTTATGTGAACAGTTCCTTTAAGTAACTTCAATTTAACAACTTTCCAAGTTTTTGGCTTAAGACCCCCACACGGCTCCAGCTTCTACGAGGGTCTTTCCCTGACATTTGTACCATATTATTGGATTTCTGGTTAAATTCCCACATAGACAAAGAAATAGGTCAGAGCAGAGGGCTACAATACCCAACGACCTCAACAACTCCTGAAAGATTTGGTTTTGAGCACATGAAGCTCACGCAAAACCAGAAAACCTGTAGAAATCTTCTGAAAAAATGGATGAGAGAACAACATTGGAGAAGTTTTGGACTTTGTTTGATCGTGATGCGTCTCATGAAGCAACACTAGAGCTGCTACTGTTTCAGAAAGACATTCTCAAACCAAAGAATGAACTCCACAATACATACTTCTGTCACATAAGGCCAGTTCCTCTATGCAGAGCAAAATAGTGTAGAGTAAAAGCAAGAAAACTAAAAGCAAGGTCGCTGTCTTTAACTCTTACAAGCTGAATGCTGAGTGTAGGCGTGCAGAAACTCTCAGCTTTGATTGCTGGGTTTAATGCAGGTTCGACAGCTTCACATTTATTTATATGCATATTCATATCCACCTTGATGTCGATCTTTCAACAATACTGTAGAGAGTAAAAGGCAATTGATACATTTTTAAACTTACATCAAAACAGTTTGTCTAATTGATGCTATCTTAACCCGAACTGTTAAGGTCGGTTCACACGCACGCGAATATCGCCAACGTTTAACACCTTGTGACTAAGCAAAGTGAGTGAGTACACCGAAGAGTAAGTGTGAAAGTGTCATTTAAAAAAGAAACAACTGGGGTCTAATTTTTTTGGTTTGACGCAATACGTAAAAAACTGGCTGACCAATGAGATCGACGCTTCTCTTCACGTGTGTGATATTCATAAAAAAGCTTCAATATTTGTAGCTACATCAACTCAATATGACCATATAGTTTAGAGGAGAGATATCTGACTAGCATAAGTAGCATAAAAGCATCTTTTCTCTATTTCAGATGTCATTTGTAAACGACTTAATGAATTAGAAATTTATGACAGATGGTATATAGAGTTAACTTGACATTGAGTTATGGTAATGCAGTTTGATCCATGTTACGGGACCACATTTATCTGTTGACGTAATGCTGAGGAAAATTGCATGTTTATAGTTTATTGTCACCTATTAAGTATGCACAAACAATTAAAAGATGTGGCGTTTTTCACATAAATTCACTTGATGGCACGAGATGATGGCAGCTTTGGGAGATCACAGCTCGAGTTTGTGACACATTTATATGCTCTAATGCAGCAGCAGTGCTTTTAACAGCCCCTCGCTTCCTGCTTGATGTTAGGAAGAGCGTCATGACTTTGCCCAAGGGCACATTGCCCACTAAGACTGCCAGATAGGAAGATGCTCACTTCCTGTTTACTTCATCATTATTCATCTTTATCAGATTGTTGTCAAAAGCTGGCAGCCATTAGAGTGTCTAATAAACAAACATTCATGTTCTTCAGATGTAAATGCCTCAATTATAATGTAAAGCAATGCTTGGATTCCTATTGTTTAAATCAAAATCAGGAACTGCATGCTCAACAAATGACATTTTAAATAAAAACTTTCTTCATTTATTGCCATTTTAAGGGCAATATATATGTATATATATGTATGTATATATGTATATATATATATGTATATATATATATATATATATGTATATATATATATATATGTATATATATATATGTATATATATATATGTATATATGTATATATATATATATATGTATATATATATATATATATAATGTGTGTATATATATATATATTTTAAGGCTTAATTTTTCAAAACAGAAAACTTTTTTTTGTTAATGTTTTACTTTTTGTTTAAACTTTTTATTATTAATGTTTTATTGTTTTAGGCTGTTAGCTATATTTCATTGTTGTTGGTTTTTGCAATTGCAATTTGATTGAGATTACTGTAATGCAATCAATATTTATTTATAAATAAATATTGAATATTTTAGAATATTTTTTTATATTATTTCAAAATATTACTGGTTTTACTTTATTTCTGATTAAATAAATTCAGCTTTGGTGAGCATAAAAAAATTCTTTTAAAACATTTCAAGAGTTTACGCTTTCCTCATAATGAATAATAAGCAAGTTTGGCAAGCTGTCTGGGGAGCGAGCCGGGAGAACAGCGATCTTCGAACCCTAATGGATAGAACCCTAGTGTGGGCAAGAGTTTGGCGTTCGCCCCCTCGGAAAGTCGTGAAATAAAATGGAAAACGGAGGAGAAAGGGTGAAGGCGGGATGCTCAAAAGCGGGAAGTAGGGAAATGAAAGCTGGGAGAATTTATAGTGAAGGGGAAATGATTTGATTGGGTGCGAATAAACAAGGAATGATTAGGTAACGGGCTGTCAGCTGAGTATGATTACTCGTTTAGCGATCCTCTCGAAATTATGTTTTTGCCAAAACATTATATATATATATATCACGCTTCACGCTTTCCTCATAATGAATAATAAGCAAGTTTGGCGAGCTCCGAACCCTAATGGATAGAACCCTAGCGTGGGCAAGAGTTTGGCGTTCGGCTCGTTCACCGTCTGTCCCCCAAAAAAGCTTGAAAGGGCAAAAATGCAATGAGAGAGGATGCTGGACAACGGAGAATAGTAGGCAAAATAGATTGAAGGTAATGTAAGATGACGAAATTAAACTTTTGTTTATCAGTGCAGAGATGGTCTCTGTAGTCAAGACGACGATGATCACTGGAAATCAGGTGACCCCAACTAAGCAAGCCAGAGGCGACAACGACAAGAAACCAAAACCCCATCCTTGGCAAAATAGAAAAAATAAAAAAAAACTTGGGAGAACGTCTCGGTTACGTATGTAACCCTCGTTCCCTGAAGAAGGGAACGGAGACGTCACGTCGGTGACCGACGAA
>JAUCMT010000068.1:17527085-17540035 GCA_032357475.1 Enteromius thamalakanensis
GATCTGATCTGATCATCGTTCAGTCTGGAATGGCATAAAGTAACAGAACAAACTAAGACAGTCTCAAAAAAAAAAAGTAAAAAAACCTACCTTAAAAGCTTCCTGAAAATCTATAGCCAAGTGTACCTCGGAACAGAAGCTGTTTTACCAAAAGCTTTTAATACCAAATATTTAATTGATTTAGTTAATAGAAGTTAATTGATCAATTAAATCTATTTATGACATTATTTTTGAAAGCATCCTCATTTTACAGCATTTTTACACAAGTGTCTAAAACTTTGTACAGTACTGTAGCTTTCCAGGTAGTTTTTTTTTCTTCATCTTGGAGACATTGCCACAGTTCTTCTGGAGTTAGTCTGTCTCAGTTTGTCTCATCCAGACAGACTGGATGATGATCAGATCAGATCTGTGGAGCACTGGCGGTTGTCAGACAACAATCTCACTGCATTATTACAATTAATGTCAAAAATAATGTTTGAAAATGTAAACTGATATTTCCAACTCACACTCTACCGCAAAAGATAGAAATAACCCACTTAAAACCATTTTTTTATGTTGGGGAAAATACTAGTGGCCTAAGACTGCCCAGTACTGTATAATAATGTATACTTCTGACTGCTTCTTGCATCTCAACTGTAAATCAATTGCTATTTTGTTGTCTACAACATGAAATAATAAAAGTGTCTGCTAAATGAATAAATGTTAATGTTAATGAAAGAATCCCATTATAATATGCACATGAAAATAGTAGAAACACTGGACATAACTATGTGGCACCTTTTTGCAGCAGCAACTAACAGTAAATGTGTGCAAATATAGGGCCCCATTCCTATATCTGCCTGAGGCCCCAAATTCACTAAATCTGCCACTGTCCCCAGTTCTGTCAGGTTGGATGGTAAACGTTGGCGGACAGGTCTCTCCAGAGATGCTCAATTGGGTTTAAGTTGAGGCTCTGGCTGGGCCATTTAAGAACAGTCCTTTAAACTGTCACAGTTATTTTTGCTGTCTGCTTAGGGTCACTGTTTTGTTGGAAGGTAAACCTTTCGCCCAGTCTGAGGTCCTGAGCACTCTGGAGAAGGTTTTGGTCCAGGATATTCCTGTACTTGGCTGCATTCATCTTTCCATCAATTACAACCAGTCGTCCTGTCCCTGCAGGTGAAAAACACCCCCACAGTATGATGTTGCCACCACCATGCTTCACTGCTGGGATTGTATTAGACAGGTGATGAGCAGTGCCTGGTTTTCCCTGCACATACTGCTTGGAATTAAGGCCAAAAAGTTCTATCTTGGTCTCATCAGACCAGAGAATCTTATTTCTCACCATCTCTGAGTCCTTTAGGTGTTTTTTAGCAAACTCCATGCAGGCTTTCATGTGTCTTACACTGAGGAGATGCTCCCGTCGGGCCACTCTGCCATAAAACCCCGGCTGGTGGAGGGCTGCAGTGATGGTTAACTTTCTACAACTTTCTCCCATCTCCCGACTGGATCTCTGGAGCCTGACTGCTTCTTTATCTCTCTCACCAAGGCTCTTCTCCCCCATAGCTCAATTTGGCCAGACAGCCAGCTCTAGGAAGGGTTTTGGTCATCCCAAAAGTCTTCTATTTAAGGATTATGGAGGCCACTGTGCTCTTAGAAACCTTAAGTGCTGCAGAAATGTTTTTGTAACCTTGGCCAGATCTGCGCCTTGCCACAATTCTGTCTCTGAGCTCTTCTGGCAGTTCCTTTGACCTTTGATTCTCATTTGCTCTGACATGCATTGTGAACTTTAAGGTCTTATATAGACAGATGTGTGGCTTTCCAAATCAAGTCCAATCAGTATAATCACAGCTGGACTCAAATAAAGGTGTAGAACCACCTGAAGGATAATCAGAAGAAATGGATAATAGTTAAATATATGAGCGTCACAGCAAAGGGTCTGAATACTTAGGACAATGTGATATTTCAGTTTTGCTTTTTTAATAAATCTGCCAAAATGTCAACAATTCTGTGTTTTTCTGTCAATATGGGTTTGCTGTGTGCATGAAAAAAATTAACTTAAATGATTTTAGCAAATGGCTGCAATATAACAAAGAATAAAAAATTAAAGGGGGTGTGAATGTACCCACTGTAAGTTAGACTTTGTGTTCATTATTGTTACCGGCTTTTATTGTCAGGGAGGAGTGTGTTGATACGCAAGGTATTATATTTTGTGTGTTAACACAAGCTGGTTGAGTAATAAATTGATAAACCTGCAATTTTGTATTCAGAACAGGGACTGTACTTAACCATCCAAGTGTACAGTATTTGCTCTTTAGATGTTTGTTCATTGTTCCCGGTGATTTAGTGAAGAAGTGTTCTGCTATCTCATGCTCAATATAATTACCATAATTATGTGGTATCCATGTTTTTAACAGAACAACAATCCTATTACTTTTAGTCCCCATGGTAACTGCTAAGTGGTTTGCCCAAGACCAGCTTAAGAGCTTCTAGAGTGGCAATTTAGGATTTACTTTTACTGTTACGGTATAAACACAATGCTGGCAGAGGACCAGCATTACATTACAGGCACCCCAGGTTGCTCATAAAATCAGATTCTTAATGGAAGCTGCTGGGTTGCCAAATTAGAAAAGTTTTAAGTAGCAGATTCATTACTAACCTCTGTGCCTTTTGAAAGTCTGCCCAGCCCTTGACTAAAGGACAAGACTTGTTCCTGAAGGTCTTCGTGCGTCAGGTGTGTAACTTAAATTACCTCAAAAGGTAATGTTTTTCACTGAGAATCAGTTGAACAGTTAAAGCAAACACAAGTGTCTACAGAATTATTTTATATCTAGTCATTAGTCCTGCAAGGAAAAACATTAAGAGGTCACTTTATTAAGAGATAACTTAAAAACAAAGATTATTGGAGTATGTTTTACAAGTCAATTCTAATACACTCTTTCTACATCAAATTGTATGTTTAATTCAATGTGATACTTCCCATTTTTTTTCAGAATTAATTGTGAAATTTACTAGCAAATTCTAAGTTAATATTGCTTCAAAAATAAAAATAAAAATCTGTGTATTCTTTATTTAATCCACTATGTGGCAGAGGGAATTGTAAATTAGTAAACAAGTACGAAAAAGTTGAAAACAGCAAAAGTGTCGTGTCATAAAAAACATGAAAGTAGATATTGATGACTATTAAAGGTGTCATCCGGTGCAACTGTTTGGACTGAAATGTGTGTAAGGACTGTGTGCACACAACCACCCTACAATGATAAAGATCCACCAGTTGTTTTCTTTTAATTTAATTAAAATAAGTTGCCCCTTCTGAAATCAGGTCATTCTCAAATGCATGTCGGTGTGGCATCACATCGACAGAGGCCACTCCCACAATAGTTGACTGACTGCGTGTCACACGGACTGAACTGGTGTCTTACCTCAGACCCACCCTGAGTGAGCCGTCATCAGACCGAGATACAGAGACAAGCAAGACTCTTAAGAGACTGAGGTGTTTTAGAGTTGAATGTATTAATGAACATAGGAGTAGTCATTTACTCCCGACATCTGAGTGATTGAAGATGTGGAGGATTAAATTTATGCTTGGTTCTGAAGGAAAACGCTCCCTTGATCTAACAAAATGTGTTACGTCGAGTTAATCATTCATGATCCAGTCTCACCTACAGAAGCAGTGAGTATAATGTTGTTTAATGAATCTTTGCAAATCGCCTTTCCTAATAGTGTGCTAATTAGCAAGTTTCACTTTGAATACAGCTAAAAAATACCCTCCGAGAGTGTCTCGGAAAAGAGGGGCGGAGGCAGCGGAGCTCGTGAAAATTTAAAGGGCAAGTACACAGAACAGAGTGATTTCAAAAGAGCTGTTTTTGACAGGGTAAAATTATCTTTGAGAATTTAAAAAAATAAACTATATTACAAACTTTCCATTAAGACCCTAAAAAAATCACATAAGCTTGTGGAAAATTGGCTTTGTTAGACTCCTTTAAATAACAGCAAGAAAACACATCTTTTTATAGTTTCAAAGTCCAATTCATGAACAAGTGACTCTTATGAACAGAATCTTTTTTTAGTGAATCAAAAACATACAGCGCCACCAGTGTAATGTAAACATGAACAAATGACTCTCCTGAGTTGGACTTTGTAATAAATTATTTAAAAAGACTATGTATTTATATTTAGAATTAATTAGGCCAATCCTTCACTGAATAAACTCACTAAATTTATTAAAGCAGTTTCAGAATAAAGATCACCAAATCCAAATGTAATTAAAAGCTTGTGCTGAAACTGATTCAGGAAATGTGTACCCAGGAGGAGTAAGCCATATTGATTCCATTAGCCAACGATATATAATGCTTAGGAGAACTATTAAAAGCCAAACCAAAATACAGTGATGCCATACTCAAATTAACTGCACAAAGATGATTCAAAATTCATTCAAACTCCCCTTAAGATTGAATTAAGGGTCTAATGACAATCTGTAGCAATGCCAGAGATGCAAACTCGGTCCAGCTCTGGCTCTCAAAACATTTTTCTCACTTCATTTATCCTGACTGCTTATGTGCTTAAAATGTCCACACATAGGTTCTGGTCCATTTCTCTTCTATTTCATCAGTTAGTCTTCTTGTTAAAAATTTCTGAATGGAAAAGCTGTCAGCAAGATGTGTTGAACAGCTGAAAACTGTGAAAATGTTGACGCAAGCCATATTTGTGCTAATGTCCAGAAATACACCTACTACATGTTTGGAGTGTCAATTCAGGTATTTAAACATTAGGATACTACAACTCCCTCAGACGTCACTTTAATCACTGCAACATCAAAGGTTTTGAAAAAAGGTTTCTTCTGAATTCAATTATGGTAAGGCACAATTTACTGAGCTCTAAATACCTATTACTTTTAAGGTTTTCTAGGCTAGTTACGCCAGCAGCTAAAGACTCTCTTCATGAGTCACAAAGTCATTCCGATTCATTCAAATGCATTGATTCACACGTTAATGACTAGGTTTTCACTCAACTTATTTGAGCAGTAATAGTTCACTGTTACTACACATGCAACAATTTGTGGCTTTGTTTTAAACTATTTTCATTGGTGGGACAACATAAACAAAGCAACTGTTGCCAAATCAACTTTGACTTCTTTATTAAGCTATTGTGTAAAAGCCATTTCACACTCAAAATCTTGTTGCTTGTGTGAATCAGCAAAGCAATTTTTGGTAATATGCTAAACATAGACATACCAGCATAACACAAAAATATTCATATAGCTTTAGAAACAGCTCTACAAATAGATTATTCTATGAATATATTTTTATTGCATATTACTTACAGCATATTTATTCTCCATGCCAATTTGAATAATGAAAACAGTTACAAAATCAAATACAAAAACAGGAAAAGTTGAAAAGACTGTTGAAAAGTGCATAAAAGTATGTGTGGGGTGCAATTTGATTTGATTTCAAATTATATTTCAAATGAAAAAAAGTGAAAGCAGATCATGTTTTTTGGATTCTAAGCGGTGTTAAGTGTCGGTTGAGCTCAGTTATTTTTTAACAAATCAAATAAAAATTTGTCAAATTAAAAACATGATATAATGCATCTATGATTTGATTTGGCATTAAAATATAGTGCAATGTAGGAAGGATTTTTTCTTATTTGTTTGGAGTTTTTCACAGGTATTTTGAGAAAAAAAAATCCAAGAAAAAAGAACGAACGTGTAAATTTTGTAGTTACAATCTTTATCCCTGCAGTTTTTTATAATTAGTGCTTGAACAAGTAGTAGGAAATTGATTTTTGTAAAGACAATTGTGATTGAATACTAGAAGCTCCTTTAAATTGAGAAGCAAGTCATTGACATCACAATCCCTTGCTGACTCGTCTTTATAGATTTCAAATCCAATGACATGCAGTGGTTAAATGTTAATCTTAAGAGTCATGTATCACAGCATACAGACAAACATAAACAAATGTTGATGATAAATGCTAAATTTATTGATGAAAAATAATGTTAATGCCAAAGTTCAAATCAATACAAATGCATCTGGAAGAGTGACACCATCTGAAAAAACCCATTATACAGCTGAGTTATACAGCTGACACAAAAAGATTCAGGTTGCTATGAAGCCAATGTTGGATGAAAAAAGCAGATTCTCGAGTCTGACTCAAAATGATCAGGCAATGTTGGTGCCATTGTTTACAATACACCAGAAGCGCATGCATTTATCTAGTAAGAGGTGTTACACCTCCGGACAATATGCAGGTAAACAACACAATGGGTCAGCTAAACAATCTGAACCAAATGTGAATTTCTAAGGGAGGAACCAGGAATATGCCATTTTTATATGTAAAATTTGTGTAGAATAAAGATAAAATACATTAAAAAATAACATGAATTTGATAAATAATGTGATTATCACATTTATTATTTATTGATTTTTTAATGTGATTGGATTGCATCTGCACTAAGGATTTGCATAAGGCAATCTGCCTGCATTGGCGTTTAAACATTTTTATTTCTACTTCTGGCAACAATATTTAAACTGGTATGACTTTAAAACGTATGCAAATAATAAAGTAATGATGACGAAGAACATGAGCAAGAACATGACAGACATGGTAATCAAAACCAACACAGGCACCATCTTGCTGGCTGAGTAATAGATGCTAAAAAGAGTTTTATTTTAAAGCCGCACTTCCCCTAACAGCAAATGAAGGAAAACAGCAGTATGTATAGAATTCATTGCATTACATTTTTAAGAATGAACATTAAACATTAAACAACACAAACTTAGAGATCTTTCATAGACAATGATAAATAAATAAATAAAATGTTCTCACTGTCTCTCATTTTGAGCTTTCTCTTAGGAGTAAAATCTTAATAGAAATTAACTTAATAGTTTTTCCTAGCGAGTAATGAGATTGCTCACTTCTGATTTATTGCACAGATTCAGTGTTGCTTTTATGTTTTTTTGTTTTTTTGTATAAATGTGGCCAATATGAGATTTGAAAGTGAACTGGTCCAGAACCTGAACTGACAAACACGTGCAATAGAATACTGTCCTATGGAGGGGAATAAAGGTAGTGGTTTTTTATTATATATTGTCCATGATAAAACCATAATTGTTGTTTTAATGATGCACGATTTTACATTATCTTTAACATTATTTTTTACAATTCAAAAAGCAATAAATGAATTAAAAGACTTATGTTAAAGACACCGTATGTCCTGTTTTTGCACTACTTTGACAACAAAAAATTATTCCAAACAGAATCACAGCCTTTTCTGACTGTGTTTCGTTCTTGAATGAATCATACGCTTAAATGATTTGGTTTGATAGTATTGACTCACTTATTCGCAGTCACTTAGAGTCACCACTGTTTTAATTTCACATTAAAGATATTTTATTATTTAAGTCAATGGACACTTAAAAATGCCCATGAAATGTAAAAATCAGTTAAAACACAGAATATGAAGACAATCAAAAACTGCAGGAGTCAGCTCTCCAAGGCAGTCTTTAAGGTATCAGCACAATAACACGCTCAGCAAGATATTTCCCGATTATCATTATCGATTAAACACCAGAAAATATTGAGGTATTACCTTTTTGTCAATATCGCACACCCCTACATGGAGGTGACTGAAGTCAGTGTTTATAAGGTGAAGTACAAGGACAAAACAAGGATTAGGATTTCAGTCACTTGCAAGAAACTATCAAAATCGAATTGTTTTGTATGATAAATAAATAAACATGCCCAAACACGCCTAAATGTTATTCTAAAGTAACATTGCATATCTTGTTGCACGCCACTATTTGTCAACACACAAACAAATTACCCATAATATAGGTCAGGACAAAATCAATGCCAGTCCATAAACATAAACCTGTTTAGCTGTATCTAAGCAAACAGCATTAGAACAGATGCACACACATCACTGGATGACACTAATGAATAATGATGGACACAATCAGATGTAGCTGCATGCACTCAGATCTGCTGGAATGGGGCATAAGTCTACTCACTGTGACTTATTTAATTGTTAAGTGGTTTAAAACCTTCAATATTTGCATATATATTTGGTTTCCTTGTGAAATTAAAAGTTCAGATATGGTATGATGTTTCCTCTTATGTGCACTCAAGCAACAGATAAATATACGTCTCTCTGTTTTGACCTCTGGGGTCGAATTCATTCAATTTATTAATGCCCAATAGTTTTTGACCTGCTGTCTCCCAGGCAATTGTGTCTCAAGAGTAAAAGGTTGTGACCCCAATCTCATCATGTGGACACAGATATTGTTTGACCTTTGAGAATATGTGTGCATTTATGTGCATTCATGGGGAAATGCCTTTAAGACCTTTTAGAGCAGGAAAACTAAACTGTTCCTCTAAATGCAGTCTCAGTTCAAGCTTCACTCAGAAAAGATATTAAATCATGCATGCACCCTCAAGCAACGACATCTAAACAGTCTCTACAAATTTGTAGCAATCTAACCTCACTAGGGTAATTAAACCTTCCAATTAATTTAATTATCATAAACATCAGGCAGAGCATTTGACACAATATTTAAAATTGCTGCCTGTTTGCACGCAAATTTCCCTGTGGACACGTTTTTTTTTTTTTTGTTGTTTTTTGACATGCAATAAATTAATTACTTTTAAACATGATATAAAGGTTGCTAGCAATGCTTAAAGGATATTTTTTAAAAACATTAGATTTAATCTTACACAAAAATCAAGAATTCCAAATCGTAAAAAAAAAATCAGCCTTTTGTCATGTATTTTTGACACTGATTAAGTATTTTACTGACTTCCCCTCACTTTAAGCATCATATAAAGTGAGGTCCATAAGTATTTGATCACCCTGTGATTTTGCAAGTTCTCTTACTTAGAAATCATGGAGGGGTCTACAATTTTCAGCACAGGTGCATATCCACTGTGAGAGACCCGAAAAATCCCGAAATCACATTGTATCCTTAGAGATGATATCCATTAAGAGATGATATGACTAGACAATCATCCGATATGTTTGAGGCTACGCTCCGGCAGAAAGCTAAGAAACTGGAGCAGATTAACCAACAAGATTCAAGACCTGAAAGATTGCGAGCGCGGTTCAAATCTAAGGATGGTTGGCCTACCGGAAAAGTGGAGGGCATGGATGCATTCGCTTTTCTAGAGGAATGGCTCCCCAAAGTTTTGCCGGATTGCTTCTCTACATCTCTTATAATTGAACGGGCACATTAGGTTGGCCAAATCAATGCGAATTGTCCCAGACCAATATAGTGATGAAGTTCCTGAACTATAAAGATGTAAAAAAAAGCGGCCAGGAAATTAAAAGAGATCAGTGAGTTCCCAGACCTGTCTGCAGAGACCTGTCAATGCCAGCGCTGCTTTGATGGAGTAAAGTCCCAGCTGAAATCCATGGACATCAAGTACAGAATGCTATATCCTGCTCATCTGATCGTTGCTCAAGACCGTCTCAGAAGTTGAAGAGTTCATTCGGGGACTGAAAACTACCACGAGAATGAAGCTAAATTTATGAAGATTGGAACTAACATGCCAATTGGTATGCGTACTTTATTTCCCAAAAAATAAAAAAATAAAAAATTGAAACACTGCCAAAAGCACTGAAAACTGAGCCTGGCTGTTATAATTCTCTGATCATACAGAGGTAGACCTGGAAATTCCATGTATCCTTATTTCTTATCGCCTTAATAAGGGTATAGATTTTTGGTTGATTCATATTATTTCGAGCGTTTTCAAGTTGGTTACAAATTCATATAGGGTTGCTCCTCAAACTGTGGATCTACCATTTTCTATAACCAAAGTTTGGAATGGGGTTTCTATTGGTGCAGTTTGTTCAGGGAAATGCACTGTTGTCTATGGGAGGTGAAATAATGAGCTACACAAGAAGTAAATCTAAAGGTTTATTATAAAAATCTAAAGGTTTATTATAAAAAGGTTTATTATAAAAAATTGGGAGACCTTGATCAACAAATTAAAGAATTTGAATTACAACTTTTTAAAAATAAACCCTGAGAATAAAAAAAATATCTTTCATTAAAAGCACAGTACAATGAGCTTATTAGTAATATAATAGCTACAAACTTGATATGGTTAAAACAGTCCTACTATGATCAAGGTGAGAAACCTGGAAAGCTATTGGCTTGGAAAATAAAAAATATACAAACAAGTAGGGCTATAAATTATATTTTATTATTATTATATTATGAAAAGTTGTATAATTCTGAATGTTTGGATACATTAGTAGATCAGAATAATTTTTTAGAACAAACTTGAATTTCCCCAATTGGCAGAAGAAGCAAAAATAGACCTGTAAAACAATTTAAGTATTGGAGAACTGATGGATGCAGTACAAAGTATGAGCAACGGGGCCTGACGGCTTGCAAATTTAGATTTATAAAACCTTTTCTAAGAAATGTATACTGAGTCATATGAATTTTGCCACCATCATTAAGATCAGCACTAATTACTCTTGTGTTAAAACCAGGAAAATCTCCAACAGATAAAGCATCTTATTGGCCCATCTCACTTATGGCCTGTGATACTACAATATTACGTAAAACTTTATTTATATTCATATACCAAAAGTAATAAGGGATGATCAGAATGGATTTGTTCTTGGCAGACAGGCCTTTAATAATACTCTTAGTTCTAAATGTTTTATATAAAAAGCAAAATGCTAAAGATCATTCAATTTTGTTTTTAGATGCTGAAAAGGCGTTTGACAGAATTGAGTGAAATTACTTGTTTGAGACGCTTAAACATTTTGGATTAGATAGAGGTACAGATAGAGGTTGTTTTTATTTGCTATTGAACCCTTGGCCATGACTATTAGAAGAAATCCAGACATAAAGGGTATGAAGATAGGAGAGAGGGATGATCGCATATCTGTTCGTGGATGACATTGTTCTATTTCTAACTAATCTGAAGAACTCCATTCCCACACTTATAAATATTATGGAAAATGTTTGAAGATTATCAGGCTATAAAGTCAATAATAGTAAAAGTATTCTACTTTTATTAAATGATCAAGAGAGAAAAGTCCCCTCAAGTTATATAAAATTTACCAATAATTCTTGTGGTTTCACATATTAAGGGATTAAATTAACACCTAATAGATGTTACAGTGCCCTTTAATTATGAGCCTTTACTGAAAGGAGCTACAGAATCTTTAGACAAATGGAGTACAATGCACATTTCCATAGCGGGATATGTCAATCTTGCCTAAACGTCAATACCTCTTTCAATCTATTCCTCTTCCTCTTCCACTATCCAATATTCTATTTTCTACCCTCAAAATTTTTTTTACCAGGTTTATATGGAAAAATAAACAACCTCGGCTGCGTCTTTCTCTCCTCTACTTACCATACAATCGAGGAGGACTTCAAGTACCAAGCATAAAACTATACTACTGGGCGGCACAGCTCCGAACAGCAATGTATTACTTCTCCCAAAAACCAACCATCTTGGGTCGATATTGAGAAAGAAGAATTGCCACTCCCCTTACAATCATATATATATATATACGCTGCAGAAGTTAAAATACTTAGAAAGTCCACCCTTAATCCCTTTCTTAGGAATAGCCTATTGATTTGGCTTTTTTGAAAGAGAAAATATCTATCTCTTCCTTCTCACCAATATGGGGCAATAACTATTTTATACCTGGAAGAAATTACATGGGGATTAAAAATGTTGAAAGGATCGGTTTACTGGCCTGAAAACAAAGTCCAGCAACCTTGCATGTCCAGTATAATTAACAGCGAAAATTTAATTTAATTTTTAATCTGGCTCCGTCTTAATCTGACTCCAATTTTAAGTGATCATTCAATTATTTGTTCATTGGAGACCTGATGTGTCAGAGTCTGGCATCCCATCTCATAAACATAACCTCGCCAGTCTGATAATTGATCAGCGGTTGGAGGGGACTAATACCTTCTCTGCCAGCCGCCAACTACTTGCTTTTTGCAAAGGAAATAGTTTTCATAGGCTTTAACCATACCCAACGTATCAACTTCAGTGATAAGCATTTAATCAAAAGTTCTTAGCAAACATGGCAACTGCTCCCAAGCCTTCCGTCATTATCCTGGTCGTAAAATTATGCACACAAAAGCGTCCTCTCAATCTACTGGTCACAATGGATTTCAGCAGTCCAAAATAAATCAAGAAATGATGTTTATTTTGTTTGTCAGGTAAAATTATATCATGCCAATTACAAAATTAAACAACGAGAATCCAATTCAATTTAGAAAAAATACATAACCTCAATGAATCAAAAGGCATACCTGACTTTCAGAGAGACACACTGCAAAATGCAGGAGCCCTTGGAGGCGATCTTGGAGCGAGAGAGAATTGCGATGCTCCGACTTTCATAAAAGCTCGTCTGAAGTTTGCCTGGGACCATCTGGAGGATCCAGAGGAGTTATGGGAGAAAGTCCTATGGTCAGATGAGATCAAAGTAGAACTTTTTAGTCTTAATCCCATTCGCCATTTTTGGAGGAAGAAGAATGATGAGTATCATCCCAATAATACCATACCTACAGTAAAGCATGGGGCTGAAGCATCATTCTCTGGGGGTGTTTTTCTGAACAGGGGACAGGACGACTGCACTGAATTAAGGAGTGGATGAACGAGGCTATGTATTGTGACATATTGGGCAAAACCTCCTTCCCTCAGTCAGAGCATTAAAGATGGGCCGTGGCTGAGTCTTCCAACATGACAATGACCCAAAGCACACAGCCAGGAAAACCAAGGAGTGGCTCCATAAGAATCATATCAAGGTTCTGGAGTGGCCTAGTCAGTCTCTAGACCTAAATCCAATTGAAAATCTTTGAAGGGAGTTGAAACTCTGTGAGAGAAAAGATCTTTATGGAGAAGTGGGCCAAAATCCAACCTGATCTCACGGCAATTCGTACATATTTTACGAGGTGGCTAATTCGTACGAATTTGTACGACCTCACTCG
>JAUCMT010000068.1:17547117-17600667 GCA_032357475.1 Enteromius thamalakanensis
GCTACAGCTGAAAACAGACTAAACCACAAAACACAGACATAGAACAAAACAAGAGAAAAAAATCCTGGCTCATGACATTAACTGTATTATGTGTAATGGATGCTATTTAAAGTAACTGAAAGTAGTATATTTTCTTAGCGATAAACGCTATTTACACTATAGTGAAAACAACAAAACTCAAACTGTGCATATAGTTATAGATTATATTTACACAACTATAGCTACTACTTACTGCAAATTTGTCTGCATCTTAGTATTGCAGTACATTACAAAACAGTATTCAGTAATAACCTGTAGAGTGTAAATAAACATTTTTTATTTAAAACAACCTACCCAAACATACCCCATGCTTTTTCAACCTAACTAAACTTAGTTTATTATAGATTATTTGCTTATTTTTTATGTAAAAATAACAGCCATCCTGATTAGATTTAAGATTTGAAAAGGGAGAAAAATATAGTTTGGCAAAAGGTTGGATTTGAACCCACATCGATTGCGTTAAAATAACTGCTAACTATTTGCACTTTTTGTAAATAGACACTCCAATAAAAAAAACTCTTACTTAAAAAAAATCAATTATCTTAAAATAATTATCTACTTTAGGCAATCCAAGATGTAGAAAGATGTTTCCTTATAAGAACAGATTCTGACATTTTTGCATTACATCACTTGCACACCAGTCCTCTGTTATGAATAGGTGCTGTCAGAACAAGAGTTCAAGCTGATTCTTAATAATGGATTTGTTTGTTACAAAAATTAATAGATGGTCACAGCTGGACTAAAGTGGTGTGGATTACTTGTGGATTATTGTGACATTTTAATCAATTGTTTACAATCTCATTCTGACGGCACCCATTCACTGTAAAGGATCCATTTGTGAGCAAAATTCAACCGGGGTTGTGCGATATATATCGAAATTGTTGTTTTACTTGTGTAATTTGACATTATTGAGGTAAAAATGCCCATAAAAGGTAAAAGTCAATATAAACTTTTTTGAAAAATATTAATTTGAACTGACCAAATGTGAGTTTATCCAAATCTCTTCTGATGTAGAAACAATTTTGATCTGAATCTTGGATGGCCTTAGGGTGACCCTATAGGCCACACTCTTTGTGAACACTGTATTCTCATATATTGCCAAAAGCAAAATATAAACATAAAAATATTTTGTGTCACAATGTGTTGTGCTTACATAAAAATGTCTGTATTTATCTGTAATATCTGTATAAATCAATGTTTTCCGCATATAAAAGTAATTTTGTATAGAAATTAGCTTTATGAACAGTCAGAAGATAGATGCACACAAGAAGATACATTATGAATAGCACTAGTGCCATCTAATGGAGCAGATCTGCATCCACAGTAAGTTCACACTGTCCTAATAATCAACAGGAAAAACATTGCTGGATTGTTCATTAGAACCAGAGCTCAGTTCAGTGTTTGTTGGGGCAGCAATCTTACTTCATTTTAGTATTATTTAGTTGGTTGTATTAAATTAAATTAATTTGAAAACATATGTTGGTAAAAATTTTGGAAACTCTTAATCAATGAACATGCCTGAGTTTTTGCAAATTCTACATTATTTTGTCCTTAATTTAACAATCCTTTATATCAAGTAATATTGAATTGACAGCATAGTATGAGAAATACAATGTATGTAGTCATTATTTAACTTAAAGGGGATCAGATAAGTTATATTACTTCCTGGACTACAAATAATTTATTGTATTTACTGTATACACATAAATATCAAAACAACTAACAATAGACTAGCTCACAAAACAAAAAACAAAACAAAAACCACAGAAATGTTGCAATGGCATGCCATGTTACTGCTAAATGGCGTTGACAAGACACTGATGTGAATGTATAGTTAAAAAGACATCCATGTGGACTGAAACCGCCTCATGAAGTCATTACATTGAAAATATGATATGAGCGGTTCAGTATTAGAATTCTAGTCTGGAAATACAGATTCTGGCCAATATACTGTATCATAACCACTTGCCATCAACTTGGGGAAAAAGAAATCTGAGAAGACATCTGTTTCACAGACACGTTAATATTTATGTTATTGTTTGAGGGGTCTTTTTGTTTTCATTCTGTTCTTCAAAGTGAAATTCAAAGTGAGAAATATGTCACACTGAGTGTGGTGACCTGATCATACTTACTTCAGACTAAGTTTTGATGTTTGTAGTTGTTACTGAATTACACTAACAACTTCATGTTTAAATTGGCTTACCATTTCAAGCCCTTCTTAGACAAATCCACTTGGTAAGCCCCACCTTTCACCTATTTCCAGTCAAGTCCATCATCTATTTATTTAAAGAAAGAAAGACAGAAATCTCAGAAACTGTTTGTCACATCCTGCAATAAATTGTGCTCCTTCAGCACAAGTTGCTCACACACACAAACACATGTTGGGTTTCCATGTTTTATGACATTCTACAGACATACAGTTTTTATAACAGTGTTTTTTTTTCTACCAACCATACACCTAAACTTGCCCATCAAACAAAACTGTCTGTATTTTAACAATATCAGAAAATGAATTGAGTAATTTACCATTTTCCTAATGGGGGCCAAAAAATGTCACCATAAGGACAAGGTTTTGGATACTGCCATCTTTGAAGGGACATTTTGTCCCAATAATGTATACTTAAACCTAACACAAACACATAAAAAATGTAAACTGAAAAGGAGACTGAAGGTGATGCCTAAAAAACACGTTTCATCAGTATATAGTGTAATAAACTGCCTAACATAGTATAGTAGCTATTGATTATTACATGTCGTGCAGATAATTGTTAGCCTAACTTATATTACTCTCCACCTGAATATCTGAGGTAAAGTATGCTCGTTTAGCTTGCTTTAATAACTGGCTATTGTATTGACACCAGCTTATTTGATCCCCGTAAGTACTATATATGATTATGTTTTACAAACAATAAAGAAATTTAACATTTGAACATACCGTAAAGGCAGGGTTGTATTGGGGTTTACTATTACATTTGTTAAAGCTTACAGTCACCGATGCTGTCTTTAGTTATTACCTGTAGTTTTATTAGGAATAAAAATGGTCTTAACCAATGTTAGACGGCATTCTATAAGTAGTGTGCATTTTATTTCAGTTTTACCTGTCAGTTTTTACCTTATGATTCCGCAAATGGAATTTTCCCATTCGCCAATTTTCGACAGCCTTCGGCCCTTATCGTAATGTATGTATTTGAATCGGTCGTGTTCGGGCATTTCCGGATTCACCGATAACGGTTGGAATGTTCAAATCTTCGATGCTAGTTTTGCTACTTCTGGCCTGGAGTGGATACTGAGCTAAGATAGCGACTGAAGAAGGAGCAAAGAAACCAAAAAAAGGAGGTGAAGAGGAGCCTGGCTACGGAATGACGGTGTTGCAGGAACCTGTCCAGGTATTTGAGCTAAATGTTAAAGCGCCCTGTTGTAGACCCAGTTGCGGGAGAAGACTTTTATCCAGCGCGAGAGACCGGATGATTGAGCGCTGCTACACCGCGGCCTCAGTTAGCAGCTAATGCTAACGGCCTCTGCCTTTTACCTCACACTAAACCTGCAATTAAACATATCACACATTGCTTTTATTTTAATTTAAAATAGCTTCTTTAATAAACCATGCGCTTGTCAACTCGGGGCATATTGTTTGTTAGTAGTTTTCAAGGAAAGCTAATGTGTTGTATTGCAGGTTAGCCAGCATCCTGATTTATTGGGATTTATGTTGGGTTAGGATAGTGATGTTTTATCTTGCGTTAGAGAATGTCAGTGGGGTTGAGGATAATTACACATCGTGAAATTAAATGTTTTGCTGAGATGGTTGGTATTCACAAACACGAAGTAACGTTAACACAAACTAGTGCATTAGCAATACTAGACCTGGTTAGTGGCCTGATATAGAACCTCATCAGCGATAAAATCATACCATTTAATTTCCTTGTAAGGTAAATGTATAAACTGTGGTGTTTAACGGGCCAACACATGTAAAAGGTTGTGGGTTTATTCTTTGCCAAATACCAGCTAGCCAACGGTTCATCGAGCACAGCTGCTATACCTGTGTGTGGGTCTGTCAGGCAAAAACCCCAACATCAGTTGAAATGTATTTACATTGGCTATGCCTCAAAGAAAGAACTAGCAGCCTAACTAGAGAATATTTTTGGCCGTCCAAGCGCGCTTATAGGCATCTAATCTTTCAGTCAACATCATCTGGTTTCCCTTCTTTTCTTCAGCCTTTGTATTATACTGTATTATACCATTTTTCACAGAAGATCATTTCATATACATTATATTAAAATCGCAATCAGTACCATTGTTTACCATTGAGAGCCCATTTCATTTGTAATGGTAATGTTCTTAAGTGTATACTTGCTGTCAGGTAGTCATCATTGTCTTTAGCCCTGATTCATTAAATGCTGTGGTTTGTCATTGTTGTGACGCATACTCCTTTTCTTCAATTTTAAAAAGGATGACGGTAATCTCAGTTGTGTTTTGGTCCATAGGCTGCTGTCTGGCATGCTCTGAACCACTACGCCTACCGAGATGCAGTATTCCTGGCAGAGAGACTCTATGCTGAGGGTAATTGCACAAATTGTCCTCCATACAGGCAAACAACACCCGCTGTTTCCTCTCGTCTTTCATAGCTTGCTTTTCAGGCATTGCATTAAAACAAGTTTATGTGACTCAAAATGGAAGCTGACATTTTTATTCATTTTACCCATAAAGATAAAGGTTTTAAAGTGACTTGTGCTGCATGCATTGTTCTTAATTAAACTTTCCACAAATAATCCTGAAAATGTTGAATAAGAAATTCATAAATGTACAAGGTCATGGTATTGAATTTTACTTGCACTGCAAAATGTGAACATATTAATCAGTATTTTCATTTAGATTTCCAGTACAAATATCTAAACATCCCTAAATCAAGATACAATTTCTTGAAATGCAAATTGAGCATGTGACGTCTTGTTTTCTGAGAAACGGAACAAAACGAGTTATAATGCTTTGAACAAATATCTGTTAGTATGGTATGAAAACCTGTTTTTTTTTTTTTTTAAGTTTGTGTTGGTCTTTTAACCATAAACTCACTTTATTTTAATATGGCAAAACATTTACTCAAGTAAATGTATCTTGATTTAAGGATTTTTTCTCCTGAGATCTGTTAAAAATTGTATTTTCAAATTTTGAGACATGAATAAGATATTTATGTTTATAGTGCATGTTGAAGTATTAGGTTTTATTCAATTTGTTCCTTGTATTTTCTTTGCTTGGTTCTAATTTTAGCTGCTTCTTAATTTTCTTTCAGTCCATTCAGAAGAAGCGCTGTTCCTCCTGGCTACATGCTACTACCGTTCAGGAAAGGCTTATAAGGCCTACCACCTCCTGAAAGGACACAGCTGCACCACGCCACAATGCAAATACCTCCTCGCCAAGTGCTGTGTAGAACTGAGCAAGTATGGATGAACTAATTATTCCCCAACTAATCATAACACATGACTCATCATCATCGGATCCCAGTGTCTATATCTATGTTTATCTCTTCAGTAAGGATAGTTACTCTGCTAAAATGTCGGTACTGAAATTTCCCAATACTTAGTATTCAAAAGCAATTGCTATTTGCATTGTCATAAGATTTGCTGTTATGAAATATGTATGTGGCTTTTGCAAGCAGCCACCTGTCTGAGAGTGAGGCAGTTTTACGTATTACATATGCTGTATGCTCGTTTGAGAAGTGCCGAGCTGTAGTGAGAGGAAGAGTGAAATAAGTGCAGTCAAGACGGACAGTTCTGACCTCTCAAAGTGGAACCGATACCAATGAGTTTAAAGGCGGATATCAAGTTATTCACACTCGTGCTTTGTGTTATATTTTTTTGGTTCTGTTGCTAAAACATTATTGCACTGCCATGTTTGTGAATATTTATGTATAATTTAAACACATAATTACAAGAAACTAGATATAAAATCTAATATTTTATAAGAGAGTGCAACACTGCGGTTATTTGAACTAATAAGAATTAAGCTGTGTTGTCATCAAGTCATTTTCCATTAAATGTACCTTTTATGGAAAAAAAGCTGGTAAAAGGGACTGAAAGTTGTTTAATATAATGCTAAAGTCACTCTCGTGTGTGTGTGTGTGTGTGTGTGTGTGTGTGTGTGTGTGTGTGAGACACAGAAGGTCAGGGGGCGGTGGAAATTGTGGCAGGCTCCAACAAATTAATCAATATATGGGAAACCTGGCTTTACTCTAGTATTGAAGTAGACATGCCTACCTGAGAGCAATGTAGTGTAATACAAAAGGATGTAATTCATAAAAAATGAGTGGGGTTTTTAAACCATACATTTTATTAGCCATAAATACTATGGCAAGCATGAGTGGCTTTACTTTTAAGATCGGCATCAGGTCTAAACAGTGATTGTCGTCGTATGAATTTGATTACAAATGTGCGTTTTCTCAATCAGGTTGGCAGAGGGAGAGCAGATCCTGACAGGAGGGGTCCTGAACAAACAGAAGAGCCAAGACGACATCATTACTGAGTTTGGAGACTCAGCCTGCTTTACTCTGGCACTGCTCGGGCAAATCTACTGGTATGTTACGCTTGTTTGGCTACTTGCTTTCACCTACTGAAGATACGAAAATATCTGCTTTGCGATTGTTCCTGGGAAAGAGCCGCTAGTGAGAGGCTGTGTTTAATTTGTTGGATGAAGCAGGTTGGTACCAAAGCTCTTTATCTGTAATGGATTTAGAGGCAGACAGCCACAGGGCTGTTTTGACTGTTTTGTTTTGCACTTGTGTAGAGCAGCACTCAGTTACTGTGAGAGATTGCTTTAAGAGTTCTGAATATCTTTAGATAAGGTGGCAAAAAAAAAGCTTTTATGTTTTCTCGTAGGAGAGAGTCTGCTTTTCCTGTGCTTCATGAGATGTTTTGTTAAATGGCCTCACAACCCACACTCTTACTTTTGTGCTAATAACAAAGAGAACAATGACTTTTGGTGATGTGGACTTCACTACACAACCAGTGTTACATTTTTAATATTTGTATTTTTACTGCAGTATACTTCCATAGACATCAATACATTTGTTGTTTTATTGCTCTCGCTATTTCTCTAGGTTTTTTTCATGACTGAATGTGTGTTTGTTGACATCTTTAAATGTGACATTTTCCTTCAGCTGGTGATTCATTGTCCTTTATATTAAATCCAGTACAATCTGCTGTTGTCTTTGTTGTTGGATTTTGAAGTAGTGAAAAAACATTTTCAGTGATTAACATTTTTATGATTATGCTCCTTTCTTTGTTCCTGCAGCAAAACAGATCGGATAGCAAAAGGAGCTGAATGTTACCAAAAAAGCATGAGCGAGAACCCTTTCTTATGGTCTCCATTTGAGTCTCTGTGTCAAATCGGTCAGTTCCATTCTCATTATTAATTAGGGTCAGCATAAGAACCTGCACAGTTACAAGACTCCCTGAGGAGAAGATGCCTGATAATGTGATTTTAAACTCTGCTCTCTGTGCTACAGGGGAGCGACCGGATCCAGAGCAGATCTTTAGATTGACCTCTTTGCAGAATTTCAGTGGAGGCAGTGGAGGAGTGGCCCCTCCTCCTCCCATCAGCCCCGCACACACACCTAGTAACAACATGGGACACAGACAAGTGGACACCGTTCTAATGGAGACCCCACAGGATACATTGGTATGTCCTTTTTGTGTTTTTCATGCATCTTGTTGTGTTTTATATAAAGATATGTATGTGCATGAATTGTTTGTGGATATGTTAAACATTGTGCATTTGGATTATTGTCTTCTTCTCCAAAGGAGCTAAACCGACTCAATCTAGAATCTTCTAACTCAAAGTACTCCCTGAATACGGACTCCTCTGTGTCCTACATCGATTCCTCTGTCATCTCGCCAGACTCTGTGCCACTGGGCACCAGTGGCTCATTATTATCCAAACAAGTGCAAAACAAACCCAAGAGCGGCCGATGTCTGCTGGGGGGCACGGCCACACTTAGCCCTCTCACACCAAGGTAATGACCATCGGTCACTAAGGCTGTCGTACCTCACACTTAACTGTGCATGAGATTTTCTTAATGTAATCCCAAGCACTGTTTTATTGATTCAGGTAATGGATGTGATTATTTGGCTCTTAGGCTTACCTTCTATTAATATATCTGTTTAAAATTGTGCAGTTTTGGAATTTTGCCTCTGGAGCCGAGCCCGGGAGACCCAACGTATTTGCAGAATTACAGTCACAGTGGAAGTGGGATGGAACCACCTCCTCCACCTGGCCCTCCGAAGAAGGTAGGCCTCTAGCGAGCATGTGCTCGATGCTTTTGTATAATTGTTTTTTCTTTGAAATCTGTATTATGTATCAAGGTATATTTCACTAGGGGAATGTAGTTTAATGTAGTTTATTTTGTACACCCTTTGTGCACACGTGTTTGTATTACTGTAGTGGTAAGCCTTTGTTTGGCTAACTTAGTTAGCTTGAGTGCAGAATGGGATGGGTTTCGGATACAAAAATGGTTTTGATGTGTACCTTACATGTAATGCCATTTTGCTTTTTTCTTAGTATTGTCTAGGTTATACTTTGTAGCTTTTAATCCAATTTTTTAATTGTCTGGGATAGGGCTGCACAATATTGGGAAAAAATTACATTGCAATATATTTTTTCCCTGCGATTATATTTTGCGATGTGTACAAATATATTTATGTTCATCAGCATCATCCTTTTTGTATCCAAAATAAGGACTGCACGGTAATCATCACAATCACTGTGCAGGCATGCGGAACGTGCATGTCACCCCAGCAACAAGTACCCCCCCATACAACAAACTCGTGTTTACTGTGTGCTACCGTTCTCTTAATACACTATGGGCCTCTACCCTTCACATCGTATGTTCCGGCGATGTGACTATGGCTTACGTGCACATCGCAATGTCAAAACAGAATATCGTTCAGCCCTAGTCTGGGATAGTTAATTCAATCTGTTGTGTTTCTTAGTAATTAATTGTGAAGTTTACTAGCAGGAAAGTACTCTCTGCTGCACTAACTTCACTGTTGTACATTAAACTTTTATTCAAAAAAAGTCTTCAAAGTCAATTAGTCTTCACAGTTAGCCTTCACATTTAATTCATGTGTTATGTTTCTTTGTAATGAAAGGGTTACTCCACCCCAAAATGAAATTTTGTCATTAATATCCCATGTCTGTTAGATTTGGGACCGTCCAATTGACTGCCAAGTACTGAACACTGTCAAGGTCCAGAAAAGTATAAAGACATTGTCAAAATACTCCCATCTGCCATCAGTGGTTTAGCTGTAAAGTTATGCAGCTATAATAATACTTTTTGTGTGGAAAGAAAACAAAAATTACAACTTTGTAGTTTTTTTTGTTGTTGTTTCTTCCGGTCACCTTAGTGCCATGTTGGAGAATATTCACTGTACTACGGTGATGCAGAGACACTGATCAGAAAGTTATTTTTGTTTTATGTACAAAAAGTATTCTCGCTGTTTTGTCAAATACAGATTGAACTACTGATGGCAGATGAACTATTCTGACGGTGTCTTTCATACATTTCTGGAACTATTTCATAACCTTTCTGTGTCTTATTTATAATACAATCTATCCAAATCAAATATTTAAAAAATATATTTATGTAAAGTTTATTAAAAAAAAATTTACTAGAACAAAATAATCTTTATATAATAAACTGTATATTATGTGCCATTTTTAGGCTGTCAGTAGAATCAGCCAAGTGGGGACGAAGTCTGTTTTTGCACAAAGTGGAAACAGCAGAGAGGTCATTCCAAACCCTTTCAATCAAACTCAAACCACTGCCCCACAGACCAGGTACATGTCACAAACATTTATACAGGCAACTCGTGCATCTGATAGTGGCGTCTGATGACATCTCTTTTTACTTTGTAGTACTACACCACAAGTGCTGAGCCCAACCATTGCTGCTCCCCCAAATGTGCAGCCACGGCGGAGCTCAAGACTCTTCACCAGTGCCAGCTCCACTGCCAAGGTACTGTCTTTCACACATACAAGTTTATCCATAAGCTCTTTAGAGGAAGTGTTATCAACACTCTTTATGATGGAATTAAATAGGAGAACAGCAAAAAGCTGAAAATGAAGTTCCCAACCAAGATTCCCAACCGAAAGACCAAAACAAAAACGGGTAAGGGAGGAATCACCCCATCTAACCTGAATGAGAGCATCGAGATCCTCAAGCTTGATTCCTCCATATCGGAAGGAAAAGGCAACATCAGCTCACCACAGTTCCAAGCTTTTAATCTACAAAAGGCTGCAGCAGGTATCTGAGAATTGTTGTCATTTTAAAATGTATTTAAGGTGTATAATAAAATGATTAAAAATGTAAAATGTATTATTTAAAATTATTATTTTTTGTTAAAAAAATATTGCTGCATTTTTTAAATTTTTATTATAATAACATGTTTTAAACAATAATAATAGAAATTATAATTGCCCTCTAATATTCTTTAATCAAAATATATCTTAAAAGTCGTTTCACTTTTGATATGTAACAATAGAGAGGAAAACATTATCACAGCTTCCATTTCATGCTGACTTTAAAGAGCTATAGTAACAAAAAAAGTGAATCCTAACTCCAACAAAACTTGAACTGCTTTCCTGCTTTATTTAGATGGGCTGATGACGTTGATGCGGGATATTGGGAGGGGCTATCTTGCTCTTTGCTCTTACAACTGCAGAGAAGCCATTAACATCTTGAGTCAGCTGCCTTCACACCACTACAACACAGGATGGGTGCTGGGTCAGATCGGACGAGCTCACTTTGAGTTGGCTGAATACATGCAGGTGTGCCTGGGCTGTTAAAATTAGCAGGAGTTTGCAGAAAACATAATCAAGATCAAAAAATCAATTTTGTGTTCCTTTATCCAGGCGGAGAGGATATTCTCAGAAGTCAGGCGTATTGAGAGCTATCGAGTGGAAGGTATGGAGATCTATTCTACAACACTCTGGCATTTACAGAAGGATGTGGCGCTTTCTGCCCTATCTAAAGATCTCACTGACATGGACAAAAACTCACCAGAAGTACGTCTCTCAGAGTTATAGAGTAAATGAGCAGGGTTTGCAGATCCTGAATGCTTTTTCTCATGTTTTTGTTTTGTTTGTCTCTGTGTACAGCCCTGGTGTGTAGCTGGTAACTGTTTCAGCTTACAGCGGGAACATGACATAGCCATTAAGTTCTTTACAAGGGCTATCCAGGTGGACCCCAGCTTTGCGTACGCATACACACTATTAGGGCATGAACTAGTTCTCACAGAGGAGCTGGAGAAAGCCCTGGGCTGCTTTCGCAATGCTATACGCCTCAATAAACGTCACTACAATGCCTGGTACGTTTCAGACTCTACTCTTCGGCTTTGAAAAAAAGACACTCTACTTTAGCTGAAACCATAAATGTGTAAAATAAAACTGTTCATTTGAATATTGTCTGTTTTATGCTAGGTACGGCTTGGGAATGATTTACTACAAGCAGGAGAAATTTAACCTAGCCGAGATTCATTTCAAGAAGGCTTTGAGCATCAATCCTCAGAGCTCTGTGCTGCTTTGTCATATCGGAGTGGTGAGTAAATCTAATGAGGGCAAAATAATGTTAATCTGAAGGAAAGCAGCCTACACACTTTAATTTCTTTAATAAAAATTAGGGCAAGATTGTTGCTTGACCATATTTATTTTGAGTTTGGTAATGCCAGAATAGCATACATGTATTTGTTGATTATACATAAATAGGTGTAAAACATGGTACCGTTATTTACTTTTTTTTTTTTATGTTTGAATTGTTGCATTGTTACAACTTCATAGGTTTTTTCACGTTGCTCCATGTCAGGTTCAACATGCTTTGAAGAAATCAGACCATGCACTGGAGACCCTCAACAGAGCCATTAGCATCGACCCCAAGAACCCGCTATGCAAATTCCACAGGGCCTCTATTCTCTTTGCCAATGAAAAGTACAAGGTACTCCCCAACTTTTCATGACATTAATCAGTCAAGACGCAGCATTTAAAGGTATCAAAAGGTCTTAAAGTCATGGCATTAAAAACGTTTTGTTTTCCAAAACAAATATATAATATACATTAAGATTTACTTGAGATGCAAATAAAATGACAAATAATTAAGAATGTTTGGACATTTGTACTGGAAAACGAGACCGAATACAGAGGAAGAACATCACTTTTTGCAGTATGATTAAAAGGTAAAATATTTTCATAATCAAGTGGTTTGGAACATAGGTATTCAGGCCAAAAGCTTTTTTTCTAAAACCTGCTTTAAACTATGCTAATGCAAAACATTTACATTTAGTCACCATATTGTTGTCTTCCAATAAATGTATCCCTTGGTTTTTCTTGACTTGGTCTAAAAGCAAATTACGTTCATCTTTTTTTATTAACCAACTTGTTTTTTACAGGCGGCTTTGCAGGAGCTTGAAGAGCTGAAACAAATAGTGCCCAAAGAGTCCCTTGTTTACTTCTTAATAGGAAAGGTACTGCTACAACTCAGTTGCATGCTTCTGTTTATCATTTATCAAATGTATCTTTTAGTAAAAAATATTCATCATCTATATAGGTCTATAAGAAGCTTGGCCAGACTCATCTGGCGCTCATGAACTTCTCTTGGGCCATGGACTTGGACCCTAAAGGGGCCAATAATCAGATCAAAGAGGCCATAGATAAGCGATACCTCCCAGATGATGATGAACCCGTCACTCCTGATGACTATCCTTACTACTCAAGTAAGTCTACTACCCAGCGAGCCATTGAAGTGGCCCCGTGTGCACTATGTAATGTTGTTCATTGCTTTCAGCAGCGGAAGTGGAGGAGTCACAGGAGAGCAGTATGACGGACGCTGATGACACGCAGCTCCACACCACGGAGAGCGATGAGGTTCTGTAGCCCCCGACACCACTCTGGACTTTGAAACAATGCCAATTTGGGGGCTACTTGAAGACTTCAGCTCTGAAAAAGGAGGAAGAAGAAAAAAAGGAAAACAAACTGCTGCTAATAACAGTACCTCCTCATTTCTGTCATTTTATTTTCATCATTCGTTCTTGCCTTTTTCCACCCCCTTGTCATCATGCCTTAGAGGTCTCTCATCGGTCTGATCTTCTGGTCCTGTCTCATCCCTCATCGTCACTGGCAGGCGTCCCAAACTGCATACAGAATTCCATTTCTGCCTGAGCTCGAATTGCCCAGATTTGCCAATGACCCCACTGTTTTCTCAGCAAGTTAATTGTCAGTTGAAGACTTTAAAAAAGAGCCACAGACGTTCATGGATGGTCCTGTCTTAATGCTTAGGCCTTTTATGTTATTTTATCGGCATTTACTCTGAATAAAGACCTGTGTAAGAGTTGGTAGTCCTTTTAATTCCTCTCCCCTCCCTTTTTCATCATGGAACGTAATTGCTGGGAGAAAAAAAGCACTTTCTGCCCACATCAAAAAAGCGTTTGGCATTAGAGATTTAATGTAAACTGCATATCTTCTATCAGATTACCATCTGTTTAGAAGAACAGTGTTTTTGAGTGTTAACTAGAAATTACCAGTTCTGAATGATGCAGATCCTTTTTCCCCAGATTTTAAAACTTGTGTGTGTGACTGATGCTTAAGCACTTATGTTAACAAAAAAAAAGTTGTCTTAATCTGAAAAATTTGCCACTCGCAGACTCATCTTTTCCGCTTTTATCTATGTTCAAAACATCCAAATCTGTTTTTTGCCCTGCTGCAAGACATTGATAAGATAAGCGTATAGCTGGGGTGGTTTCCTTGACACACTTTCATCTGTGTTTAGGACACCAGACCACAATTTACAAATTAACAACATTATTGTATGGCACAGTGACCAGTGGTCAGACTTCTTGAGACAATTTTCTGAAATGTTGGTGCTGTTGAGGACAATACTGATGAACATAGAAAATGTGCACAAAGTATCTTTCATTGATTTTATTTTACCAGAACATGTTTATTATTATAAAATGTTTTTGATCTCTGCTAAATGCTTCTTATTGTACATTTTAAGGAAGTAAAAGGTAATAGAATAAACAACTTTGACTGAAAGTCCTGTTGTGGTCATTGCTGTGGAGGACAATACTGATAAACATGGAAAATCGAAGGATTGAAAGATCCTAGTACGATGATACACACTTTGCTCTCTTCTTAAACATGATCTTTGAATGTTAATAGGTTCGTAAAATTACCACGTTTTCACGAAAAAGCCATTATCGCTACAGTCATTGATACCAACGTGATGTGAAGTATAACAAGCTAAATTCCGATTTTTTTTCAGTGGACAATTAAAGGTTTCGGCAGTTGCAACGTGATTATGAAAGTCTAATATTAATTTATTTCCATAGGTAAGTGTTGACATATCTAAAACCGTTTGCGAGACTGACAGCAGCTAACAAAGATCCTGTGATATTAAGCTTTATGTAAGGCCAAATTTAAGTTCAAACGTGACAGCGTGTTTTGTACATATGTATTAAACAGACAATAACATCTAACAAAAACATAAATCAACACTTTAGCAAAGTTACAGTTTTTTTTACTTTCACTCGTAAGCCCATCTCGAGCTAAAAACATATAAACCAGCCAATCAGCGGCCGCCTTTCCGCCCACTGACCAATCACAGGTTGAAATGAGGCGGTACTTCCGGCTCAAGTCTGGTTGATCTGTGCAGGTAAGTGAACGTGAATTCTGTACTCTGTCATTTAAAATGTACTTATTTTCGCTATTTTCGCATGGGCTAAATTCTGTTTTCAGCGCAAAAGGCTGAGTAAGATCTAGGAGAAGGCAATGTTTCATTTTTCCTCTCATTCAGTGAGCGGTAGACATTATGACAAAGTAATTTCATCCCGGAGATTGCAGTCAACAGGCCAAAAATTGTTTGGGTACAAAAATATCTCAGTCTGTCAGAATTAACCTCCAGATAAAATTAAAACAACTCTAAAATCGTCATGTTTATTGTAGTTACAGGTGAAAATGTCCGCTTAAAACTGAGCCTTTGAATTCGTCTTCAAGATGTGAGTAGGGATGAAAGAAATGCTGTATTACAGCAGAGACTATCAGCTGATGATGTTAGCATGCTAAACCTACAGTCAACGGGCCTATTAGTAAATCAAATTATTATTGGACTGCATTTAAAGAACTTATCTAATCAAATAAGGATGTAGTGTTCTTATTATATCTACGGTTTGTTTTCTATACAAGTTTTTTTTGTTTTTGTTTTTTTACATTGGAATTGATTGTGTGCGGTTGTGACTCAAGACCTATTGAGCAGCCTATATAGACATCAGTTGGAACGCGCGTATGCCGTCAGAAATGCTGTCTATGTAGGCAACTTGTGTTCTATTGAAAAACAGTCCGTAACTTCATCATCTGCCTTCGGAAGCGCCGGTGCTTTGTTTTGGATTTGACTTCATTTATTTATATTTTATTTACCTAATAAGCTTAACTAACTCAAATATATTTCAAATCTTTCTTTAGTTTTCCCAAATTGGATAGTGACAGACTAAAGACATGTTTACAGTAGCTCTATTTTATTTAACGAACATTTATGTTGGATACCTAAATCTTAAAATATAAAGTTTTTAACAGTTTTGAGAGGGATTAAATTGTAAAAAAATAAATAATAATAAAAATAAATAAAAACTGTCTTGAAATAAATAAAAATAAAAAGCTGACTTGTGTAATTAAGACCTTTTTTTTTTATTGTCTTAACAATTTGTGTATGAATGTAAATGCTAACAATGTCTTTATTTATTTTACAGGCTGCAGTTTGTTCGTTTTGGAGTTTACAAGTTACTCTTGGATTAACAATGGAGGTTCCAGTAAAGCATCAGATTAGACTGAACCCAGTAATTTCTAAGGTCTGACCCTCTTTTAAGTCATGTGTATTTCCATCTGTTTTAATGCATTCAAATATGCTTTTTTTAGGGTAATGTATTTGCAGAATGCATGCTTTAAGTAATTATAATAAGCAGACAAAAAAAGATCCGCCGAATAAGTGCCACAGAAAAGTAGTTAAAGCATTCCCCTTGTAAACAGTAGATGGTGCTGTCCTTTTGTTTATAAGGGCCTCAAGAAACAGGAAGCTTAACCAGGTTTCATAATTTCTAACCTATTTTGATAACAGCTGCGTTTGCTACAGAAATGTATTCTGCTACCATTTAATCATTTTTTTTGGTCTCCCAGCCTGATTGTGACCACTATCAATACAATTCTTCTATTTTAGTTTAGTGTACATGCAGGAGTCAATTTAGTTTAATGCATATCAGTTCAGTGTAGTGTCATCTGATTTCTTCAGTGTTTTTATGTCATATTGTACTTCGTTTAGTATGGTTTTTTTTCAAACGCTTCCTGTCTTTTAGTCATTTTTGAGGCCCTTGAGTTCCCTCTACTGGCACAATATTTATTTTAGAGCTTCTTTCTAGAAACATTCAACATTGGGCAGGGCTCTAAATGCTATGTATTGTCTTTATTTCACCCATGTTATACTACGCTATGCATTTAAGTTTTAAACTATGGTCATATTAATATTTTGACAATTTTCGACTAATTATACTAACTATACGACTAACCTTTTCAATATACAATTTTACTACTAGAGTAAACGTTGGCCTCACTGTGGCGCCCCCTATTGCACTGACGCATTATGACAGGAAGCGTAACACCTCTAGCGGCCGGTCAGAGAAGCGCGTCTCTCTCCCGCCACTGCGCCGCTCCGCTTCTTTCTGTTTGTCAGACTCGCGATCCGAGGGAGAGGAGCGAGCCGCCATTTTCCGAGCTCGTCGCTTCCCCCTCGAACGACAACAATAAAAAACGGACAAAAGCGGGATTTTCTCAGCCGACGCCGAGTACGAAGAGCTTCCGGAGAAGGAGAGAAGAGACTGCGCTCAAAAAACGACCGGAAAAGGGATACGTTCCACTGCTTTTTCGCGGCTTTTGTCGGGGGCGATTGAAAAACAGCCGATTGGGCTGCTATAGCTGGACTGCCCCCGTTTCTTTCGCCCATTTCGTGATTCCTAAACGCAGCCCGGAGGAGTGGGAGGAGGAAAAGGAGGGGGTTACCGAGCACCGGAGCGCGCGAGAGGCCCGGTCATTTTTCCACCTGAGCGTGCAACAGCAGAATCTGCATCTGGATAATTGCTTCTGCCTGTCAGTTATTACTGCTATATTTCCTAAGCGTGGGGATTTATTACACACATTTCCCCCGGAATCGGCTCCTCATCACGTGGTAGGTTCCTCCTTTTCTCTTTGTTAGTTTAAAACTCGCCAGCTTGAGGCAGCTCGAGACGTTTTTGGCGCATTTATGCACTTAAATCGACGCGCGGTGGAACGGTGCACGTCGAGGACACGTTAACTCTTACAAATGCGGACGCTTTTCGCTCTCCGTAGTTATTTTTCACCGTTTGTTCTGGTTAAGCCCGTGAAGTAGGCGGCGTTGAAAGTCAGACCATCAAGGTTGCAAAATCAGCCCGACATAATTATACGTGTCAACTTTACGAAAGCGAGCAGTTGGTAATCGAGCGCGAGACGAGTTCGTTCACGCTTTGCATTGAGTAGGTTAAACGCATGCAGTATACGCGCGTGTGTGAGCGCGGGGTTGGGTGCGCAGTATATGTCTGCTGCATCTAGATCAGTAGGCTTTCGTTCGTGCTGGTGCGAATCGTATGCATTACTATCTCAGTTACTGGATGTTGCCCCAGGCCTATGCGTTACATGGGTTTCCAGTAATACAGATTAATTATACAGTCAACGCGGGCTGGCCCTTTAAGGCAAAAAAAAAAAAAACATGAGATATCTCCTAAAGAAAATAGGTCTCAAAATGTATTTCCGGTGTCTGTTTAGTACTAAATATACGCATAAATGTGTAAACAATGATGCAATCGGGTGGTAAACAGTTACAACTTTAGCATTAAGGCTGGACACGGGGAGTTTTCCATAACTAGCTGCATTACATAATATTTGGTTGTTTTCCCCCTCTAGTTCTGTTCTCGCCCCGCCGAACCGGGCTGACGTCGCGAAAGAATTCTTATTAGAACCCTTTGCGCCGCGCAACATTTTACTGCGTCTCGAAACGTCCTTAAATAACGAGCGAAAATGCTTTTTCAGTAGGCACCACGCCAGCATTTGAAACGCTGCCAGCGATTCTTCATGGCCTTAAACTCGCCCTAACCCTTATTTTCCGTATAATCTGGGGTTTATTTATATTTAGCGCAGTATTTCGCCTCGTTGTGGACAGCAGAGGGCTTTATGTGTAATAGAACATTAACCTGCTCAACCTGTGGTTAGTGTAACGCTCTGTACTTTTCCATTATATAATGTGTTACGTTGCATATTTTTCGCAGCACTCACTTGATCTCAGGTCTCAAATATAACAGGTTCCGCATGTGTACGTGATGTTTATGGTTTAAAGAGACATCCGTGATGTTTTGTTCCTGATTAATGACGCGATTTTATTGTTATATGTCTTTGGTGGCAAATTTGACTTTTGTACCCTGATCTGTTGAGCCGTTTATAGGACGTTCAGATACATTACATATTGTCTGTCCCACAAGACATCGACTGTTATTTATTAAATGGAGGCCTATTTGTGTTTTTCCCCAGATGGGGTTAAAACATGGTTGAAACAAAGACTTGCTTGACCCAAACCTCCCCCTCCTCTGATAGATAGATACTGTATTGATCCCTAATGGGAAATGCCATGTCTGTCTCTCATGCTGTTTGTTTTGTTCGCTTTCTTTATTTCCTGGGTTTGAGGTTTTTTTTGTTTCCTCTACTGGAACATCAACCTCTCTTAGATGTTTTTCTCCATATTAAGCTTGCTCTCTTGTACACAGCTCATGTATTGAATTGTTAAGGTCTGTCTGTGGGATATTTTAGGAGTCTCTAGGGGTCGGCATGATTATGAGCTGTTGTGTACTTTCTTTTCATTCTATCCAGATTTGTCATTGTCCTACATCCCCTCCTCACAGGAAGAGCTGTTATGTAACGCGTCAATACCATTGACTAAGTGCCTTAATTTTGTTTTTTGTTTTTTTTTTCCAAGGCGGAGCAATCATTTGGAAATCTTTTTTTTTTTTTCCTCTCTCTCTCTCTGTTATTTAAAGTGTAAGAAATTAGTTCTAGGTAAAGCAATGTGACCTTAAAGTCATGTTGACACTCTAGTATGTTGTGTTTTAGCTTGTCTGTTTCTCTCGTGATGTACATTTTGTGTGGGCCGCTGCAGATTTCAGCTGTTGAGCTGCATTGGATTGTTATTTTTGACTCCTGCATTGTTGAAGACTGTCGGAGTGAATTTTTAAGATAATTAAATTATTACTTTGAGGCTTTTAAATCAATCTATTTCTTTTGTTTTTTTTAATCCTGCTATGACTCATTTCAGTATCGATAACCAAAATGCTGTGTAATTCATAATCAATGTCAGTTTAAAGTATACATCAATGTCACCTACAATATATTTTTTTTTTTTTTCTGACTCCCAAACCCCAAGGCTTGGTTTTATTTAAAACTTAAAAGGCTTAGCTTCTAACTTGTATCTTTTAAGTGCAAAAATTTAACTGTTCTTTTTGGCAGGGGATTAGATTGCCAAGACTTTGCTCTCTGGGAGGTTAAAAATGAAAAGCAAAAGAAAGTGCAAGCTGCTGACAAACAGTGTCTGGAGAGAGGATATTCTGGAAAGTTCAAGGCCAGGGCTGGAGACATCCACCGGGCCATTTGCCTCGGAGCAGAGAGAGGAGTCAGTTAGACTGTGAGACAGGACCACCTGTTCAGTGTGTTTGGGGAAAAATAACCTGACACAGTGGCCTGTAGCCAGAGATTTTTGTCACTTAAGTCCAATTAACATGGATTCTCTGTTACAATTGCAAGTGTGTCTGTTTTACAAACAGGCCTTTTTTTGTGGTTAAAAGTTATGTGCTTTGTCTTTTTAAATGAAATGCTTTCTGATTTGAGTCTTAAAGGGCTTCCGTAAGTAAATTCACCCAGCTGGGAATGCTTGAGTCACATGGAAGAAATTGGAGGCTGTTGAGTTGCCCTTTTGTCTCTGAAGTTTTTTTTGTAAGCTATTTTTTGTAGATTGATCTTTTGAACTGAATTGATAATGCAGAATAATTACACTTGAAAGAATAAGTGTCCACTACTGTTGTGTAATCAAACCAGTCGTTGTTGTTGAAAGTTGTTAGCCAAGGTAAGGCCAAACCTAGAGGTTAAAGGGTAGCTGACATAAATCACTTGCAGGAAATTGAAATGAGTAGTCTTGTATTCAGTAAACAGCTTTTTAAATGTTACATTTGCAGCTTTGATGAAGTTTACATTTTAATCTTTTACAATTTAGGTTTCACCCTTCAAATTAATTTCATGTGCAATAGTGAATTCAGAATATGCACCTTTTCTTTCAGACAGTTCACACAAAAAAACTAAATTTAATGATCCATGGACATGAGATGTTAACCTTTCACAAATAAATGTATTTTAATAAAGGCGTACTATCATACTATATTTACGCAGTGAAAAGATAAACTCCTCAGGTCACACTGTGAGAAATTTTATCTAGAGCTTAATAACTTTTATTTAATTTAATATATTGATAATGTCTTTTTTGAGTTTAGAAATGAATAAATGAGACCATGTCCACACTAATAGGTTTTCTTATGAAAGCACGTCTTTTTCTCTCCGCTTTGGCCTTCTGTCCACACGCCGTTTTTGGTCAAGGAAAACAAAGCTTTTTGAAAACGCTCTCCAAATGCATGAATTTGAAAACGCAGTTTTCGCATCGCAGTGTGGACTGTGAAAATGGAGGCTTTCGAAAACGATGATGACACATTTTAGTCATGTAGTGTACAGTTTTAATCACAGTTGAATGTGAATGATCAATGCCTAGACCTTTTATTTAATGATATATCCCTGTTTTAGTAAATCAAACAACAATTATTTAGGCCTGTATCACGTCTTTAGGCCTTTTAACTGATGTAGTCAGTTGATATGACATCTCATATCAGTTAAAAGGCCTAAAGAAGTGATTTGGCCTAAATAATTGTTTTTTGATTTTTTTTTTTTCTCGCTAAATATATGAGGGAGAGAACATATAGTTATCCTGTGAAATTAGTTGTCTTGAAAAAGTGGTATTGGGTTGATACCTAAGTAAGTACCTAACATTTTCTCAGAAGCCAGCACAGTGTGTGTCATCGGTACATGGCTGCTGAGATCAGTGTTGGTAGTGTTGTGGCTTTAGGTAATTGTAATTACACAACTGCTCTGTGCTCAGGATAAAAAGTGTCCCCAGAGAAAGTAGTCAGTAGTTGATGACGACGTTCTCGACCGGTCTAAGAATAGTATGTGTTCTGTAAATTAGTGTCCAAATGCAAATTCTTGGTTTGTGTGAGAGATGGGCACCAGGAAAGCTTTTTTCCCCTCCACCACTCGGGAGTTATTGAAATACATGTTTTTGACCTTCACACATTTCAGGGAGTGTGAGAGAGGGAGGTTATCACAGTCCACGAAGCAGGTCGTTTGAAAGCTTCCTTTGTGATAGGCTGCAGTTTGAGGGGAAATTTCAGAGCCTCAAAGATGAAAATGACTTGAAAGGACAAGGCAGTTTATTAGAATGTTTTCACTGCTGTTCCTAACTTTAGACTTTCATTAAAACATTTTTATGTACACCGTTTTCTTTCCTATTATTTTGTTTCAAATGTGTGTTCTGACATCTGTAATGTTCATCTCCAACATCTAAGACTTAATTAGCAAAATCTGCAAGGTCAGTTTAGTCTGCTGATTTTAGTCCATTATAAGACTACTCGCAGAGAGCTTGTTTACAATCATAATTTGACACTAATTGTGCTTAAGTCATCAACATTTAAAGTAGTACAACAGCCTTAAACGGTTTATAAACTATTCATGCTATAGCTGATCAGTTTATACATATTTTTGCCTGATTACCCTGATTGCACCTAAATATTTTTTTTATCAGTGATCAGATGGATTGTTTTAAATGTTTACATGTGATTCACTTTTTTATTTGCACTTTCACTGAGCTGGAGATATACTAAACTCTCTTATATCTCAGGTATAAGCAGTTTGTATAATGGGAGTTCCAGGTGTGGTTCCAGTGTTTTTAATGGAGCAAATGGAAATGGAAAAATGTAAATAAGGTCAGAGTTGTTCTGACTAGTAGTTCCTTAATAGAGATAATGGATAAAAGGCTTTGTGACAAGACTTCACCCCACCCAGGGAGGTTTAGATGCACAAACAGAGTTCACAAAGACAGGCTCACTCTTTTGACACAATCTGATGTGTGGCTGACAGTTTATTTATTAATTTTTGTGCTCCAAGAATAGCCTATAGATCGGTTATCTTGCACTCGTAAGGGTCGCATGAGCTGCAGTACAACCCCTTGTGATTGACATGTTATTGGTGGCACATGGTATTAAACACCAGACTTCAGTTCCAAGTCATTCTGTGATGTGTAGTTGAACACACGTGTGTCATTAAATGAAAAAAACGTAAAGAGAAGTGAATCTCTCATTGATATCTCTGCTAGAAAAGCAGTATCTTCATACATGACTGCTGTTATTTGCAAAATTTTCATTTAATTTTATTTTTTTCCTATTGGCTTTAAGTGAGTGGTGGCGGCAGCAAAAGTAGTAGGAGTAGTATTAGAAGGAACTTTAAAAAGAAAGTCTCATTTTTGAAGCTCAGTGAGAAGTGCTAGATATTGGTTTTTCAATGTCTTGACATAAATCTGCCTTTCATCCGTCTCTGTCCGTATACTGGACATCATGCCATTTCTAGTATCCGATTTTCCCACAATTTAGTTTAGCTGTGTGAGGAAATTGATAGGCAGAATTAAATGTAGTGGAAACAATAGGACTCAGTTTCTCCTGTCATCTTCTGTATTATAAAACCTGATTTTCTTTTCCCCGCCACAGGATTATGATCCTTCCACAATAGCTGTTTTTGTTTTTAAACGCACGCATGCCAAGTAAACATCCATTATTGTGTGTTTCTCTGCTTTACACGTCAGCCAAACATTGGAACGAGGCTGTTTTAAAGTTAAAGAATGTTAACTTCATAGGCGTTCCCATTCACCCACACAGTTCTTGACATAACATGTTAAAAAAAACACTGTTTGCTTGCGCCTTTAAAGAATTATTCATTCAAAAATGATCTTTCTATAATGATTTATCATCAGTAAATTGGATGCGTTATTTCACCAATCCTGTTGTTTCATTAAATTGTTGATTATTTTCATACATCCTTTTTGAAGTGTATAAGTTATGTGTTATGGCATGGCAAATGGTCACTGTTGTCATTTTCTGCTGGTTGATTTTTAGATTAAATGGGGCTTTTTTTGTTTAGGGTTTTTTGTTGCTGTGGAGGCAGTTTAACCACCTTTCTCACATATAATTTATTGTGATGGTGATCTCACAGGACAAGACGACATTTCAGCTTTGATCCCTGTTGCTCTAGTGTGAGTCACCCCACCTCGCTTTTATGTGTCTTAAGAACCTAAGTATCTTTGCAGAGAGAGTAGTATCTCTACTCTCAAAATATTCACCAAATCTGTTAAAGCACAGTGCATTAGCTCGTTGGATTTAATAAGAATGGGTTACACCTAAATGACTTTGACAGCGCAGAATGAATTGGTTCATGTTCCAGATTTAGTTATTGGTGCTGTCAAACACTACCCGCATTCATAGTCACTTCGAACGTCACGGTCTGTTGTCATTGTTTTTAAAGTAATGAAAATAAACCTGACATTACAGAACAGTAAATCGTAAGGCCTTGGTTTTGCAGTTGCTTCATGTAGAAACACGCTTCTATTGAGCTGCCTAGCCTCTGTCCTTGTGTCTGGCTGTGTTTGTCTTTTGGTCATTGATACGGTCAGGAGTTGTGCAGTGGTCCTCAACTGGTGGGGTCATGTGCCATAAGTGTATTGTACAATTTAGAGACCTCTGTGTAATGTTTTTTTTTTTTGGCTACATCTACACTAATCCGGATAAATTTGAAAACAGCGTTTTCGTCTAAAAACGTTCCTCCTCCACACTATCGTTTCCAAAGAGTTGATCATCCACACTGAAACGACTGAAAACGCTTGCGTTCCTGTGCTGCACATACGTGAAGCGTAAGACTATTTGATCTGCGCCATTTCCGTCTGCCGTTTATTTACTTTCTGTCTCTTTGAAACCTTGTGGCAAAATGTTGAATAGCACTGAGGTTTTTTTAAATGGACTGACAATGAGGTGGCATTGTTGCTGCGAGTAACACAACAGTACAAAATTGCAAAACTGCTATACAATGGTGTCTGCCATCTTGAATTGACTGCATCGTATGACTAAAATGCGTCATCGTTTTCGAAAGCCTCTGTTTTCACAGTCCATTTTAAAACGCATCTTTTCCTCTCCGTTTTTGCCTCCCATCCACACTGCGACAGCGTTTTCAGATTTATCCACTTTGGAGAGCGTTTTTCAAAAAAGTCAGTTTTCCTTGATCAAAAACACTGTCTCAGTGTGGACAGGAGGCAAAAACGGAGGAAAAGATGCGTTTTCAAATGACTTGGACTGTTTGGATGAGTATGGATCTTTTTTTTTGTCTTTAACACGCCTTATAGTAACCAGAAATTTGGGTGTTAAGCACTACAACCTGGAAAGTGAACAAATCATATAATTATCCCAAGCATGAATGATTATCTTTTATAGTTGCCATCAAAGTCCAGTCAAACACTTAATTTATTTCAAAATTCATCTGTTGCTTGGTAGAAACTTCAGAGTAGCTGAGATTCCAGTGTTGAGAGGTTGACAGTGACAATAAAAAAAAAATACAACTCATGAGTATATATGTGTGTGTATGTTTGTGAGATTATAATATTAGATAATATAATATAATAATTTTTTAAATTGTTGTTATTAGTTTTATTTTATTTTTTATTATTATTAGTTTTTATTTATTTTTTGTATATTTACTTTTGTAATGTAAAATTTGTGTTCTCAAGGCACAAACAGGTTCAGAAGCACTAGGTCAGTGTTACAATAAAGATTTTAAACCTAGAAGATGAAAACTCAGCTGGTGCTAACATCTTTATGATGTGCAACACAAACACCCCTGTTGAAATGTAGTGTATTTGTTCAGAACCATTTATTGTTGTTATTATATAGAAATATAAATATAGATAAATTGTGTGGTTTTATTTATTTGACTTTCCTAAAGCCTGCTTTCTTCAGAACCACTGAAAATGTAAATATATGGCTGTCCAGCGAAACAAACCACTTTAAGTCTTTTTACTTTAACGCCAGTTTCCCTGAATCATGAAAGTGAGATGTGTATTTGCTTCCCATTTTTGTCAGCCACCAGCATAGTTTACTCTTGCGTTTGCTGTTAAATTTCATTAGTACACTGAAAATACGTTTAACTCTTCAGTGTAGCACTTAAATGTGTACTCCAAAGGGGAGTGGTGTTAACTTGTGATGTTTCTTTGTGTCTTGTTTCTTCAGGCTGCCCCCTGGCACAGTGGTAGGTGGGTGGTGTGGAGCTGGCCTCGGCACCGGGAGAGGCCCCCTCGCCCGCCCCCTCCCAGCGCTGCATGGCTGCAATGGCGCCCGCTCTGACCGACGCTCCGGCCGAAGCTCACCGCATACGCTTCAAACTGGCTCCGTCCTCCTCCACCCTCTCCCCGAGTGGTGTGGAGGGAAGCGGCACCGGCAACCACATCCTCGTGTCCAGTAACGGCACCGTCAAGCACAAGGTCTCGGAGGAGCGCCCCTCTCGTGGGGCAGGCCCCTGCAAGCCCCTCGTTACCTCGTATCACTGTTCAGATGTGTCCTCGGCAAAAGAGTCTCTGAAGCTGCAAGGTGTCCTTCTGCAGACTCACAGCATCCTACCGAGCCTCATACCACGCAAGCACCAGGCTTTAGAGCTCTGCGAGGACCAGCCGAAGAGCATCATGAGTGCCAGTGGAGGAGGTGGGCCATGTAGGCCGCCCACTGTCCAAAGCGCCACTGTCAACGGCATAGCAAAGAAAGTGACTAAACCGACTGACAATACAGTGACCTTAAATGGTGGCCAACATACAGTCGAGCTGGATTTGTCAAATCAGACTGAAGTTGTCAATTCTGCCAGAGCACTGACAAGCAATGGTCCTCTTCGAGAAGGTGCGGAGCAGCACCAGCCATCGTCGGCTGGGTCACAGAACTGTCCCAGCAATGGAGAACCTCCTGCAACCTCTCCCATCTCTGTCGCACCTTTCACAGAAAACAAAACCTCGGACTGTCCGCCACTAGGCAGTGAAGATACACTGGCACTCTCGCTCACTGCCCACCAAGACCCTTTGTGTGGTCTTGGGGTGGAGCTGAGTGACCGTACTCAGCACAGTCAGAGCAGACAAGGGGACATCGAGGCACGGCTGCGGCGATTACGCAAACGACTGCAGGTGGTGCAGGCCAAGCAGGTGGAGCGGCACGTGCAACAACAGTTGGGCGGACTTCTCAAAAGCACGCTGGGTGCTCTGGATGCCAGGCGTCCAAGGGGCCGTTACGGTGATGACTCTCTCACCCCTCAGGAGCGGGACGGACTAAGACGCTTCCTGAAGAGTGGATCCATGCCGGCTGAATTAGACCGACTATCCGTGAGCTGCACCACCAACCTGCAATCCGCCGAATGTGCGTTTGATTCCGATGCCACGGAAAGCAGCTCAGGAGGAGAAACTGACGTGGAGGAGGATGAACTGGCTCGGGTCGACATTGAGCAACGTCACATTCCCCTGTGAGTACCGACCTCGATCATTCCTCTGATAATGCGAAATTCAGATAGAGTAATGTTTATGAAGCTACGTGTTTCTGATGTAGGATAAGTGCTGGTGCAGGCTGTTTCATGAAACCATTGCGTTATAGCATTGTTTATTATCTGTGATGTGCAAAAGACATTTGACTGTTGTTTGTTTGTAAGTGTAGATTTCTTTTCTTAAGTTTGAGATCTGCCAGTTGCTTCTGCTACAAAGGAATGTCATGGTAATTAAGGCATGTTGTCATTTCTGGAATATCATCACATTCTGGTTAGACAAGGACAAACACCCGCACTCTCTCTAATACACACCAAGCCAGTCGTTCCCTTCCCAAAGGCTGAGTCTTGTTTAATTCACTCAAATGTCAAACGATTTTTCTTGAGAGGCAGTGAGTCACTTCTTTACACCCATACACACACACACACTTTCTCAGTCAGTGATTGGCCCTGTTGACCCATCCCAACCTCCGGGTAAGAATGCACTGGACAAGCGGAGGGCAAAGATAAGGCCTTGTTTAACTTCTACATCCTTGTGTTGTTTGTTTTAAGTTTATGTTTTTTGTACCATCTCTCTCAGTATTTTTTCATATTCTCCAATTGGATTGTTCTCAACCTCAGCAAATATTCCAGATGTAGAAAAGTAATCCTGTTTACAAAGCATTGGCATGTAAAGTTGTATAGCTGAGAGAAATTTCACTTTTGACTACTTTAGCTTTACTTGGTCTGCATCAACACTTTCTCTAGAGTTCTTCAGCAAGGCTGTTTTGCTACATCATTATAGTTGTATGGTGTCTCGGCGACCAGTGAGTCAGAAGTTTTCTTATTTATTTATTTTTTTTTAATCAAACTGACTAAGGCCACTGCATGAGGGGATAACCTACATTCAGCAGAGTCAGTCACATGACTGTTGCGCAAGGACAAATAGGCTTACTTGCAGATTATGCGACGAGCATAGTGAAGCGTGTTGACATAGGACTGTGTAGCTTATGTTTTATTATTTTTAAACTTCATCATTTTCTTTCCTCACATCCATAAACAGGGTTTTTAGTCCTTTGCTGGTAATGCATCAGATTTGTTTGTGGGATTGAGTACTACATCACTGCATGTTGTTAACTGCATGCAAGCCTTTTTGTTAATAGGTAGCTGATTTGCCTTGCTGCTTAATCAGCCATTAAAGCAAGTGTCTTGATGAGCCGAGAGGTCACTTGAGTGCAGTCTGTAGTACCCAATGATTCATTTGTGCTAGTTTGGTTCATAGGTGCTAAACGGGGTTGATTTCTTGAAGTCACTGTAAGGAGGATGTATTGGTGTGTTGGATTCAGATTTGTGGAGTTACTGAGATTTTGTAGCAATATATATATTTTTTTTCCCTCCTTCCTCATACAGATTTAGAAAGCCTAATCACTGCTAATAATTAACCCTGTTTGCCACAAGCGGTGGGTATATGGTGAAGCATGTATCCATGTCCCTCCTGGAATTAAACCCCACTAAATAACCAAGTTTCCATAAAGACCAGCCTCAAAATCCATAATGAACAGAAGTGCAATCACATTTCTCATTCTTGCTTGTGTCCTTCTGGTACCGTGGGCTAGCTATTAGCTTTCACGTTCTTGCATGCACCAGCTGGCAGCATTCATTGTTTCTGTGTTGTAATCCTGTTAGCTAGAACCGGTTTGAATGAAAGGGAGTCACTGAACTGAGCGAACATCACACATTTGTACCTGCCATGCAGCCTTCTGCTGTCAAGAGTTCTCAAAAATTGTGTTTTTTTTTTTTTTTACACTCCCTTTAAGTCTTTTCAAAAATCTGTGGACCAAAAAATACACTTTTAAAACCATAGTTGTAAAAAGAGATGCAAGATGCACTGTACTGGTCCATACATCCCGTGCATTATTGGACAAGTTTATTTAAGCCATATGATGGAAAAATCATCAGAAACTTTTGAGGTTTGGGCAAAAACTTGTATAAATTATGTGTCAAAATTAAAGTTAGTTTAATTCAGTAATGTAAAGATGTTACTGTTGTTTAATTTTGTACAAATTAGTTTTAATTAGTTGTTGCTAGATTGCAATATATACTTAGTTTCAGTTGAGAAATACAGATTTCAGCATTATTAATCTGTGTATGCATTTTCCTTGATAACAAGCAAATTGAGTCAATCCATTTGTTTATTGTATCGCAATCACAGATCGCAACCTTTACCTTAAGAATCACAATGTGACATTTTTTCCCAAATCGTGCAGCCTTATTGTAGACATTGTGTCAAAAATATCTTGCTATTACTTAGAAGAATGCATGTGATGGGCTACTACTGCCAAAGTAGTACTGTTTAAAGTAATACAAGATTATTTAAGGAATAATCACACAATATTTAACTTTAATGTTAATAGGAAATCCTCCTAATTTACCAAAAAATAAAATGTGTTAATGTCATCAATTAAAAGACTAATTAAATGTGGGTGAAACTTGTTTTCAGTTTTTAATACTTTTATTACTTGTGGAAAAACTTGAAACAGCAGTTAAAATAAGTGAAGAATGGCATTGATTTTTGTACATTTGTTTATTTCATTTTTTTTTTAAAAATATTTTCAGTGGTTCCCAACCTTTTTTAAATCCCGGCCCACACAGACAAACACATATGTTTCCGCGGCCCACTGCAAAAGAATTTAAACAATTCTGTTTTTTGTGTCTGGTTAACTAAGTACTCAGAAGCAAGGATGTGAATGGTCTTTATTGAATAAACTGCTAATTTATTGAATAAACAGAAAATATACATAACGGATCAGCAAACTAGAAATTTTTTTGTATTTTTGTATTCATTGTATTAACAATATTACAATTTCTATTAATAATAATAATTGGCGGCTCCCCGCAATACCGGCCCACAGGTTGAAAACCACTGTTCTACCTGTCAATCTTCTAGGTTGAATAGCCGGCTTGTCAAGGTTTTTTCCCCCCTCTTTCTAATAGTTTAGCCTAATTGTTTTTCATATTCTTTTCCATTTATATGTAATTTTTTCTCCTTCCCATTTGTTTTGTCTTACTAATTCAAAATGTGACATTTTGGATGTTTTTGTTCTTGTTTTTTTTTGCTTCAGTTACAAGTTTTGTGTTCTTCTGTCTTTGCAAGGTAAAGTGACAGAGAACAAGGCTATTATGAATAGAGTTGGTGAGTCAGAGAGCCGTCTTTTTAATCATTCAGTATTACAGTTTTTCCAGATTAATACTCCCAACCCAATGTCCACTGGCCACGGGTCCAATGTGAACAGAGTAAAGTTGTTTTCGCACCGCTTTCATTCTTCACAGATGTTTAATACCCTTGAGGAGAAATATCAAATCCTGTCATTCAATGTAATTCAATAAAATACTTATAGTAAAAAACTGCAGGAGTATTTGTTTGGACTATCAAAACTAGATCTGCAAAAGTTTTTTTGTTTGTTTTTCCTTCTCACCCTAGTGTCTTTATTTTTAATTTTTTTACTATTTGTATTTTGTGAAGTACACAAAAATAAAAACAATAAAATTATTAACAGTATACAATAAAATTGTGTACTTATGATAAAAATAGTTAAGTGTAAATGAAAAAAATAATAATTTAAGAAAACAATGGAGGACTCCAGTGACTTTGTATAGCACAAAAGCCCATAAAAATATGCATCAGATTGTTTGTTTGTTTTTCTGGTTTGTTCTTTATTTATTTAGTCTATAATTTTATTCTTATACCTTTTTCATCTGTCTTTTTTCCCCTCCAAGTCATGTCCAAAAAAGCTCTGTTCACACATTTGATTTATGTGGATGTTATAAAGTCCAAATGATCATGCTGACCAAATGGTGGCACACAGGTATGCCGGTTTGTATTGTGACACAAGGACTATTTTGTTTTGTTTTTCCTTCCGATCTGCAGCCTTTTAGAAGTATTGTAATGAAGTAGTTTTAATGACATTTTATTAGGTTGAATAAATGTACACCTGTAGGTTGAACACAGTGCAACCCTCTCCAAGATCAGTATGTCCATTAAACAGCTTAGTTTCTGTACCGTCTATCATTAAAAACAATCAATTATGATGAGGGGCAGAATCGTGCGTATAGTTGATTTGCATCACAGAAGCAGTTTCTCATGGATCTGCTTTCGTGGCACTTTCTATGTTTATCTCTCCTGTTCTTTCCTCTTCCTTATTCTTAACACCCTCAGTGAAAGCTTTTGTGCTGCTTATCCATCGTTCTGCTGCTTTTTCTTTTCTTTTTGCCTTCTCTCCATCTGCTCCCTCTCCTTCACACACATTAAAACCGTTGCTGCTTGAAATACAAGCACTGCCAGGAAAATATCCCGTCTTTGCGTCCCGTCCACCTGTTCTGTCTGCATGTTTGTTTTGCGTGTGTGCTGGCACAAATGTCTAAGTACTTCTTCTGTTTTTGTATGCATGGGAGATAGACCAGCTCGTTTTCATCCTAATCTCATTGATCTATTAATCAATATTCCCAGGCCAATAGGCATGAATATTGCTGTATTCCAGTTTTACTGGGAAATTGTAAATTGTAAGTTCCCAGTAGAAACATTTAATTGGAATGCCTAGTTCTAGTTCGGAATCTTGGAAGGAATTGCAACACCTTCAACTTTAGAATCCAGTGTGGCTGCTCAATGCATCAACAGATGAGGAGGAGGAGTAAAATATTTATTTATTTTTTAAATTGGTTTAACTTCTATATCCCCAGGAGAGAAGCCAAACTTTTTTTCCCCTTCAAAGGGAAATAGTTTTAAATGTAATATTGATAATATTTAAGTGCAAACTTTGAATTTAGCCTAGTTTTTCTTCCATTTTGACAGCCCTACACAATGCTATCCAACCTCTATTTGTGCACATTATCTCATAACATAACATAACATTTTTGCTAGTATTGCTAACAATGGATGTGTCCATCTTGGTTTTCAGAGTCACTCTTGGGTGTGACGTCATTCCCAGCTCTGATATCCGAGGTAAATTGAATGCAGCATATGATTTGCTTTATGCTATTGCTAGTCCGAGGCAGATGGTACTGGTGTTTTTGAACACATTTGTGAGTCTGAGTGCAGCGTGGATCATCAATATTTTCCTTGAAGAAAATTACAATTTCATAACTAACCTCAAAGCATACAGACGTAGACTAGAAGCAATATTCAGATTTTGAGACCGTATTCTATGGATTTTAAAAACTTAAATCCCATTTTACCAAATCACAAAAGTGGCGTAGTACAATTAAACCATTTTAAACTTGTACTAAGTGTCCCACGTTAGTGAGTGCAGGAAATGAGAGATCTTAAATTGTGGCACTGTGGTTTCCGGTGCGCGCACACAGTATGAGAGAACAGCAAACATGACCGTCTGTCTCATGACTGTGTTTTACTATCTGAGAGTGTTGTACACGCGTATGATTGTGTGTGTCGCTCACTGTAGCCACCGACTGGTGGGACCCAAGAAATGTGAAGGATCTCAACAGGTCCTGAGTGATTGTGCGGCTGTTTGTGTTTGTAGTAGCCTGCAGCACAGAAAGATTGACTGATTTTTAAAGGGCAGACCCAGCTGTGCGCTGTTGCCTCTGCTCTCAGGGCTGTCACTACGAGGCAGCTGTGTTCGGCTAATGTTGTCCTTTATCTGCATGAGTAAAATGTAAACCACCTTTTTAATGAATGCAAAGGCTGTTTATACACAGACTTGAATCTGTGACGAGATGTTTGATGTAGTGTTGTCACGGTACAAAAATTTCAGTATTCAGTACCAATACCAGTGAAAATCCACGATTCTCGGTACCAAAGCAAAACACAAAAACACTTTTTTTTATATAAGAGGACTTTTATTTAATCAAACAGCGCAAACTATACTTCATAGCCTAGAACTGCTTTTCTGATGGACCGAATTTAAAGATACAAACATTAGCATACATTTGTTTTCTAACACACATATTTTGGCTACACAGGTCGTTTAAAAGCCTCTAGTGTGTAAAAATAGTGCACTATTATGTCCTGTTTTAAACGCTATGGGAGCATTAAATAGTTAATAAAGAAACTTTATTCTGATAATGTGCATTAACTTTATGTATTTTCTAAAAAAATAAGCGGGAATTTCAAGTTGAATTTAGCGCCAGAGCAAATTTTGACACTCTTGTCGGCGGCGGTGTGAACGCACAGTAACGATTAACTAAGCAAATTGCAATGCCATCTGATGTTTAGGATGTACTTGTTGATGAAAATCTGTATCTTGTTGGTAATGGTGTTGGTTACCCGCCACGTCTCGGATCCATACAGGAGAACTGCTTTCACATTGGTTTTAAAGATGCTGAGATAAAGCTTTGGAGTTCCAGATGGTCTCATGGTGTTGAATGCAAACCTTGCTTTGTTGATCCGGCTCCTAGTCACTCCTGACTACACTTTCTTACACTGTCTTGTCTAAATCCTGCCTGCTCTGATCTCAGAGCGAAATATTAGTTGCCCCCTAATAAGTGGGAGAGGGATGGGGGTGTGGAGTCGGGACACCCTTAGCGTAACAGCACTGAAAATAAATTAATAACTAAATGAACTGTTAATTAGGATACTTTAATTTGTACACCTAATCTAGAAGTTGTAGACAATTTAATTTATTTTTTCTTATTTTTCTTAGTATTCTTAGATATATAGATATATTTTTAGAAAAAAAAAAGTGTTTTCTTTTTTTTATTTTAGCCAGTCTATATAATAATTAATCAAATATAATGCTCATATAAGAACAGAATGTACTTTTAATAATATTTATTCTGTAATAATATATTCTCTATGTAAGAATATAATAATTCACCGTAGTCAGTATAGAGCGCAGTTCCTCAGGTCCCAAAGTCTCATAACTGATGCCAGAGCTGTAGTTATACTGCAAGAGTCAATGAGTGAGAGATTGAAACAACAATCGCCATAAAACCACAGCAACAAATGCAAAAGTGAAAACAAGAACCAGTGTTATACATGTTAAAATAACTAATAATCTCACCTTGTACAGGTCTGCATTTACATTACTGCTGAGCTCTCCTGCAGAGCAACAAGACACAAAAACACTCACAACACACTCAAGAGAAGCCTGCTGTCTGTCATGCACTGCACTACCTTTAAACAGCTCCTGAAAGCTAGATTCAGTCAGAATAAAACCCACCGTTCTTGTGCTTCAGGGATTTGGATCTCCTGGGAGAGTTTGGATTCTAAAACACACAAATATATTTTCAAATTAAATATATTCAGAATATTAAACTAATAGCATTTTCAACAAGTTCATGTCAGATTAAAGTTTTATACCTTTTCTGACTTTCTCTTCTTGGCTGTGAAAATAAGAGATAACCTATATCACCAATTATTAAAAGCAGGCCTACAATAAATAAAAAGACTTGCAAAATTTAGACACAAATAAGGAAATAAGAGGAAAAGAAAGCAACAGACAGATTGAATCAGCTCACCTTTCTTTTCTGAACCATAGGACCAGTCGTTATCATTGATATCATCATTGTCTTCCTGATCGCTTTCTGACTTGCTTGTGTTGTTGCTGCTGGCAATTCTGTAGAAAGAGCAGAGCAATCAATGCTTTGAAACAGCGCTAGAATTTTCCCTCAGGGATCAATAAAATCTTTCTATCTGGCAGAAAGTGCAATCTTTGGAAAATAATCATTAGAAATGTGTCACCCCCAACAGATTTTTAGTCAGCTATTGCTTTAATGCTGAGGGCTGACCTGCGGTTGGCTATTCGGCTGCTGTTGCGGCCCATGCCGAGACACTTCTCTAGATGAGGAGCGAAGCGAGAGGCCGCAATACTCCGGCTGCAGTTGGGACACACGCACTCCTTATTCTTCCACTGGTTGTACACCTGCCCAAAGATGTCCACGCCAGGCTGGTCCACAATTTCTACATCCGAGGCAACCCATATTACACATTGTAAAAGCATGCAACACAAGATTTAGTATTTGTTCATTGTTATGACTGACTCACCAAAATCCTTCATACTTTCTTGGTCCGTTTCATCTAGGAAGAAATAGCCCTGTTTGACCGCCCTGTGCACCTCAAAACACAGCCCTAAACAGGCATCTTCCACTAAGTCAGAGTAAACGTCATGAGCCAAGGCCTACAACAAAGACAGAGAAGTTAAATCATAGGTTTTAAACGGAGCATTGTGTATTTTATTGGTCAAAACCGTTGAAACCTAGGATGCATAACACAATTATTTTGTAAGTACAGAATTTGCAAGAACACTAAAGCAGATTTATACTGTATGTTTCATAAATTAAACTCATTATCTGCAACCCTTCACCTCTAGCTTGGTGTTATCCAGGCCCGACAGAGACATATCCTCCATTTTCATTTGCAACAACTATTGTAGGAGAGCTCTCATTGTCGACAGCGATGAAAGAAGCAGAAACACTGAAAAACACAAAGACCATTACATCGTAGTCATATGTGATGATATATCCTATTAGCTAAAGCTCAAACCTTGTTTTGTTTTTATAATAAAAGAGATTCAGAATATGAAAATATTAGACTAGTAATAAACAACAGAAAACAATTGAAACCATTTATAACCGCATTCATTTACGTTAAAAAAGCTCACATGCATTTTCTAGGATATAAGGTCCATTTTATAACATGCTTGTAAGGTTTATAAATTATTTATCATGTTCAGCAAGCTAATACATAACGGGAGTACTATGTACATGGGCGGGGAAAGCAATTAATCAGCAAAACAGCAGTCAAACAATAAAATTAATTTACAGTATTTAATAACCAGTTAATATTTAAACATAATAAAACTGTTAAATACGCAAATACTATTAGTAAACATAGCTGACAGGCACGACTGTGGCACTAGCCTGTCTCCTCGGTGATATAACTACCCACGGATGGGTTTGGGAAACACTGTGACACGTTTTCTTGTGGTTTTTGTAACAAAGTAGGCTAGTAACCGAGGCCGTGCGCGGTAAAGCTTTTTTGTTGCGCTCTTGATTAAATTGTATCTGTACTTACCAAGAGTGAACGGGCCGGGTGTTGTCATTAACGGACCCGCTGCGCGCTTGTTCAGCGACCACATAGAACAAACATCCTTAAGTCAAAACGAACGAACACATGAAAATAACGAAAATGTTATCTTACAAAAATAATTAGATGCCTGGCTGAATAAGTCGTTGGCGTACGGATGATGTTTGAAAATAAAACAACGCTGCCATTTTGGCTCCGGTGAGACATCACTAGCCTATTTCCGATCTCATCTGACACATCGATTGAGCTGCCTTTAATTCGTTCCAGTCTCGTATAAACATGAATAAATACATAAACATTCACATTGAGATTTAAATATACGTACATGCATGTGACGACATCAATACAATGACGTAAGTATTTAATTACTAAAGAATATGTAATGACGCATAAATTATGCACACGCAAACACAAAAACTGATTAAGAGAAGGTTTATTTGCTCAAATTGTAAATTGCAGGGATATAACATCTCTTGCTATAGAAAATGTCCAAATGTTTCAAATCTGTAGTACAAATTTCTCTTTTTTGCGATTTCTACAAATAAACAAACACGGGAAGGGGTAAAAAAACTAAAACTTAAATTAAAAACATGTCCCCAATTGACAAACGAACTTATTTTGGCTATAGCCGAATATTGCTTAGCCAACTCAAAATACAAACTCAATAATGATCACTCATTACAAAAGAAAAAGAAAGAAAGCTATATGTACAAATACCTTACAACAGCACTGAACCCAACCCAAATCTATTTGCAAGTCTCTAAATCCTATAAAATATCAACAAATCTTGAGAGGTCCACTGGGTTTCTTATCCCGGCCCGCCATTCAAATCATCTTTAACCAAATTATGTTTTTCAAACTGAAAGAACACAACTTTTTTGCACGATACAGGCCTTAATTATTTTGGGTGCCTAAAATAAAGGTCACATGTCTGGAACAGCAAACACAGCATCCAGTTTAGTTATTACAGCAATCCCCCACCAACTCAAAACTACACACTTGTCTTTATATGCAAATTAGAGGGGGGAAAAAATTACCTTTACAGTGCCCCGTTAAGTTGAGGGCTGCATAAAAATGCTGAGTAAAAGGTGGTAGCTCAGCAGAGGACGCTGGGTTGTGGGTTTAACTAATTTAGTTGCCTTTTTAGGCCAGGGCATTGGAATGAGAGAATATACCAGTCACCCTCAGAACTGCTCATATATACATAAACAACAAATAACGGTACCCCTGTCTTAAATAAAACATCTCCATTACATTCCTTGAGCTGGTGCATGAAAGACCTGTGAAGTGGCTGACATTATGGGCTAATGAGTGAAATGAAAAAAGAGGAATACTGAAAAACACAGGGCTTGTGAGCAAGGGAGTCCATCATAAGTGCACTGAATTGTGGGGTAACTCACATCCATCATATTTAAAACATACCGGTTTAAAAAAGAAAACAGTTCTTTGGAGCACCAAGTAAAACAGTGGTTGGAAAGAGGAACAAAACGTCAGCTTCAAACAATACATAACCATTATTAATCAATGGAAGAAAAACAAGTTGGTGCCCCGTAAAAAAAAACAAATAAAACAAAACAAGCATATTTCTGCAAGAACTTTGCTTGTGTTGCCAAACAATTAACTGATAAACTAGTCCTCATTATGTAACATCAGTCGGTTTTATTATGCGAACTCAAACCCGCCGGCTGTCACGAAACAGCTACGGGCAGCACTCCTAAAACAGGACAAAAATAAATAGTCCTATTACCCCTCATCAGGAGCAGGTAAGGGCAGCGCACAAACGCCTGCTGAACAAGAACCGCGTGCGAGACCAGCGGGGTCCATGCGGTGACATTCAAAATGGCTTCATTGTTCCTGAAAATACCACATTTGTTTTGAACCGAAAAAAGCAAGAACAAACAACAAAGCAAAAAAATTGAGGGATCGGGAAAGAGAGAGGAACAATGCTACTAGGAAGAACGAGAGAGGTACAGACAGAAGAAAAGAAAGCAAACATTCTTCAGAGTGCAATTATTTGGTCCCCTGTACCTCCCCAAATAATCTGTGAAACTACCAGACTCTTTGGCTCATTTACGGAAAAAGAAAAATGGCACCTGGTGCTCTCTACATCCTCTAAAATATAAACACCTAATAACTACATCAAGTCAATAGCAGAGCACTGCACCGTTTTTTCGGTGTTGGGAGGAATTTTGATTGAACATTTGTTGCCTAAAACGCCTTAAAACCTGCCGAGCCTATTCATCGAGGGAGATACAAATAAAAAGCAGAAAGTGCAGGGGAGAAAAGAAGCAAAAGGAAGAGTGTGTGAGAGGTGGCGCAGATGTGTGACAGCGGGGTGAGCCCCCTCCTGTGGTGAGAAGAGCGCAGTGCAGAGCGGGCTTAGACCCCCGGCTCATGGCTCAGTTCACAGCATTTCTGGCAGTCTGTGGGCTCAGCCTGACTCGGCTCCGGCTCAGTCTGAGTCCGAGCCCGACGAATCGTCAGAACTGGAACCGCTGCTGCTGCTTTCTGATTTATTCTCTTTGTCCTCAACCTCTTCGTCCTCGATGTCTTCATTCTGGAAGTGAATGTGGAAAGATTAGCTGTCACTACTTGCGTGAGGTTTACCAGTCGTCGTTAAAAATTCAATTCAACACTATTTTTTGTGGAACCCGGTTGCTGCTTTAAAATGGCAAAAATCAAAATATACATGTTAAAAGAGCAACATGAGCATGTTATGAAACTTACATCGTCGTCGTCATCGTCGTCGTCGCTGTCGTCATCAGAGGATGATCCGTCAGATTCCTTTTCTTCATCGTCGTCGTCGTCATCATCTTCGTCATCCTCCTCCTCTTCATCCTCCTGTGGACAAGATCACAAATGATACAGAACAATCAGTAAGACCTACATGCTGCTAAAAATATAGTGGCTAATAAATGAATAAATAATAAATCAATAAATTATTTTTGAATATGTATGTTCAAACGCACCGATAGTTTGGCCTTGGGTTTCGCTTTAGCAGGGGAGCTACTTGGTTTTGATGTGCTCCTCCGTTTCTGCAGAAGTTGAAGAGAAAACATTAAACGAACAGAACTGTGGGCAGGGAGGGTTGCAGGACAGACAAATTCACTGAAATTAAATATTTCTTCGATATATTTTTAAATGATTAAATATTATCATTTTAAATAATAATATATAAACATTGATTTGAGAAACTTAACAAAAAAGAAAAAACTATTGTATACAATTCAAGTCTATTTTGACACGTCAGACCGCGACTTACCAGAGAATTATATTCTTTATAAGCAGCTCTCTCTTGTGATGATATGCTCTGTGGAGCAGAAAAAAATATTATATTACTGTTGTAATATATAAGATTTTCATAACACTATGCTAGTGTTGAGCAGGTTAAACAACATTAAAGATATGTACCGCAAGCCACTGCTCCAGCAGCACTTTGTACTGCCTCTGTTTCTCTTCTGCCAGTCTTTTGTAACGGTCCTTATCTTTCTGAGAGAGCCGCTGCCAGCGGCCTCCAATTTCACCCATGCGTTCTTTCATGGGCAGATGATTCAGCTCGCCATTCGACAGCATCTCCTGAGAGAACTTCTGATAACCGTTTCTGAGGTCACAGATGAAGAGGGCACGAGTTAAAACAGGAAGAAAACTGAGTTTTCCTTGTAGAGGTTTAGACATTTTTGATAACCAACACACACAGGACAAACTTACGAGGGTGGTTTCTTGGGTTCACCCTCAAATTTTATTTTCTTTCCAGGGGTGATGACTGGGGCAGGTGATCGCATCTCACTCAGCTCTCTCTACACAAGACAGGGTATGAAATCAGGAAGAAACCGTTGAAATGTGATCGGTTACTTTATTGAAGGCAGTTTGACTTTAATGCCACAACATTTTTTCGATTTGTCTGGACTCACTTCATATCTCTTCTGGTCCTCTGCTGCCTTCTTGATCCACATGATCTTTTCTTTCTTCTCCATGGTGTTCCAGGTGGCCTCCATGGATTTTTGAGCTTTTGCGCGATCATTCTGAGAAAGCAAAGAACAGGGAGCCATCAGAGGATAATCTATTATTGGACAATTGATATTATCAGATAGCGCTGGATGGTATAACAGTACATACTGCCATAAAAAAAAAAGTAGTGTCAAATGTTATATTCTTATTTGCACAGCTTTTAATAATTGCTTCATGTTGTCTTCAGTTTTTTTTATGCTGTTAATATTACTGTTTTTACTCTGCTGAGAATAAGCAACTTCTTGCAATTATGAGTCCATACCTTGAATCGGGCAAGATAGTCTCCAATGACGCTTTGTTGCCAGATATCCTGAGCCGTTTTGGGTGTTTCTGGAAGTTTCCCTTTGTCCTCTTTGCTCTGTTTTTCAGACTCTGCCTTCAGCGTCATCTCCAGGTTTTTATACTTTTCCTACAAGAAGAGGAATAAAGTTGAACTGGTTAATACAGTAACAGAAAGGTCTCAGCATCTGTGGGTCACTAAAGTCTCATGATTACCTTCTTCTTGTCAGAAAGCTCATTCCACATGCGGGCTAGTAGTCTGGTGAGCTCCATGTCAGAAAGATCAGGCCTTTCCTGTTGAAGTTTTGGGCGCTTCTCCTCAGAGAAAATAAACATTGCAGAGACAGGAGGCTTGGGCTTCTCTGTGCTGGACTGTTGGGATAACAAAGAGAAAAAGAGAATTAAAGGAGCAAATAAATAGTTATTGAAGCTCACTTCGATACTAATCCTTTAAAATTACCCAAAAATGACTGACAGGTTTACTGACCTTTGCTTTTGAGTTCTTCTTTTTGGAAGCCGGACTACTGCCTCCACCTCCCTTTTTAAAGCTGCCCATCTTCTGTTCTGACAGTATTCTCTGCTGTTCCTCCTCTGAGATACTCTGGGATTCACAGACAGCATGTTTAAAATGCAAACAGAGCAGAAAATGGTGCAAAAAAGTATGTAGTCATAAAGGTATACTTACTAATAAGTAACGATTCATCTCTATTTCAAAGTCCTTCTTTTTCTGTGTAGAGCAGAAATAAAATAAAAAACTTTCATATGTATTCATGTTATAAACAGAAGGAACGATACAAAATAAAAGCAATTTGTACTGAACCTGTTCACAGCGCTTTTGATAGGCATCTTTCTCAGCCTGTTTGAGGAGTTTCCACCGCTGGCTGCACATGACCATACGCTCTGTACTGGGAACTTCTTTCATACTGGACATCAGCTCAGCGCAGAACATGGAGTATCCATTACTGAACAAGGACAAAAACAAAAAACAGCTGTTATAGTTACTAAAAATTATAAAAACATGCAACATTTAAAGTACTAAAATGACTGAAATTAAATAAGTAAAAACCATAAATTAAAACTTTTTATAAATTAAAAAAGATATATATATTTTTATGAAAATGTATACATTAAATTATAATTGCATTAAATTAATTAATTAATTAATTAATTAACACTAAACTAAAAAAAAACATTTCCAGCTCATTATTTCCAGCTTATTTCACCCCCATAAAAGAAATTTATTTTATAAAACTTTATCAGGTTAACTTACGAAGGCGGTTTGTCTGGTCGCCCATCAAACTTGTCTTTGAGCTGTCTCTCTGCTTTGGTCAGAGTGGATTTGGCAATGTACTCCTCTGTTAGGTTCATCTCCGGGTGCTTCTGCATAAACTCACGCATCTTCTCCTAAACAAGAACGAGAAACAATCACAGGTTTTACAAAAGCACACTACTGCTGGCAAACATGCCTTGTAAAATGTAAACGTTTTTACCTCATACAACTTCTTCTGTTCCAAAGACTTTAGGATCCACTTTATCCTCTTCTTGTCTGAGAGCTGTGGCCACTGCTTGGCAACACTGTCCTTTATGTCTTTGGTAGTCGCCTAGAAATGTTAAAACAAGTGTTTTACGGCATTCATGTGTATGAAGCAGCCAGCATATTTATTATTTAGGAGTGCATGTAGAGCGTACATCTGGGCGTGCTTTGAGAAAAGCCTTCTTCTCGTGGCTGTACCACAGTTGCTGGGGTGTCTTGGGCTTCTCTGGAACATTGGACTTCTTGTTAAGGTTTTCCAGAAGGTCAGGATGGTCTTTCCTATAAAGAAACAACCCCATTAGGAAAAGCTAAGATTTAAAAGTGACAGTTTACCCAAAAAAAAAATATATATATATAAATAATATGGAATAAAAAGGCTGGTTACTATGTTCAGCAGAACAAAGAAATGAACTACTCGAGGGTGAGTTTTTTGGGTGAACTATTCCTTTAAGCATGTAAATGTGATGGTAAAGTGTCAATAAGTCACTTACTTGAACTTCATCATGCTGATCATAAACGTCTCCTTTTCACTGAGAAAGTCTTTGACATATTTCTCCTGTTGACAAAAGGTTCAGTCAGTCAAAACAATGCCTGCTTTGTTGACCAAATCTAGAAAGGTACCACTCTTAACAATAGGTGACCCGGACCAAATAGAAAATATTTGGCTCTTTCAAAGGGAAAAATAGCAGATCCACTGAACACCAGATCAATTCTAAACCTTTAGCCAGTATACACTTACAGTATCCTCATCACTTCCCTTTGCATAACAAATCCATATCAACTCCTCTTTGATAGAGGTTCTTGAAAAACCCTACAGTCTATTTTTAGTGACGCTTATCGTTCATTTTATTGCACTCACTTTTTTACGCTCTGGGAGCTCCTTGTATTTTTTGGACAGGATTTTTGTGAGATCTAGGTTGCTCATCTCTGGATGTAGTTTAGCGTACTTGGCACGCTTCTCCATAAAGAAACGGAAATACGGTGTCAAAGGCTTTTTGGGGAAGTCTGGGTGCTTCTGCAGAGGGGGACAAATACACAAAACGTTAGTAATTGCTATCATTGCAAGTGACACAGAAAAAATAATCATTTTAATCCAAAGCTTTCAGAAAGCACACGCAAGACGTCTACCTTCAGCTTCTTTCCTTTGTACGGATTTTTGATGTAGTCCTGTGCATCCACGATTAGCTCAGAAAGGGTGCGGAACTTGCGAATCTGTGAGAAACAGAATTTTAGGGTAAAAACTGCATATTCATGGTCCTGTGGCTTGTCACATGCAAATGTTTTTAATCTGATATTTCAAAGTATCTACTGATCAACAACCGTCATATTTTTGATGCGTGTTTCTCTAGTCATTACAACTGAAATTCATTATACTAGCATACCTCTCTTGAAACTTCCTGCCATTTCTGTTTGCACATCTCCCCAGAATAAGAGTTGAAAGCTACTTTCTCCCAGTCCAAATGGGACTCGGACGTCTTGTACTTGGCCAGATCTTTTTCCGGCAGGTTCCCCTTCATGGCATCCAACAGCTTCAACAGGTCATCCTGCTCCCAAACTGTAATAAAGCATTATGGCAAAAATGATGCGAGATTCAATGCAGATTAAGAAGAGCTTACATGTTTTTCCACACTAAAGGTTAAATACAGGTTCACGTGCAGTGGGAAGCATTGTTTATCCCAAGAGCAATTACTGCCGAGAGCATGAACCTTATTATTCAAAGCAACTTCCTTTCCGAGGTATACATTTTACCAGAAAATGGATTTCCTGGAAATCAAGCCAATTATTTTGGCATTGCTCTACTTTATATATATATTTAGAAAACGGAATGCTCTTAATTATATTGCCATTAAAACTCTATCCATTACCATTGATAGAAAAATAAAAATGTAAAAGAATACATAAACAACTAAAAACCACCCAAACGATTCATGTCTTACCAGGTTCTTTAGCAGTGGAGTCCATTTCTCCATTCATTGTCTGGTATCACTCTAAAAACAAAAACCATCCACCCAGATTAATTATATTAATGACTACAAAAGTTGAAAATCTTACTCCCTGTAATAGTTTTATAAATTTAGCTTATTTTACATCAAATAAAAAAAAAGTATACATAGCGTTTGTATCCGATTTAAAAGTTTAATGCGTGCCCCTTAGGTGTTTTGTAAGCTTATGTTTTAAACAGGAATTGCTGCCTGAAGAGTGGAATTAAAATCCAGCCCGACACATAATGGTTGATGTTCATTACACCGCCCCTAAGCGTTTACGCTCCATCGTGAGACAGAGCCCATTGCTTGTGACGGTTTCAAATCTCAAATAACTCTGCAGTCGACACCAGCAAGAGCAGCCAATCCGTCTAATCTTCCATTTTGTCCACACAACTAAGACTCGCAGCGGCTTTTCCTGCTCTCTGCGCGCTTTTCGATGCGAAACTGGAGCATATTTTCGGCGGACGAGTGGATACTGGGAGGTACTACAGGAGGAGGAAGCAGCGTTTTAGGCGATAGGCAGGCGGCTGCCTGTAGACGGACCAGCTGACCACGGATCGGGATCTGCTTTCGGTCTGCGTCGAGAGGGGGAAACGCAGCCAGGGATCATCATGAGTGACTGCTACAACATGCAGCACCAGAGTCTGCCTCCAAACCGACGGGGCGCGGAGCTCTGCTTCCGCCGCGGACGCGTCCTGGGTCGCCCCCTTTGCTGCATAGCGACTGTTTTAAAACGCTCGAGCATGGAAGCCTAGTCATAATCTGATGTCGTTTAGCGAAGCTGTGCGCCGACTGAATCAGTCACAAAATGGCACGACTCTTTCCAGGGCGAGGCGTCGCCGCTGCGCTGAATGTGTAATGGCGGCGGACGAGCCAGCAGAGTCCAGCTTTAAAATAGACCCTGGCTGAAGGGCATTTTCACCACCATGAAATGTTACTAAATAAAGTCGATGGCATGATAACCAGACCCCGTTTGCGCAGAATAGCGCGTTGCTGCGATAGAAATGCTCAGGAAAACTATTTTTTTGTGGATTTTGAGCGAATTTATGAACAAAAGCTTTGCAACGGGACTCAAGTTTAGAGTCAAAAAATACGTCTGAGCTGAAGTGTTAAAGTATATAAGGGTCGATTTAAAATGTATTTTTAAACTTAAGGCCGTTTCCATATCAAAAACATCACTAAATTACATTACTGACGCTGTTTGATGTTTAACATAAAACTCTTTACATTACTCATTTTCCTAACTTTAATTATAAACGTAGCAGCATCGTGTTTACACGTGGAGGTGCTACAAAATGCACCTCGGAGATATCTAAAAATACGTTTAATGAGGAAAAATGTTACACTGTTAAACCGACCTGTGACTTGACCTACACCGGAGCTAGCCGGCTATAACTAGCATTGAATCCCCCTAAAGCCCTGGTGAAAGCTGAACCGACAGTCGTCAAAAATAACCCTAAAATGCAGCTAAAAATCAAGCCTTTTTCAAGCTGCTAAAATGAGCTTGTAACAGGCGACCATCTGTACTCTTACCGTGAAAAAATCTGGTGGTTTACCCCGACTTTCGAGTGACGAGGAATGCGGGGCGAGAGCACGGTTTGTGCGGCCGTATGGCAGCAGGGTCTTCAAAGGCTTGAAAAACAAAAATGAAAGAAATACACGATTATTTTCACCGAGCACGCGGTGGTTGAAACACAAGTATGAAAAGCGAGATCCGCTCTATTAGAAATGAATCATTCCGGTCTCTAAAACGTGTCATTTAGTTCCAAGTCACAATGGAAAAACGCAACAGCCGAGAGAGAGGACGCTTCACTGGCGTGACGACTGTTCTGGAGCCGCCATACTACCCTCCATGCGCTGCTGCTGAGAGCCTAATTCACCTCCTCCACCGAGAGAAAAACGAGCTCAAAACTCACCCGGTTCGCTTCTCAAACACAGATAACCCGAAAACACTGCCAAATGCGATCGCAAACTTTGCTTTCACGGCAGGAGCAAGCGAAAACAAGTCAACACGGTGAGATAACCGAGCTCCCTGATGGCGAACCAGAGGCGGCTGATTCTTCCCTCCACGAGCCTCATGGAGTCCTGACTCGGAAATGAAGGCGACCGCGAGGGCTCCAAACACGATAAAGCGCGCCTAAAAACGAGGCTAGCGGCTCCTGGAGTTGTAATCGGAATTTAAACTTGTGGTAGATAGACGAGGGATGTTTTTTCCCCGAGTCACAGGACGGGAAATTCGGGTAAGGCGACCTCGGAATGTACCGTGCCTTGCACCAAGTCAACGCGATTTTAAACGAGGCGGCTTCACAATAACAAAGCGCACGAACGTTCTAAAGTCAGAATGTTTACAATTTGAGCGCTGCATCTAAGGTTCTGTTTTGTTCTTTCAAGGTTTGTTTACCCGACGGTGGGTTGGATGAGACGCTGGTTAGCTCTTACCTGTCGCTGCTTGTGTGTGGAACTGGTGCTGGAACAAGGGGAGGGTTGAATGTTAGCCAGCACTGCGCCGCCGGTCCAGGGCACGGGCGCTCCAGTCCCCGCAGAGCTGAGAGACTTCCCCCCGCCTCCATCTCTCTCGCTCTCCTTCCAGTCAGCGCGCAGCTCTCTCGATCCGCTCATTTCTCTTTCCAGAGAGACATCCGCATTTTCAATCTCTCCGCTGCTATAGCCGCTCGCATCACGGATGGGTCGCCTGGGTTTCGCTTCCATTTGGATTATAAACTCGGCGCTGCCGAGGCTCCCACAAACCTGCAAGCGCCTGTATCCTCTCGGGCTTGTTTTGAACACATTTGTATACTTGTGATAACCATGTGAAGTTTTAATAAAATAGTGAATTTGTTTTAATATAATCCAGAGTGTTTTCAGTTTTGATTTTTGCTTTTAAAAAAAGAAAAGCAGTTGTCTTGAATTTAGTCATGTGCATGTCTGATGTTAGGAGTGAACTACTGGTGTGTACTTTAAACATCTATTTGGTATTTTAAGTCTGACAGCTACATCTTTTTGTCACGTTAAATAATTAAACCCCACCTTGTCTGTTTGTGGGCGTCACCTGCAAGGTCCAATCAAGACGTTCTGATTTGGGGAAAACATGATTTTCCAATGAGCGCGCTTATTCGTTAAACATCAGAGCGGTGACGTGCGCATTTCATTGGAATGCCAGAGTCCAGCACCGATGGAGCGCGCTTGCCTCCGGAAACAACGAACAGACAGGCCGGTGCTTCCCGAGCCTCTACAGCCCTGTCGGTACACCTGCGTTTAGCACTGTCACTTCAAACTATTCACCCTTAAACTGTATGCACAGTTGCAGTTCGAGGAAAGGCAATATCTTGCCTTTTATTGATAATAGGTTACAGTTAAAGTTTTATATTTATAAATTATTTTTAATTTTTAAAAATTTTATTTTATTTTTTTTTTATTCCGTTTCAGGCATGTTAGTTTGAACTCTCTACAAGTAGCCTATAATAATTTTGACAAAAACGATCGATGGTTTTTTCAAAAACATTACACAGCTGTTGTCACAACTGTTCAACACTGATAATAGGAAGAAATATTTTTTTCAGCATCAAATCAGTATATTTGAATGATTTCTGATTTCTCACTTCACAGAAATGAATGATATTTAAAATATTTTTTAATGAAAAACTGTAAACATTGTAATAATATTTAACAAAATTGCAGTTTTTACTGTTTATTAATCAAATAAATGCATTGGTAAGCCTAGGAGACTTATTTCAAAAACATTAGTTTTCCACTCTGAATAACAAAAATGTAAAAAAGTTATTTACTTGAACCTGTTGAAAAGTTGTTTTTCTGCAAAAAGAAAAAAAAAGGCTTTTAAAGTCTTTAAGGACTCACTGGTGAAAAGCTGCTGATTTTACAGAAAAGCAGGTCTGGCTTTAACAAGTAAGGAAGGTTGTAGGACTCTCAACCAAAATAGGCTGGACACTTGGGAAGGTGGGTGGAGGATGGTTGTCAGGGTGGGCCAAACTCCTGATTGGGTGGGCCAGGCCCGGCTAGGCCTGCTGTGAAGTCAAGGCTGCTGGGAAAGTGAATGTGTATGCAAACTCCCCTGACTAATTTAGGACAGGAATGGAAGGCTTTCTTTACTAGGAATTATTGTAGATGTTTTAAAGAATTTTAATCATTAAACAAAGTCACACACCACAACAGACCATAAAACCAAATATTAATTTATACTCTAAAATATCAAATCTTTGCAAGCCTATAATATTTACAGGTATGGTGTCCCTGAAACATTCTAGTAAGAAATATAAAGGCACATTTTGCATAGACATCACCTGTTGAAACAGGATAGGATTTACATTCAAGCTGGTGTGTAGTTGACATGCTTCACACTGACACGAGAGTTCTTGAATACACAAAATAAATAAACACCAGGATATATGAATCCCAAATGATAAAAACAAATATCTTATCAGGCACGCAAACACACAAAAGAAAAAAAAAATGTTCCATGAAAAAGTAAGAAAAAACTGATAAACTACGATGGAATGTATATAAACAGTTGATGAATTTTAGGTGTGCATTAACTGCATTCTAAAACTTCAATGATATAACGACATATCGATTGGTTAAGCTAATATATGAATGTACAACAGTTAAAAAAACAAAAGATTCTCATGTAATGCACACAGTAAGATGAATTTATAGTGGCTTGGAATCACAAATCAAGAAAGTTATCCAGGGGTGTTCTGGGGTTATTTTAGTCATCCTCATCATCAAATTTCACGTTTGCATCATCTGCGTCCAGCTGCAAAAGGACAACATAACATATTCGGTCACAACATGGATGAGAAATACATAGGTGTGCGTAAGAGTTGTCTAAATGTTTGACTGAAAAATTCAACATGAAAGAAGAAAGCGCAATATGAAATGACGATGCATTCATATAGAACTTTGTTTTCTATTAAAGCTTGGTGTAATAGGGCTCTTAGGCCTATATAAGATATACTTACACATTTCATTTCCATGGTAGTGAAGATGTGACCGGTCATGAACATTCTCAGGGGGATCGTGAGGATCAGGACAAAGGGCAGGGCAAGTGAAAACGCACTAGATTTTATTGCCCAAAGAATCCCCAAACAAATCACTTGGATCAAAGTGTACAAGTGCATACGCATAGTGGGCACCTGTACAGAAACACACAGAGAAATCAGTATCTAGATACTGTCGATGGATGGATCAATCAATTGACAGATTGACTACATGGCCAAAACTATCCTTTCTAATTATTGTTGATTGGAGGTTGGGTGTAACCATACACTGCTGTTTAAAAGTTTGTGGTTGATAAGTGATTTTAATGATGTTTTTGAAAGTATATAATGTTTACCCACGCTGTGGTAATTGAATCAGAAATTACTTCAATTTCAAGTAAAGTTATTTCTATTTGAATGTATTTTGAAATCTAATTTATTCCTGTTTTGGCAAGGCTGAATTGTCAGATGATTCTTCAGAAATTATTCCAATCATCCTAATTTAATCAACCTTTTTTATAACTGTTAAATAAACAGTTGTGCTGTTTAATATTTTTGTGGAACTTTTGATCAATGTAAAGCATCCTTGCAAAATAAAATTGTCAGTGTTTTTAAAAAAAATTAACAGACCCCGAATATTCAACAAAAATGGACTTTTATCCATGTAGTGTATATGTGTGTGTGTGTGTGTGTGTAATTAAATCTTACACGGGTGACAAAAGGAACAGTTGGGTGATGCTTTTTCGGTGTAATAAGCATAAGCATACGGTCCCAAAACTGGATGCCACTCAGTGAAGTGATACCCATATAAAGAAAGATCCCAAAAAGAGCTGTCATGGGAATCATCTTCAGGATGGGCTCCATGAGAATTGAGACCCCTGTGGGGAAAGGATTTTATTGATTCTGTTATTGTTCAATAACATTATGTTTAATCATGTCAATGCTTATTAACAAAAATATTATTTATTATAAACAAAACTTATTTGATTTTAAAAATGGCTTTAAATCTGTGTTTATTAAACATCCTTATATCAGATAAAATGCTTATAACTCACCAATCATTACGGCCACCAAAATACCACTGACTCTTTGTTCTAACACACGTTCAATCTGAGGTCTGGGGCCTTTGGTCATGACGGTCAGGGCATTGGCATGGGTGACCGATCTCACTGTAGCAGCACTGAGCCAGGGGACACCGAAGATAGAGCCAACTCCTCCCAATACCACCAAAAGGAGGAGGTCCAGATGAAAACCAGAGCCCTTGATCATTTTTCTCTCAGGCTTACTCACGATCAGCCTGGATGGGAAGGAAAAGGTGTGAGGTTAATGCAGTATCTACACCAAAAGTCTGACTACCAAAATCTTTTTTTTTTATCTTAAATTATAGTAACTTTTTAAACAATATTTCAGTTTTTACTGTATTTCTTTTTATTATATTAGCATAATAGACTCCTTTCAAAAACATGCTGATCTTCTTGCTGTTTTCTTTGTAGTGAAATAGTTATAGTTTATAATCCTTTATATCTTCTAGCAAATGTGTCTTCACCCCGTGTGAATTTATACGTGTTGTATTCTGAATATCACACTCACGTCGTGATCTGGGACTCAAGGAAAATAAGGATGAAGACCAGCAAGGCAGGAACAGCACAGGCGAACATCATCCAGACAGGGAATGGCGTCTTCTCACCCATTGGGTTGATGATCCAGCCTCTAGCATCTGGGTTGGACACAGTCAGCCCCTTTGGCACCACCAGTTTCTAAAGCAGAAAGTTTACCATTTACCATAAGATGAAATGATCCATTATAATGTTCAAAATCACTGGTTATTTGAATCCAATAATGCTGGTCCAGATGCATAAAACATGTTTATGTTCAAGAGCTTATTTTACTAGGGAGTTTTTCCATAATCCCTCTGCATGGGTTAATTCTAATATTAGAATGAGATTTTTTTATTTTCTCTCAAAGTTCAAATCTGTTAACAATTAATTCTTGTCAATATCAGATTTGAATGAGTTGATTCTTAGTATAACACAATCACTACCATTTCTGAACATGTAGGAACATCACACATCTGTTTTTGCAACTTGTAGTGTTAGATCCTGTCAATAGATACTGCAGTATCTGTCTCCAAATATAACAAATGTGTAAAAATGGACTTCCTTCTTTTGTGTGTGTGTGTGTACTACACACACAAACTACAGTACTGGATTTTCCCAGTAAATGCCAAATAAATTAAGGAATGAAAATGATGCCATGCAAAATCTCACAAAACATTTACAGTTTAGCATCAAAGCGATTTAGGAAACTTGTTATAGAAAACTATGGTAAATGATGAGTGTTGGTCAAACCTGTGTGTAGGCATCGCTGATGCTGATATCCACAGCAATCATGAAGAAGATGGCGATGGGGACACCAAAATCTCCAATCATTCGACGGAGCTGGTGGTGTACAGTATTTTAATAGTAACATAATTAGTACATTTAAAGGCTTGGCAGGATGGTATAATTGCTAAAATGCCTTTTTATTTTCCAAGCTTTAAACCTATTTTTTAGCTAAACAGTATCAGAATTTGAAATAAAAAAACTGAGCAAACTTACAGGACCAGGAAGATAGGTGCTAGTTTTAAACCCACGGAGAAACAACGCAACAAAGAAACAGCCAAACATAAGGCACATGGACAGCAGGGCAGTGTTGGGATAGGCCCTCTCTACCATTTCATGATGTTCAGTAACATTGCCATCAGGATGTGTTTTGTTGATAATTTTTTTGACAGGGTGGAAGGGGTCTTCCAAAGAAGAATTCAAGTGTTCGTAGTTCAAAACCAAAGGATGCGTTTGGAAAATCTGAGAAGAATTGAGAGAGAGAAAAAAAGAGTGAAGATTTAGTGACAAATTATGTGACGTGAGTTAATCTAATAAAGTGTGTGCCCATTTGGAAGACTGAATATACCCTGATTAGCTTGGCAAAGGTCTCATAGATGAAAATGAGAGAGATCAGGATTGAGAAGATCTCTTGGGTGAAGCGTGAGATGTAACGGACAAGGAAACTTCCTTCAACTGCCATAATCACCACCACGATGATGATCAACCACATGCCCACCCAGACACGGCCCACAATGTACTCAAAGCCATTAGCTTTGCAGAACTGAATGGGACAGATGAATGTATTTAAAAGGATGAGAAAAGTCATGCAGGTGGCGATAATTTACCTCATTAAATCATTTTTCACTTTAATAAAAGAATCACCTGAAAGAACGCCTCCTCAAACACCATCAGTGGACCAGTAAACCCAATGACAAGTACTGGTTGAGCCGCAAACAGACAAAAGATGACTCCCTGGACACAGGTAGCGACCATCATCTCAGAGACCCCCATCATGTGTTCCGTTTTGTCCGCTAAAACATAGACATATTGAAGACTAGAGATAGTAAATGTTGCATTTTTTCTTACAGTAGATATACATCTAGAATAATGAATTTAGTCTTTTTTCATATTCTTTTTAATACATCATTTTATGCAGTCCAGGTGGGCAGTTCTTGGCCCAAAAATGATAAAGTGTATCCCAGATTTTCTGCCATGAGATAAACAATAGATGTGACAAATTTTGACCTTTTTCAGGGGAGACTAATCTATGCTTGCAGTGAATGTACTCACCAAGAAGTCCTCCGAAGGTAATGGCAGGTGAAAGGGCAGCGAAGTAGATGAAGATGACAGCAGACAGCACCTGAGGGTCCAGTCCATCAGTAAAGTCACTAAGGTAATTCTTGTAGCGGCGTTTTATGTCTTTGACCATACCGCCAAACGGATAGCCGGTACGGGCCAGTGGATCCTCCCGTGGCTTCTCAGGTCCAGTTGGGCCTAGTAAACACAATTAAACACAGATTTAACACTAGGTTGGTCTGAACAGATGCATAGGTTCCATATAGCCACTATTGATAGATTCAAACTGCATATAAATATGTGTTTGAAAATTTTAACGGTAATATTATTTTTAATTAAACCTTCAGATGAACATACTGGTGAAGTAAGACGAGCCAAAAGCATGAATATGATTAAATTTGCGGATATTGCGGTATTTACAGTTTTTCTCAGTCACTTTGGTGTATTTCTCACAACATTATTTAAATTTGCACAACAGTTAATGCATTTCTCAAAACTATTAGTGCAAAATGCAAAACCTAGTTGATAACCTGCAAAAGCGTGTCACTTGCTCAAAATGGAAAGTTCACTGCTCAAAAGCAAGTATTCATGTGAGTGAAAGTGTCGGTGTCGTCAAAAAGAAAAGTCCTGACACCATTGTTTATGAACAAGATATTCAAGTGTCTTTGTCATGTTTTCAGTATGACAGTTTACTCTGAAAATCTTTTACAATGCAAAAAGTCAGATTTCCTGAAAATGCTCAGGACAGCACGATATACTAAACTACAGTAAAGTTGGACATTACTGTATGTAGTGAGGGTCGCCGATCATGCCAAGTAGGGCATGATCCTGGATCAACATTTCTGTCCAAAAATATAAACTTATCCCAATCATTACCCTTAAACTACCCCTACCCAAAATCTATACAAGGATGTTGTTCCAGGAACATCTTGTACTTGGTGAAATCATGCTCAACATGCAGTGAGGTATCGGAGTACAAGACACTGAATATGTATGTTACACATTTTTACTGCATATGCTCTCAATTCTAATTTACTGCATTCAAAGCATTGTGCAAACAATTCAATTTAGATGACATTTTCAGGAAAAAAAAGGATTTAAACCGATTTTTTTTTTTTTTTCAAATTTACCTGACAGGTATTTTTTATTTGATTTTGACATTTTTGTATGTAATGACCATAGACTGTAAAAAATATGGACGTAGTGTCCGTGACGTCACTCGTAGGTTTCTGAAGAGCGTTTTTGAAGCCTA
>JAUCMT010000068.1:17614389-17642857 GCA_032357475.1 Enteromius thamalakanensis
TATATATATATATATATATATATATATATATATATATATATATATATATATATATATATATATATATATATATACACGCATACACATACATACATACTTGAATAGAGTGGGTACTACTTCATTGACTAAGCCAAAGTTAGATTTAAAGGAGGAGCATGTCATTTTTTTATATTAGTTTAATTGACTCTTTACACAGATAATCATGCTTCTAACTCAAAACGTTTGCCAGGATCAAATATTTTGATATCCTATATTATTATTATTATTACAAATTATCCTACAAATTACTTCTTTATAGTTGTCTATGTACATGAACCTGGAATGGGAATTGTTATTAAGTGGTGATTATTGCACATTATAATAATTATATTTACAAAATTAAACACTCGACTTATGAAATTCGGTTACTATTGTTCATTGTTATTAACTGTTTTCAGGTCATAGTTCTGGATTTGGCAGAAATATGTATGGAGTATGTCATGCATTCTGTAGTCTTGCGTAGAGAGAATTTCAGACTGACGGCAGAACCTTGTCCGCTTTGGCCAAGGCCAGTCCAAGGGGTCATATGATCGACAGATAAATCACGTTTTGTTTTGTGCTTGTCATGTTTAAGGGCCTGGAAGTGTCTCCACAATAACACACCAGTGTGTAAATCTCTTGAATGTATTTTTAAAGAGCCTGTACAGCAGACTTCACATATTTCACATAGTTTTGGAAATCCAGCGCTCATCCTCACAGTTGTAAACATGATGGATTTTTTCTTTCGGAAGGGTTTTGGCTTCACTGCCGCTTTGTTTCCAGGCAGAATGTTAAAGAATGTCTCAAAAGAAATCCTATACATTTCAACTGATTCGATAGCGACTTTGAAACTCCTGAAGGGTTTCAAATTTTGTGTGCAATACTTATCAGACTTTCAGCCAATGGTCTGTCTATCATTTTAGAGAAATATTGAAAATTAATATTTAATTCATTAATATGTCGTTGTAGGCTGTTTGAATATTTTTGGTTCACGTGCTGCTTTTTGTAAGTGGCGGTTGATGGAAGTTATCAGGAAGCTGACTCCTTAATTGTTGCGTTGTATTTAGTCTGCATAGGCATGACATGTTGTTAAAGCAGGCATGTGACTCTCATTTGAAGGTAATTTAGATGTAATGTAGATCATATTAGCTTATGCACATTTTCATGACTCGCACCCAGTCAAGGGCTGCGTGTTGTGCTGGCATGACCTGCTTTTGATCTTTACGCATGGTTGCTTGTTTTCATTTTGTGGCTTCTTCCTGCTTGTTTCCGGTTTCCTCTGAGGACAGCGGGTTTGGGAAGGATCTTATCTGTGCTCATTTGAAGTCTCTGCACCACAATCGCTGGCCTCCTTTTTTTTTTTTTTTTTCTAATTTATTACTGGTATGAATGCATGCAACTTGCACACAGACTCAAAAGCTTTTTACTCAGAGAAATACAATTGTCACACTCAACTTTGGATGCATGCATGCATGTTCATTCGCTGCCTCTTGTGGCAGCTGTGTGCGTTACCTTATTGTGTCAGTCCCTCCCCCAACCCCAGACCCATGTGGAAACATTTTAAATGCTCAATACAAAACACTCATCTGAACTGGTATGAGTGGAAACATGGCATTCCTGTCAAGAGGGAAAAGGCTGGTTACAGTGTTTGTAAAGTTTGTTCCTGGGAATCACAACATGTTTAGAGAAGCCCCATTCCTGTCTTTGTCAGCCTCTTCAAAATAGATTGTGGTTATTGTATATGCACAAATGTATACACTGCAAAATCGGTTGTCCAAATATGAAGTTAGGTTTATGCCTGTACATACTGTTCTGATGATGTTTATAATATTACTATGGTTAGGAAAGGTCCTTGAGTCGGGATTTAAAACTTGAGACCCCAAAAGTCTGTCAGTGTCGACAATGATTACAGTTTATGGCTATCCCTTTAATGTTAGGGAGTTGTTTGTTTGTTTTTTTACAAATGAAACTGAAAGGTTAATTGATGTGAAGCAGAGTGGGATTTGTGTCTGTGTGTGCAGGCTATAACACAGATAGGTGGCATATCTCCTCACGGTCACAAATTGTGAGCTTATATCTGGGCCAGTTATCTTCCCAGATTCTCATTTAGGAATGTTCTTGATGTAGCTGTACGTCTCACAATTTATTTCTGAATAATGTAATGCAGTCCAGTGTCTTTGTGGTGTTTGTAGTAGGGGTGTGTGGTAATGACATAAAGTTATTTAGAAAGATTATGGAATTTTGTTGATAACGATAATTGGATGATATTTTGCCAAGCATATGTTTTTCTGGTACCTTGACAGGTTTAAAACTGCTGTGGACCGCTGACTATTTTAAATATTTCTGTGCAATTAAATAAATCAACTTTTTAGCAGTAAGTTTAAATGGATTTTTACCGTTTATGTAATGGCAATTTTTAGCGTTATTAAACGCACGCATAATTTTTGTCAGAATGCTTAGCCTAAATGTAATCAAAAAGTTCAAAGAGGATATAGGGCTGTTACCAATCAAAGGAAATTCATATCAAAAAAAGTTGTTTGCAGTGCAAAAGAGGCACAGAATCTGCATCTGAAGTGACTGTAGGCTGTTTAATGCATGAGTGAGTCATTCGTTCAACCGATTCATTCAAAATGGCAAACACAGTGAGTAAACATCACTGTGTGTTGCTCAGATTTGCAGAGCAGTTCTGCTGCGGCTTGTTCAAAATTTTCAATGTTGAAATGGAACAAGAACAGAAACTGGTTTAAAAGGAGAGTCGCTTAATAACTTATCTTCTTAACGATTGTTATCACAATTGCATTGATATTTGAAGAGAATGTTAGTCATGTAATATTAACTTAATTATCAGACACCTACAGTTTTGCCCCCATTACCTTAAAGTTTGGGGGAACACTAAATGTAATTTTAATAGACTTATAATTATAATAGTCTATAGTTTTAATAGACTTGATCAAGCAGGGAAAGCATCAATTACAAATGCTTGAGTCTAGACTATTTCACAGGTTTCTGATATTTAAAAAATAAAAAAACTCAATTTCATTGGATTTGGTTGTCAATAACATGAGTGCTCAATGACATGCAGTGGCCAAAAATGAATTATTTTGCCCTGCTCAGAGTTACTCTGGCAAGTGGTGATGCCTGCTGCTTTTCTCCCATTAAAAACCAAATAGGAACTTGTGATTAGTGTAAAATGACCTTAAAAATGTTGCTTTCTGGGTGCATCTGCAACCCACAGGATACAAAAACACAAATCCTAAATGTTGAGAATGTGAATCTATTGATTGATATTATCTCTGGTGAAAAGAAGTAGAGAGTGAGGCTTCAGACAAGCTTTTGTTGTTGTCAAGCTCCTCTGAAGTAGATCTGAGTGTAATTCCAGCCTAGAAAAAAAGCATTCTTATCGGACTGTTAGAGGAGAACACAAAAAGTAGTGATAAGTGTGTTTCTGTCTTCAGTACACTTAGTTCTCTTCTTGTCATTTTCCTCTGTGGTTACAGTGATGCTGTTGCCTTTTCTCTTCACTTTTATCTCTTAAGTCTCTTACTCTCTCTGATTCAGGGAAATCTTGAGTCATGTTGTTGTTGTTGTACTTCAGATGAAAAAGATGATGTTCATTTTTTGTGTTTTGCAATCTTTTTTCATTTTCAGTAATGTGCACTGGTTGTACTTGGTGTATGTTGCTTCACTGCAAGAGCTGAGAGAGCCGAGGTTATGCAAGAATGTACTGGGGCTAATGTAAAGGGGTCAAAGGTCAATTCGGTGCATTTTTTTTTGACAGTGCTTGACCCCAATGTTAATATATCTTTTCCATCGTTTTGTGACTTGTGAAGGGAGCACATTGATTGGCAAAATTCTCACACAAACATCTAGAGGAAGCTTTGGATGGAACTTCCTGTCAGATTTTGTTTCTCGGTTTTGTTTTCACACATTCATGTCCACTATGCTGTGGGAAGGTGATAACCGACAGACAAAGCTCGCTCTGTTTTTCACTTCACTTCATTATACCTTTAGTCTAAAAAAAGCTGTATTAACGGTAGAAACCAGACTTGAGTTTAGGTTTGAGTAATTTTATTAGACAGTTCCTCACAATTTCATGTCCACATTAGCTCCATGACACAACTTACTAGAGCAACCTTTTGCCCAGCTTATACAAGGAAAGTCAAAGGGGTTGCGTTTGTACATTTAGCTAAAGCGTCTGTGTGAATGCTAATTATAAAGAAAGAGCATTTCTAAAACATGAATGATGTTTTGCTGTGAAATGTAACCAGTGTATTCTGTCTGTTTTACAGATGTAGGAGAGCAGAAGGCCGTTATGCTGTTGACCGAGCTGCCATCATCAGTCACTGGAACTGGCTGCAGGCCCAAGTGTCGGATCTGGAGTACCGTATACGCCAGCAGACCGACATTTACAGACAAATCCGCTCCAGCAAGGTGTGCACATTCACTTTCTTCACTTTGTGCTGTTTGCTGGTGTAGTTTTGGACTTAGTAAGTTTTAACCCAGCAGAGGTGGCATCTGCCTCTAGTAATCTAGCAACATGGATGCTCTCTCGTGTTCCTGTGGCGAGGCAAACTCATGTGGGATTGTTGTTTCGTGCTTCTTTTGCTCACTTGTTTAAAAAGCTTGTTTTTTGTGTGCGTTTTAAACAGATTGTTTGGAGAATATCTTTATTATTGGGCACTATTTGTTTGAAATGTGAAGTGATGGCTGTGTTTTAAGACTTCACACTATAAGGGATAGGGTTGGGCATCGTTTTGATTTGAACGATTTCGATTCCGATTCTTCCTTTCGATTCCGGTTCTTTTCGATTCTCAATTCCGATTCTTTCTGGGCTGGAGTAACGTTGTTGTTCACCAAATTTGGTCAAGCGCTTTATTGTTAAACTACAATCACTTACCTGATTGTTGTGACGAGGTAACGTTACTAACGTTGCTTAGCGCAGGGTTGCCCGAGGAGGACGAGACAGTGGACCTGCGCAGCACATCAAACATGCTACCCAAGGATGGATTCCGATGGAATCGTTATTTTTTTAAACGGTTCCAAGTTGGAACCGGTTCTCGATGCCCAACCCTAATAAGGGACATGTTGAAATTGTGAATATGTATTGGTTGATCTTATAAACCAGTTTTAGGGATGTTTATATATTAACGGTTTAAGTTTTAATATTTCATAATAACACTGTTTTTACTGTAATTTTTATCAAATAATTGCAAGAATATCTCTAAATTTCTATATAAACAAAAAAAAAACTGATCCTGAACTTTTGAACAGTTCTTGTGCGTTTCTATAAAAGGCACGTTTTCTTATCTCAAAAGTTTTTTAAATACAGTGCATAACGTACTAGCATCAGATTACAGATCTTCTGTGGTTCGTCACTGCAGATAAATGTTTGCTCTGCTGTCTCTGCAGTGAGACACTTCTAAAAGAGCAAGGTTGAGAGGATTTTGACAGGAGCCAAGTTCTGGTCTATAATTTGTCTGTGTTTGTGCCTTGATAGGGCTCTGTTGTACTTGGGGAGAGCTCAGTGTGCGAGTCAGTACCAGAAGACAGCAGTGACTCAAGGACAGAGACCATTACCTGCCCAGTCCCAAGGGTAAGACCAGGAGCACAGACCCATGACCACAATGAAAAAGACTAAACAAACCACTTCAGAGTCAGTCTAGCCCTGAACCCTATCTAAACTATCATGTAAGATCAATGCGTTTGTTATTTTCACTTATACCCTGTTATAAGTAATCAGTTATCCATCATAAAAGACCCATTAGTGTGTTTAATTCCCACACAAACAGATAAAGCGCTCATGATACAGACCCACGCATAGCCTGAGAGAATGCTGGGATTGTTGAGCTAGAGAATTGAGAAGAGGGGCTACAAACACTCAGTCCTTTTGTCTGTCATATGCAAAGCACTGCTGACCTTTTCATCCATTCAGAGTAGTGAAGAAATGCAGCTAGAACCATTCAACTCATCCAGGCCAACTCAAAACTGGTGGGATGTCCTTTCCAACACCACGATTGTGTTTTTGTGTGTGTGTTTTTAGGAGCACGATACTGTTGCAGTGGAAACATCAGTATCATCCAATGGTATCGTCACAGAAACAGGCTTGAGGAAAAGCTGTGGACCTGTGAGACAGGTCAATGGTGTTTTCAACAGGTATGAAAGATCAGATATAATTTAAATGTGCATTCATTAATTTTTCCCCCTTATTGAAAAAAGGAGAAATGGCACTTTTATTGTCATGTTCGTTCAAGATGATTTGTTCTCCTTGTCCAGCTTACGGCCCGGTTCCCCTGTCACCACAAACCCAAATGAGCAGAGCCGCTCTGAGTCCCCACCGAAGCTGGAGATGGGACCTCAGGCTTCCCCTGCACATGACAACACATGTGTGGCAGCCCGCACACGTCCTCTGCTCTCATGCAGGAAACGCAGAGTCCTCCGGCCCAGCTCGCTCACCAGTCTCAATCGTAAGGTAAGAAGAATCATGTTTTGAGCAGAGGTGGTGTCTTTAACGCAAAACGCAGTTGCACTAAAACGGTTCACTAAAAGCTTTTTTATTTTTTTTGTTTCTGATATAACAGAGAAAATTGTGCAACGAGACATGTCAGTGAAGGTCACTATGTTTCACAGTAGTGAGCGAGAGGTGTCTGAGGTAGAGCTGCACAATAATTGTTAAAAGATTGCAATCTCACCCCCCCACACGATCTTAATCCAGCAATTTATACGATTCAGCCCATTATATTTTCGCACACAGCTTTGGAAGTATACTCAATCGTGGATGAGTGCGTACGGAAGCGTGCGTATGCAGAGCAGGAGCAGTGCGTGCCGACTGTGCTTTTAGGGACCGTTCACATGTGGTGTCTTTTGCGTGCTCAATTATTTAAAATGTAGATGCTTGTTTTGCACACTCATAATGGAAGCAACGCGCTCATCAGATTGCCGCAAGCGCATTGTGGGTCATGTGACAAAAACCAACCAATCAGCTTCATCCTTTCCAGTAACACTATTGAAAGATCAGCCAAAATAAAGCAATAGTTGGTCAAAGCTATACAGGGAAAGGCTGAACAATAACTTGTAATGCAGTAGGCTGGATTGAATAGGATATATTATGTTAACCTTTTGTTTATCAGTCTGTAAATTTAATCAGCTTGGGGGTTGAAATGAAAAATAGAAAGGACTCACTATTCTAATGCACTAGCCGTGTTTTCATATACATATTTGTATTTGTCTCGCATTTATTCACATCTATAATCACTAAACAAACAATACAATAATATATAAATATAGATTTTATGTATTTTTTTTCATGTTTAATGGTGATTTATTTATTTATTTTACACGATTACATTATTTTTCATTTAATTTCTTGTCTTATTAAACTGCTATTTTACTGCTGTTTGATAACCTATTTTTCAGGGCTAAATCTTTAAAATAAAAAAAGTTCTCCAGAATTGTGAGAGAATCTTGATCTTTATTCTAAGAAAAAAAAATCGTGATTCTCATTTTATCCAGAATCGTGCAGCTCTGGTGAGAGGTGACAGAAACAAACGCTTTCAGTGTCACCTGTGAAAGTGTTTTACTCGAGATGCAATGAGCTCTTTAAGGTCCCAGTGGGCTTTTTACAAAGGTTACAGTTTAACTGGAGGCAGTTACGGAGATCACAGTACTGCTCCAGAACTGTCACAGTTGTCCTTTAATGTGTTTCAAGTTGCTGTGAATGAAGGGAAAGAATTTGTTGAACTCCTTGCATCTTTGGATTCAAGTCTCTGTAAGAATAATTTGTTGTGTCTTTAGTGCCGCTGTGTGTGTGTGTGTAAGAGAGCTTATTATTGGCAAATTGTGCATGTAAATAGAAAGACCAGCAATATATACAAATTGTAAAGCTCTTTAATTGATTTTGTCTTTCTTAAAAAGTACCAATATATAGTGATTAATTTTTTGATTTGTGTCAGTCTTTAGAAAGCAGAGAACCATATTTATAGCCTCAGCAATATCCTTTTAATGATTTCCCGTGAGGAGTTTTCATATAATATTTATTGTTTTTTAACTTGGACATTTTTCAAGCCTGTTTGATGTTTAATTTATAAGATCAGGATTTTAGTTTAGCTGTGTTTCATGTGAAATGGAAACCAAACGGCTGTCAAATGTTTGACTGGTAAGGACAGAAACTTAGATTTACATTGAAGACACAACTTTTATCGTCCATCACCCCATGCCTGGTTAGAAAATGGTGTAACAGTCCGTGTCTAATAGGCAGCTGTACTCTAAATGATGCAACAGTGTCTGCCATATTCATAAGACGGCTACAAAGTCTCAGCACTTCTTTTACAGATCAATTTCCTCTCTGAGCAGCCTTTTAAACTCGATTCCTCCCGTAACAAAGGCCCACTGTGAGCCAGAATGCGCAGGCATGTGCTAAAACAATAAGCACAACCCCAGTCGAGCTCAGCTCCATTACAAAATAAAAGCGTTTGGATGTCATTCAGAGACGACGCTCTTGAAATGTTATGAGAATTGCAGCCAGTGTACTAACAACTAAACTCACTCTCATTGCCAGTTATAAACTACCTGCTAACCATTGTACTACAAATCCTAAATTTATGGCCTGCACTCCAGATGAACGCTGCCGTAGTTAGAGGCTCAAGCTCAATGACTATTAAAATTTTCACTCATTATTGTTTGAACTAGAACAAATAGACGCATACCGCTAGCTTTTTAGCTGAATCTGCTTCATTAAAAGTGACTGCATGTTTTTTTTTAATGTTCTTAAATGTTCAGCAGTTTGCTTTTTTATAGTTGTATTGTATATTATTGCAACCTTAATTGCATTCAAAGAATAAATACATTTTGGCTACTTCACAGGATACGATTGAACATCGTCTGTTTTTTTTAAGTGCAGCTATGCAGAACTGTCAGAAATAAAGATTTTATCTGTTAAAATAGTTTAGCGCTTTGATAGGTCTTTAGTTGACTTTTTAGCGATTTAATCGTCGATTTATTCATGCGCATTTTGTCAGTAAAGCTGGCCATAGTTGACTCTGGAAACACTTGGCAGAATTTGAATTTGATTGGAGCTAAGAAACCAGTTGAGTTCTGTGATGCCAGGTGTTTTCGGTGCGATGATAGTCCCTGTACAAACTGTCCTGTTTTAATGTGAAGCACTCCTGTTTGAATAGGCTCGGAAAAACTGGGCATAGTTGCCAATAGCAACCCGTTCTCTCTTTCTCTCCGGTGCTTTGCTCTGGGTTAATGACACGAGCACATGAGCGCTAGGGAACCTACCACATGCAAAACTGGGTCAGCAGCTCAGGATCCGTGTGGTCATCTGCTGCAGAGATTTGTGTGAGAACATCAGGTTGGAAGGGTTGACTCAAGTAAACACAGACAAAGGGAAAGGCTGATTACTGCTAGATATACATTTTGAATGCTGATGCTCCAGAGATTTTGTTCACAAAAAGCACAGTCACAGTGGACATAACTTGAATCCTTTTTGAGAAGGATAAAAAGCATATTTGATGATGGTACATGCATGCTGTTTTTTTTCCTCCTCCATGTTCTATACCTAGTATACTTCTCTCTCTGTACTGCTCACCTACTCTGTAGCTCAGAAGTGGCACTTTACAATAAGGTTCCATTTGTTAAATACAGGAGTCAACATTCATAGTGGATCGAAACCTTTCATCAAAGTTGTCCTAAAATCAAAAACAATACCTATTATTGTCTTAGAACAACTTTGAGGTTTCGATCCACTTTGAATGTTGACTACTGTACATTTAATGCAATATATTTATGGAAATCTGTGAACATTTATAAAAATGTACCTGTTATATTGTGTTAGCTCAGGTCCTATTAATAACGTTAATTGTAATACTTAATTGGTAAATCCTGAAATCAGCCTTAACTAACTTTAATAAATGCTCTTATTCTTCTATTATTCTTGTATTCTTATACTGCTGGTGCTACTTAATCATCACCTCATTATAAACAGTTGTTATATTCCTGTGAAAATGAACTGTAGTACACATTGTGCAGTCATGCGTCAATTCCGGGCTATTATTTTATTTTATTTGTTTTGTTTGTTTTTTTTTTCATACAATTGAATTTTCTACCATTGATACATCTCCTGTGTTGGTCATTCTCTCTGCCAGGCTCAGAGGTCAGTGGCTCCTCGCTGTGGCTGTGAGCTAAACGCTCAGTGTGTGATGTGCAGCGGACATACTCTCCCTCCTGCAGACACCCAGCACCAGCTCCCTCTACTGGACAGACTGGCACAGTTCGACCCCTGCGTTCACCCCATCCTCTCCTTTACAGACGGTAAGGACACACCCCTGCCCTTTCTGTACTTGTTTCTCCTATTCTTTCCAGTATGGACACACAAACATGTAGACACCAACAGTGAAAGCATTAAGGCCCGGGTATACGTCACTTTCCTTGTGCTCAGCTTTCAGAATATGCTCACAAACACATGGACATGTTTGACATATGCTTGGTGCCACTTAGTAGACTCTACTTAGTAGTCTCAGCATTCACCTTGCCTCCTTGTGGTAACAGAATCACTGCTCGTGAGGACACTTCCTGATGACGGTTGTGTCACAGAGACCGCGTGTAACAGACGGCTGAAGTATACTTCACACATGACTAGCACACCTTTTTATCTTTTCCACAGACTGCCTCAAGGATGAGGAGTTTTAATAAAGGATTTTTTTTCACTGCATAACAACTAGGTGTTAATTTAAGTGTTAATTGTTCTGGATTTGGTTATTGCACCTCTTAAAATAACCTGCAGGCTGCTCTGGGTTTAGAGCAGGTCATTAGTGTCGTGATCTCAGAACAGTTTTTGCTTTTTATATCTGTGAGTATTCAGTAACCTGGGATTTAAGGAGCTGATCTTAGATCAGCAGTCCTTCCCTGTGCTGGTGGGATTAGCTGATCAAGCATTCGTCTGCCTGACCTTTTGCAGTGATAACCATTTTAAAGAGCAGTGCAATCTGACTCTTACCCAGCGCGCCAGTTGCGGCTAGCTTAGTCAGACTAGCCGAGAGAAGCGTGTATTTCCCCTCATTAATATGAATCGTTGTCCTCTCTAATCTGCCGTCTATTGTGCAAATGAATGATGGGTGTAGAAGAGGCAAGTGACACCATGTGTGAAACTTGAGTAGATGGAGGGGAAAAGGGAAGAGGAAACCTGGGTACAATAAATGTGAGTTGAGCTTTGATGCCCTCTGCTGGACATTGTACTCTAAACACTGTCACCTGCTTCAGATTAATTCACATTAATACAGTAGCCAACAATAAGTTTTTTGGGGTGTTTTTTTTTTTGTGAGATTTATGTCAAATGGTGCTGGATTTAATTCCAAGAGAATGTACATAATTTACTTTTTATGTTTCTCATACACATTAAATGTACACCTTTTTAGATTTCCTTTAGTTATTTATTATTGGTAATACTTGACATAATTTTTACAAATTATATTTGCTTACTGTGAAAACCGCTACTACAGTTCTGGGCCATCAGTGAAAATGGCTTTTTTTTTTCAAAATCCCATGGAAGTCTTTAAGCTGATTGTACTTTCACTATGATGTTTTTTCAAGTGAAACAGGATATTGAAGTAGAAGAATGTTGCGTGAGACTTGTTTATCGGGAATTGAAAAATGACTGTCTGGCTGGGTTTTTGGAGGTGGAGAAAGTTGTTGCTTTTTGATGAGAGATTAGGAAGTGGAACAGCTGGCAAGATCTTGGTTTTTGTCAATGCAAGGCTATGTTTCAGATGGTAAAGTCTGTCATCTTCTCTCTCAGATGTGATGATGAATCTCCATATGCAGCGTGTGCTGAAGGGACACTGGCAGAATCGTCCTCTTGAGAAGATCAAGCCAATTAAGAAGATCTCGCTCAAGCACAAGTTGTGTTTGGGTAGCCGCATCCCAGACCCGTCATCCAAAGACAAACACAAGCTCGCCAACTCTGTCCTCTCCACAGTCCGTAAGTGTGAAAACGACCACTAGACACCAAAACACCAAGACTCAATTACTTGCCTTTTAAAGGGCTTTTATTAAAATTCAAAATAGAAAGGAAATAGGACAACTGAAGGGAGCTAGAGTCAAGCCTGTCTTTCCTGCATGAGAACCGTGGCTCAAAACTGTAACGAGCACAGCTTTGGCAGTATACAAAGCTGTGAGTGAAAATCGCCTGCTTCTTCAGCATCTGAAATGTCAGTTTTCTCTAATGAAGGCAAATTCTCACACCTTTAGGAGAGTCTAAATTTGGTCTAAATGTGGCGGCCCCTATGGGCAGTTAAAGTGACCTGTGAGTGTCTGGCTGTCATTAGCTGCTCTCTGCCAGACGCTTGTTGCAGTGACTCAGCAGTTATTTCTGGCATCATAAAAGTCCGGCCACAGTTGCTGTTTCCATTTGTTTCTTTCATGTTCCATGTATGAATTATAGAAGTCTAAAGATCTCCAGATGTGTTGTGGAGTTGAGCGTAATATAAAGAAATGTTGAAATGGAATATAAACCTTGGTTGGTAGTTGTGTTTATTCATTAAGAGATTTTGGCACAACAAATTTATTCATTTTGCTGAAATATTTACTTTTTAAGTAATATTTACTAAGTATACTCGCATAGATGTTAATAAATATCAAAAACGATCAAATAACAAGTCTTAAACGGTCTGAAATAATTTAAAAAATAAGCAAAAGAGATTGAAATGAATTACTGATAAAGAAAGGATAACATTACATTAATTAATGGGTCAAAATGTACTTTAGTTTTTTTGAGTATGTAGATTTTATTTTATTCAGATTTTTTTTTATGCCTTGCACATGTTGTCCCATCTAACAAGCCATACATCAATGGAAAGATTTCTACATCATCTGAAATCTAAATGAAAATAATCTCAATTTGGAAAAATTTACACTAATATCTGGTTTTGTGATCCAGGGTCTCATGTTAAAACTAGAAATTAAAATAGAAAACGGTAGAGATTAAAAGTTAGAAATAAGGCAGAAAGAATTGTAAACCAAATAGAATGTATATGATCAAAGACAAAGGATGTAGCGTAATTGAAAACAAATGTAAAATGTATAACAATAATGAATAAAAAATGAAATTATAATAAATGTAACGTAAAAAAGGATTTAGTGCGAGTGTAAATAATTGCACACGAACCCTGGAAAGCATCAAAATATGCAGAGTTCAACATTTAAAAAAACTTTTCTTCTTCTTTTTCTCAATCTTCCCATTTGCCACTTCTCTTAGGTTTGTCGCATCCTAAGGTGCGCTCGGAGAAGGTCTTTCAGCAGCAGTTAGACATCCCGATCAGTGCCAGTAAACATGACTCTCGCCAGCCTTTCCGCCAGAGCAGTTCTTTTGACAGGACTCACAGCCGCAAGAGACCTCGTGAACCCTCGCTGGACCGCGCAGAGAGTATGTTGTTCATTCATTCCTCATTCATTCTTTTATTCGCTTCAGTCATGTTTACTCCCATCTCTCTCTAAATCGTTTAGTCCCATGACTCATTGCTGTCTTTGGTTTGTCTGTAGATGCTCCAAAGTTGAGTATGGATATGGGGAGTCCGTGCCCATCTCTGTCTGCTCTCAACACACCCATCCACAGTCCTCTGATGAGACAGCCATCAATCTCCGAGACCTCCACACCCCTCCACCTCAACAGCAGTGCTGCAGTAAGATGCTTTTCAAACTGTCTGTTTGCGTGAACTCTTCAGATCAAGTTGCTTAGGCCTGTATGTGATTCTTTCAGACTATTCGCCGACGGAGAGGCGAGAGCCCCTTTGACATCAATAACATCGTCATCCCCATGTCTGTGGCTGCCACCACCCGAGTGGAGAAACTACAGTACAAAGAGATCCTCACCCCCAGGTCAGAGGCACAAACTGATCAACTATCCATACCTGCCTCATACATGTAAAGATTTGTTCTTTACTTACTAAATATGTTGCTGTTTGCTTTTTAATTGCAGTTGGCGAGAAGTGGACATTTTTGCAAAACCAATATCTGAAGAGGATGACGCAGTGGAGGTACGGCTTTGCAATTAGTCACCCAGTTATTTTAGGCTGTTTCAAGCTCGTAAGCTGCCTACCTTGAGGATGATGACGCCCCAAAATGCTCATTAGGTTTTAAAATGACTGACAATGTAATGAAAATCTAGTATGAAAAAAAGTCCTTTTTAATGAGTCAAAGAGATTCACACAACAGCCTCTAACCGCTTGTGATTGTACCAATGGCAAAATATTCAAAGATGTTCTGAACTGCTTCTGAACAAACATCTTTATTAAGTGATTCTGTAATTAATTTGTGATGTAGCTCGTTAATGTTTAATTTTAAAGCCTGTAGCCCTAAATACTGCCCGCCGTGTGTTTTTAATGATCTTCTCTCATTGTCTCAGATTGAAGATCTCTCTGAAGTCACGTTCTCTCAGCTTCACCTTCCGTGTGAGGAGCAGGAGCGCTCTCGCTGGAGTTGGACTGCCAGCAGCATCGCGAAGAGAAGGGGCAGCAGGTGCGGCTTTCTCCTGATTAACAACTTTGCAGTTGTTTCTTTATTACTTCACAAGGCCAAATGAGTAACCTGCCACTTTTAAACATAAGAGAAGAATTGCAGCAAAGGACAACTACTTCTGCTTACCTCAACAGTACAATAAGAACTTGAAGGAATAATCTTTACTGTGATGTCACTTCGGTTCTGCTGCTGGGGTGTTAAATGCATTTAGTCCTGATTCACTGTCATTTCTAACACCAAACCTAAAGATACAAATCCAACTGCACACGGAAGAACTACAATTAGAATAGAGATTGCAAGAGTAAGAGGGTTCTGAACACCCATGATGATCGGTGCAAGTTTTTGTCTCCACAGGTCATACAAGTCTGTGGACGGACGGACAACCCCCTTGCTGTGTGGCACAAACCCCTCCACCCCACAGCCCTCGTCTCCAGACACGGTGCATTTCCACATTCTGCATGACTACAACTCGGTGGCATCTCCATCCAGCCCTGTCAGTCCAGAGATGCTAATGCTGTCCGGCTTCCACACACCCGGCTCCAGAGACTCTCAGCGGCTGCTGTCCAACGAGGACACGCGCTGCTCCACCCCAGACACCTACGAGGAAATGGTAGGCTCCTGATATAGAGGCAGCACCTTTAAATTTCCTAGAATTTATATTGGTTATTGTTTTAGGTAAACCTAGAGGCTTTATTTGATGTTCAAAGTCATACGTGCTGAGTTGTGCTGCAGTACATTTATCACGAGACCTGCCACATTGGCGCATCCAAGGAGAAATTAGGAAACAAACAACCTTCTGATTGCCCTTTTGGTTATTCTGTGTTTAGATATTGACTTTATGTGTCTCTGTTTGTCCCTACGGGCTCCCCAGCCGGTACAGCCATGGGAATGCCGGACCTTTCCCCTGGATGTGGATCCACAGCAGGAGAGCGAAATCCTACACAGTCCATCTGGAGAGAGACCCTGTAGGACCATTCGACGGGTGTCCGGGTGCAGGTCGTCCAAGTCAGAGTCTGACGCTGGACCTTCGTCACCTCTCGGCGATGACAGCGCCAAGCAAAAACAAACCAACCCACCCAAACCTATTCACCGATGAAGCCTAGACTCTGCCCGCCCACCGAACCCCCCCCCCCGCCACCCACCAGCTTTCACAAAATCCTGAAACAGCAGCATCGTAGAAGATAAAAACAACGACAAAACGAATGAAAGTCCCTGTTGTTTGATATTCAAACATCAGTAAATTCTTTCACGGTTTTTAGTGAATTGTAAGGAGATATATATATGAAGACCTGTTTTAATTCAATCTCGTTTTTGGGTCACCGGAAAAAAAAATGTTTAAAAAAGATCAAAAGGAAGAAAGAAATTAGTTTGAGGACTAAACCACAATAAGAAGCTCACGTATCGTATATCGCAGAAGAGCACTTCCCCCTTAGCATGCTGTCGTACTGAGGGCTTCAGCTTGTGTGTGCTACCCTTCCAGAGTTTTCCAATATCACCTCAAATTACTCTTTCAGCCATGCAGTTTATACTGGAGTGATAAAACGCCAAAATAAAGCCAATAATAATGATTACAAGAGATTTGCACGAACGCGCAGAAGCCCCGCCTTTGTTCTCTCTGTGAGAAAGCACTTCAAATTCTTTTTCTCTACACATTCCCTGCCTATTATTTCAAACAAACAAACTTGCACGAGAATTGGATTAATTCCAGGTTCTGGTTTAGTTTCAGTCCCATGTTCTCGTGAATGCTGTGGTTTGTCTGTGCCCCATTTCTGTCCAAGTGACGAAGAGAGCAGGTGAGACCGTGTTGCTCTCACGCGCCTTTTAAACACCACCGTTTGATCAGAGCACTTAATCGGCCTCTTGCACGACACGATTGCCAGAACACTTAAAACCAGCACCTGAATAAACATGCGCAGGACGCTAACATTCGAGACAAGATTGCACTCGCCGCGGCTCAGCATCGTGTGACAAGACGGCCCTTTCTCGTGGGCTTGCATTGGTGTGAATTTAAAAGCACTTGTCGTTGCTGTGCATGATCACATGCAGTCACTCCAATATAAACTGAAATTTGCTGCCACTCGACTCTGCTTTTCTTTCGATTTCGTTCTAGCCCTACATGCAAGAGCTCTTCCGTTGATTGGTCAGGTCTAAACTCTTTAATAAAACGATTTGCAATACCTACAGCCATCATCATATCCCATAACTTGATGTTCGAGTAATAATGTTCGCTGGAGTCCTCGATAGGAAAGGACTTGGCAAATTTTCATTCGTTGGCTCCTCAGTTGCTGTCGGTCACAGCCCCGTTTTTCCATTGTGTAACGATGAGGAACGATTTCTGTTAGTTCCTCAGTCAGTGAGTCACTGCTTGCAACTCCTTCCTCTTATTTTAACTAATACGAATGTACAAGTCTAATAGCGGACACCAGTTACTTAAGATTTTTATAAGTAGCTTCTCTGTATCTGTCGTCACACGATTCTAGCTATTGTAGCCATTTGTTCTTGTTTAAGGGATGTCATGTAAACCAGAAATCCTTAATATATTCCTTTTTATCTCACTGGAGCGTAACAGCATTCATAGCGTCAGAGAAATTTCATCTGTTGAGGTTGTGTGGCAAATCGTAAGGGGACCATTCACGACTGTCCCATTTCCTGCTGAGAAAACCCGCCGCCCCTTTCATTCTTAATATCATTAATTATGGTTTTATGTCTCTCTGTGGGGGTCTGTGTACTTTATCAGGCAAATGTACCATAAGGTTTGACTAGCTTTCAAAAGCCAATATTGTATCGTGTGAGTTATTTTCATACTTTGAATTTCCAATGTGGTGAATGAGGGTTGGGTGAGTCTGGTATATCCTTTAGCATGTAATAGTTTGTACAAAACAACAAAAAAAAAAAGTTTATTTTGTACATACCTTGTTTGATTCTTTACTGTGTTTGATGTTCAGGCTGTAGCTGTCCTGATTGTCTAGGGAGAAGACACGAGAATATTTAACACTTTCTTTATGGAGAGGCAACGAAAAAAAAATGTTTATGGATAATTGGCCCATCTGACAGACAGGCAACATTTGTGCTTCTCAAATTAAAAGTGAATTATATTGTACTCAAACGTCTTCTGTCTTTCTCTTGTCCATGTTTTTATAAGGTTCATACATGTAGCAAATTAAATACACAGCTTACATCAGTACAAAGTACACCTTGCATTTCCTAAACATATTCATAATGTTAAACCCTTGAAAATCTAATAGTTTTTCACACTAATGTTCGAGGTCAGAAGAGAAAGCATGTGGTTACTAATTTAACTGCACTCTGGATAAAGGTATTTTTGGTCAAATTTTTTTTCCAGGCTGCATCTAGTTGTATTTCAATTTAACTGCAGAAATTGTGCAGTTTAACTGAAGCTCCCTGGAAAGAAGAGAGGGAAAACCAACTTTAAAAAGCATTTAATTTCCTATCATTTAAACCAAAGCAGCTATTTGGATGGTGTTTTCAGATTCGCTTCAATGGAAATGGCTTTGTTTTGACGTTACCGGGATGGCTTCTAATGAACTGAGAAAGGTACACAGTTGGAAAGACAGGTTTTTTTTTTACTGCCGTCTAGTGGCGATGATACATTACTGCATCACGCACATTCATGCTTGGTTATCAACCTAATGTAAAAATACGAATACCGTAGTATTTGTCTTGTCATGTGATATAAATATGAGGCGACCCGCTGTATGTAAATGAAAAACTGGTTTCGTTAGTCCTGATTACCTTTTTTGTCTCATGTCAGTATTCATGATTTAATTTTTTTTTTCAATAGTCTTGAACTGGTTTTTCCACGTGTGAAACTTTACACGTAAAAAAAAATAACACAACTTACCTTTAAGTATGGTTTATAACCGTAAAGACGCATTCACAAATAACCTAAAGGGTAACTAAAAGCAAACTCCCAGAAAAACAAGACACCGAAAGCAGTTTAATACGGACTTTATTTCCAAATTCACGTTTACAGCAAGGAGTATCAGTGTAAATCAATTAATAAAACACATTACGATAAAGACAATCACAACTGCAAGCTAGAATGAACTGCGATGAGAAGAGAAGAGGCGGGAAATGAAACGGAGGAGAGAGATAGACCTCGGAACCGATCAACAGATTATTACAGAACCGTTTGAAACACAGCTAAAGGGCAGAATTACTTAAAAGGCCTTATCCAGTGCCATTTTTAAACATTTTATCTTTTAAGTCTGTTCTTCAGCTTAACCCCACGCGTCTAAATGCTCAGGTTTATGTTAGCAGCATGCTGTGCAAAGGACGGGCCACAGTATTGGGTTTACAGCAATCCTCTAAAGCTTCCCACAGGGCCATGTGAGAGTGATATATGTGGCACTAGTTAAGTCCTTTACTGATATTGTGGATTCTGGATGCAAATTATCCCTCTATTTGACCTATTATATTTTATTCCCTTTTCTAAATGCAAGATATACATCTAAATGAGTAATGCAGTTTGTGTAGAGGCAGCTCTTCTGTCAAATCAGTGCGTTATCTGTCAAATGAGCGTAAAGCTGCAATGCACTGCGGATATTAAATAAAAAGCTTAGTGTCAGATCTAAATCAGATCTTCTGAACGCATTCGTACATCTTTTACACCGTCCACACAATACTATTAGAAAAAAGAGTGCAACATAAACCTGGATTTTAGCAGGTAGCTTTGTTCCTTCAATCTTCCTCCACTTTTTTTCCTTTCTTTTCATGTTTAAAGAGGAGTTAAACGCTCTAGTAAAGGTAGTTTTCTAAACGGTTGGACAGGGGTGTGGTGACTCTGGGTACTATATTCAAGACCATGGGTTAAGTCCATTGCATGCTGGGAATGTGCAGCGTGTGAGCGTTGTGGTTTGGCCGAATTGAAGACTTTAGTACTGAGGGGAGCTCGGCTATGTGTTAAATGTGCTGAATCGGATTTCACACCAAATGAATCAGTTCTGTGATGTTGTACATGACTGAATCCATCTTAAACCAGAGAAACTTTCAAACACGGATTTCTCGAATGTAGCTGATGGACACCGGGAGGCACTTTTCTGTTGTCTGTTCTCAATATGAGATTTCCCGATGTGATGTTAGAGTTACTTTATTGAGTGTTATGAAATGTTGCATTGGTCCATCCATACACACATTCTTTGGAACAGCATTTTAAACACAGAAGCTGAAATCCATCAATACAGAAGCTTCGTTACCATAGAGATACAAGCTGAAGGAAATAATGAGAGGATGTACCGAGTGATATCAGTCTGATGGTGCTTGTGTAGGGCAAACTACTTCAGAGCTCAACAATAAGGATGGAGATGCGATCTGGGGCCTGTGTAAGGCAGTCTTATACTTGGTCTCATAAACCTTTTTTAACAGCAATCATTTTTGTTTTGAAAACGGAAACTTGAAGCAATGTGTTGGAAATGGTAAGAATGCAATGGCTATCATTAATTAGTTTTGCATGGTCATTTAGTTGTGTAAAAAAAAAATCTTTCATGCAGTTTAATCATGAAGTGTTAAACAACTGTAAAAAGATCATCTTGAACAAAATTTTGCTAAAAAATTAGTATTTAAAAAAAAATATTTCAAAATCTTTGTGTAACATTTCATAGCTTTCATAGTTGCATTTATAAATGATTTGCATTAAATTATATATTAATACATTACAAAATAATGTTGCTAAAAATTTCATTTTTAAAAACAACTGTCCAGATAGATAAAAATCCATATTGTTGAGCCCTGTGCAGCAGTTTAGTTCAATATTGACATTTGCTTTCTTCTCAGTCAAGAGTCGCTAGAGCCCAAGCAGGATTTCATTCAGCGATGCAACTTCCTGTGCACTCATGAGGACAGCTTAGCCTTGAGAATTTGCTGTGGTGATGAATGAGGATGTGCAGTTTAATAAAATTCACAGGTTATCAATTTATGATATTAGAATTACAGCATCCTGAACTGCTCAGAAAAAAACGATTTATCAAAGTCTTTGTCAAAGGACTTGTTTTTTTTTTTATTTGGATCGAACACACACTTGAGGTGTTTTGTGAATTTAAAAGCTTTTATTAAACACCAAAGCGTGCACTATAGCGCTCGCTGATGCGTTTGATTGAAATTATTATTTGTCAAATATGTGTCCGCTACAGCCTGATTGCCTTGAGTTTTACCTAGGAGCGTTTGAAATCTTTCTGTCCTATCAAATTCATAGCCGGTATCATTAACTGCATCGTTCCAAACCATGTAGCACGATTGCCTTCCCCACTGCTGCATGTCAAAACAGGAGTGCATAAGTTATGGTAAATAAAAACATTCACAATAAGGCAACGAAGCAAATACAGCTTTGAAAGCAAATGTCATTGTTGTTTCTTTTAAAAAACGGGGAATCAAACGAATAAAATCAGGCTACTCAGTGCTGCAAATGACCATTTGGATCAATACACCACCAGCTCCTTTTAAATTGTAGTGTTTTTTTTCTTTTGTTGATACTAAGCCAATAACATCAATACCTGTCTCTCCATGCCAGGAGGCAAAAATTATTTCACAAGCAGACAAGCCGCTGGGACAACCTTTAGTTAGGAGAAATCCGACAAGCACCTCTTTTGAAAGGACTGAAGGAGATACATTTTAGACTTTTTTTTTGATTTGTCAATTGCCTACACGTTTGTGCCGGCAGCTCACAGGCCTTGTTTAGCGAGGGAGGCCGACACCTGATCAGCTAGCGTGGACAGTTGCGGGGAGTCGGTCATGTTGATGCTGCCGGAGGAAGACACATTGCTGAGGCGGCGGGGCGATCCGTCCATGGAAATGTCGGGGGACTGGTACACGATCTCAGCGCCGTGGTCGGTGCGCGCTTTAGCTTGCTCTCGGAAACTTAGCTTGTGGCTCTCAATCTGATGGGAAGAAAGGTGGAATGTGGATTAAACTGAAGGGATATGAACAATTGTCAGGTTTTATAACATAATATGTGCATTAAAAAAATTAAAGGTTAATGTATATATTGTTTGGGGTCACTTGATTTATTTCTTTATTAGATAACATTCCTGATAACGCTCGGGGTTCAGACACGCTCTTTTTAGCCAAACATTCGAATAATGCATCTCAACTTTTCCTGCAGTTATATCTGATCAGATGTTCATTATGAAATCTTTAAGCTCTAGTTTAAAAAATCTTCATTTTCTTAGTCTGAACAGCAGCTACGCTAATCTTGTTCCTATTTGTTCTGTTTCTACCATGAGATTGTCATCCTGTGGTAACTAGGAGCTCATGTGTGTGCTGTGTATATTTAGTATTTAGTCTTTAGTCTCACCCCAGATAGCACACGTACGTCTGCAAGATGTCTTTTAAAGATCTCTTGATCTGGAAAGCATCTGCTGACTGCAAACTTCTGGCAGACGTCTTACAGATGTCAGTTTTACATACATTCTAGTTCATAAACATCTTAAAGACATCTAATAGACGTCTATTTGACATCTAAAAGGAGACATCCTATAGACGTATTGCAGATGAGCAAACAACCTAAACAATACGTCTTGCAGATGTAAATGCAGACGTCAAATAGATGTCTCCTAGATGTACGTGTGCTATCTGGGTAGCAATGCTACTTTTCAACACTCTCAGGAATAAAGGTACATGTTTGTAACTAAAGGGTCCATTTTGGTACCTAAAAGGTACATATTAGTACTAAAAGTGTACATGTTTTAACCTAATAGGTACAAAAGTGTACCTTTTGAAAAGCGTTTGTACCTTTATTTTTGAGAGTGAAATATAACTTTATATTCTAAAGGATGCTATTCTTACAGGTGCATGCTTTTTATTTTGACATTGTTTGCCTATACTGTAAGTGTTCAGCACAAAATCATTAAATCAGGAGCAGGTGAATCTTTTCCATTACCCTGGACTAAAGGCAGGAGCAAGAAAGAAAGAAAAACTCAAATGGCTATTAAAAAGAAACTCAGCTGCTGCGGTCGTGGCTAAAGGTACTTGAGTGTGTGATAAGAGGCTCTTGAGTGATGTTTTATAGTCCACAGGTTCCTCCGACAGACCTGATTAGAGCTTTTCACCCGCTGACGGTGTTCAAATATGCAGCAACTTCTGTATAAGAATCGTATCAGCACGCTGCCAAGAGCAATACAGGTTATCAGCCCACCGATATAATACAACAATTATACAGTCACCACACAATGCAGACGACGTCGTATAGACGAGCCCCCGCTTCATCTTTAATTCAGACTCCATTTACTCTGCCAGTTCGTGTGTAGGCAGGCGAGCGACGTTCTTCTGGATGATAATAGCTGTGAATGAGACTCTGTGCGGCTAATTGGACATCAAACAGATTGTGTTGGAGTGAGATTAGTGTTGGTCCAGAGAAGCTTCTCAGAACAAACCTCATCATCTTCTTCTTTCTTGTTTTAGCTACAGTTTCTGCAATCCCTTTTTCTGTAGGCGAATGCGCAGAATTTTGAATACTTATCTTGGTTTCAACATTAAAGCTGTTTCTGATCAATCTGATGTTAAAAGTCCTCGTCAATCCCCAGCTTGGATGCAGTAACTTGATGGGTTTGTACCTACTTAAACAGAGACAAAATTGTACTTACTGTAGAAGTGAGCTAAACCTTGCAAAATCATAGTTTATGGACGTAAAAAATGACATTTTTGTAGCTCAGTGCTACAGTTTTTAAATCAAATGAAAGACTTCAGGTTTTTACACCCTTGCATTTAAATGATGCTGTGTACAGTACCTATGATGTATGGTTATGTGCCTTTAAATATAAACAAATATATACATTTTTTACAGTTAGTTAATGAAAATGCATGTTGGTTTATGTTGGATGTGGGTAAAAACATCTACAGAGACTGAAACAGTATTTATAATAATAAGCAATTAAATATTATAAGTTTAGAATGTCCCCATTCAGATCTTTGTATATGCTTGAAATATTCTTCCTTATGCCATCAAACACTGCTTTTTTCAGACCTGAGTAAATGAAATGGCCAGTTAACTGGCTCAATATGTCTGAAAATGTGGTGATATAAATTCAGACTGTAAACAGACGAGGAAAGTCGTTTATGTTTAATATCTTCTCTCTCAACAGTCGTTTGCAGACATACAAATGCCCCATTCATATTCTCCATGCAGAAATAGGTTTTTAGCAGCAATGTATAAACATCTCAAGACAGATTTACCATCAGGTCTGAGGTTATTTAATGATGATAAACGAACACAAACTAAATCTTGTTCATTAGCAGAATCCCCAGCGAGGAACCACACTGCCCATAATCCCAGAGAGAGAGAGAGATCCACCAATCAGAGCACATTCGGTTAGTTACTATGGAAATGAAAAAATCTAAACACAAGCTTGCATTATACAGTAAAAACAGCAATATTGTGAAATATATTACAATTTCAAAGAGCTGTTTTCTTTATAGCAAAAAGCTAATGATCCTTCAGAAATCATAATAATATGCGGATTTGCTGTTCAAGAAATATTCCTGTAACGTTTCTTCAAAATTTCTGTGGAAACAGGATTCACAGATGACCAAAAGTACAAAAGAACAGCATTTATTTGAAATGGAATCTTTTGTAATGATGTAAATAGTAAGTAAATGTGTCCCTGATGAAGAAAAGCATTCATTTCTTTCAAAACAATAAACTGTTTGCTATAAATAGTATATCAAAACTTGGATCTCTTTACTGTAAGTTTTTTTTATAGTAAGAATAAAAGTGAGTTCTGGAAGGCTGTTGTAAAGGTGGGTGTTTGACTGCGACGCTCTGATGCTTCTGCTGCATTACAGTGAGGTAAACCAATTAACGCCAGGCCATAGCTAACAAGCTTTAAGAGCCCTGTAAGAAGTCATACACACACAGATGGATGGATGAACAGATCAACAGAGCTGGAGAATGAGTCTGCAAAGCAATCAGTTTAACACCAGCAACGTTCATCATGCATGTTGCTTTTTCAAATCCGCCCACAGTAATGCTATGAAAAGACACGTCTGTGTTCCTCTCTCTTGGAGGCTGGTCGATTAAGATTAGCTTTTTGTGTGCAGTCGGGTGAGATCCTCTATATTTGTGTTTTACAGAATTAAATATATGCAATGGGATCAGCAGGGAGCACAAGGAGGAGCGGATTAGAATAATTAAAGGCACACATGCAGCGCTGGCAAGAAGAAACACGCTCATGTGCTGAAGAAGAGAATCCAGCAAATGTAATCTGAAGTGTTGAATCTGTTTTATCTACACGTGTGACACTGAGGCATGTTCATACGTGTAGATAATCTTGTTATGAAAGTGCACATAGATTTGGATGCCATGATGCTCCCTTTTGGATGTGAGAAGCATGAGGTGTTTCTAACAAGATATCACGTTCAAAAATATACGTTCATTCTTGTGTTTCTGGTATTGGTAACTGTAAAGCATCAAACGTACTAAAATAGGGTGTAGAGACCATTTTCACTCTGAAATTTCTAGTAAATTTCACAAATTTCTACTGGAAATAAACAGCATATGCTGGTAAGGTAGGTTTTGATGCATTAAAACACACCTAGAACCAGCATACAGTATGCTGTTTTTTTTCAGCAGGGATGGCAAGTAACACGTTGAATCAAACACATATTTTTGAAGTAGAAAAACAATTTTGTAAAATGTTTGCCAGTCATCTTTGTTTTATTACTTGAAAATAAAAAAAAACTGTTTTGCAGCTGACTGCCCGCATGGACAGAGGATATATGCGCATATATGAAGCCTATATGCATTATATATGCACATATATGATAATATATATGCTGCATATATATGCCACATATAGGCAAAATTGAGGTGCATATATGTGCATATACAGGCCATATAGGGAGTTGGACTTGTAACGCAAAGGTTGTGGGTTCGAGTCCCAGATCCAGCAGGGATTGTGGGTGGTCTCTCCACGACTGAGGTGACACCCTAGAGCACTTCTCACTGCTGTGTTTGCGCACTTGGATGGGCTAACAAAATGTTTTTATATTGTAATAATTTTACTAATATATAGGTAAGTATATAGGTGAACATATAGGTGCATATATGTACGCATATATACATGCATATATGTACTTATAGGCCTATAGGTACATGTTTGCACCTATAGATGTATCCACGCATATAGGTGCATATAACTGCCAATTTTATATATGTCACATATATTAAAAACCTACATCAAAACATATATGTTTATATAGGTTATTTCCATGTGGGTGAAAATACAATTTCTTAATTTTTTTTACATTCAGTGTGTTACCTCCCATTACTTTGTAATTATATGGGATTTTTATTAGCCCGGTTTTAATGAAATGGTACACCACATAAAAACAAAAATTTGTGGTATTACGTAAAACGCAAAAAATGGCGTGTATGGCACGCACGCACGTGGCGTGAATATAATACGCGGGATCACATAAATACGATACACACCAATCGTGTAACATATACACGCCATTTTTGAGCATCAATTCCACGAGTTTCCGTTTTTATTTGACTTATTATTTATTCGCACGTCCAAGGGACAGGATTTCTCAGTGAAAACTGTTTTAAAGTGAATCCTACAGCAAATTCACTTCGGCTCACAGAGTCCAGCCCTTTTGAAATGTGAAGTGCGATTTGTATGCGACACAAATCCGAATTGCCTTCTTAGTGTTCAGGGCCGGCGCTAGCCATTTGGGTGCCCTAAGCACAAACGCTTGGCGGTGCCGATCGGACTCGCTGAGCGCTTGTCATATTATCACAAATATGAAGTGTTTTCAACCATATACTGCTAACTGTAGGTTTCATACATTTAAAAACACATAAGTACTAGCAAACCCATACATTTATAGTTTATAATATACACGCTATGTATGGCAATAATGATCCTTACAAAAATAATCTGACGACATGTTTTATTAATAGCATATACAGATCGTGTAGGTTACTACAAAGTTTATTCTTGGGGGGACAGACCGCATTCTACATTGGAATTCAACCAAGCCATCATGTAATAAAATAAGTTAAGTTAGTGGTAAGCATATATCATACCATAAATTGGTAAATTTAGAAGAAATCTACAGATGCAAACAGATGGAGGATAGATACACTCTATCTAATGTAGTAAATCTGAGTAACTGCATCTGGTACATTAATCAATAAAACTGAGTAGAAATAAGTTAACATTAAACATAAAAAGTAACAATATTTATAAATTAAGTTTTTATTTATGAGTAAATTATCTTTTTAAATATTAGTTTTAAAAGGAAGTCAGTGTTGCGTTAATATATATACTTTTTTGTTTAAAAAAAAAAAAAAAAAAAAACGTAATTATGAGAAGTGCCCTTTATTTTACTTGAGCCCCTGCCCCTCAAAATGTCTGTGCACGTCCCTGACAGTATGTGTAGAGCGATTTATTAAATTGATCTCGCTCTTGCTGGGCTAACCTTGTATGTATGAGGTGGTCAAGTGAAGGCGTATTTAGGGCAGATTTTACAGAAGGGTTGCGAGGCTACTGGCCCAACAGTGTGAATTATTTCAGCCTCTGTGTTCCAGGTCCGAGGCTATTAGCTCCGCCCAGCTCGCACTGGACATTGGTCCTTCTACCAAAACAGCTCATACTGTTTCAGCTACTAAAATAGTTCAGATTTTTGTGTAATGGCAAAATAATAGATAATAGATCATGTCTCGTTTAGTTTTTTTTTTCATTAAGGTAACTTAGAAAAACGCTTTGAGCATTTTTGTTCATTAAATATAAAGTTTTCGTTTTTTTTAAAAGTAATGTTCGTTTTTTTATTAATTTAACCTTTTCAAATCATCACAAATTGCCTAAAATAAAACATTTCAAGCATATTACCCTGTTTAAACATTAAACCTGCACTGTAATAACACACATGCGATGGTATGATGGTATTTACTTAGTGAGGAGAATCTAAAGCAGGCTCTTGCCGCACACAAAGGAACCAGTGCAACCACTTACATTTTTTTTCCAGTGGAAACAAAAAGGCAGACGGGCGTAATTTTTTTCTGATAGGCTAAAGGTAAGAGTAATACCTCATTCAGAACTGTTACGGGTCTACTTTTTATTGTCTGTCCACGTAAAAAAAAAAAAATCATAAAAACCAAAACTCAGCGAACAAAGGCAAATTAAAAAAAGCTTTATATCACCACTTAACAAAATAAAAAGAAAACAATCAAAAACAAAACTTATAATTTTAATCCATAAAGATGACTTAAGGTGCATCAGAGGAGATGGCGAGTCAAGAAATTTATCTTTGTGGCACGGACTCAGAAAGTACTAAATAATTAAAAATATCTTCCTACTATTTTCCTCGGACATATTCCTGGTAATTAGGCTACTTTTGTTGAAGCTGTGACAAGCTTTAGTCTATTGCGTGTATTTAAATACAGCTGTGCTGACGACACGCTCGCTGTAGTTATTTTGGTGACCGTAACTCAAAAGTAATACAGGAGTCATGTTACAATTTTGAATCAGTAATATTGTAATGTAAGGCATTACTTTTAAATAACAGTGACAAGTAATATTTAATATATTACAGCTTGGAAGTAACTTGCACAACACTGAAGATGATGACCAAAGTGCTGGCTTTGTCATGTGTAGGCTACCTTTTGAATCTTGAGCGTTATCAACTGTTGAATACATTTTGACACGGGACAAAATTCCAGATTTCCCAACACGCTGAACTGAGCAGTGTCTTTGTATCATTTTAATAAGTTACATTTAAACGCATATAGCTCAGTAATGTCAGTTTTATGTATTTCCTGAAAGGGGGTTGGATTTTTTTTAGGAATTCGTCGGGGGAGAGACGCACACTTCGATTAGACTGGATAAACCCATGCAGCATCTTAAGAAAATGAAACTAAATAAATGAATACATCAAGCCTTTATTACATTTATTAATGCTATATCAGCATTCAGAAAAAAGA
>JAUCMT010000068.1:17642957-17687375 GCA_032357475.1 Enteromius thamalakanensis
ACTTCTTATGCACTGAATACATGAAGCTTGTTTGAAAAAGCAAAAACAGTTGCCAAAATCGCTAATAAAATCGCAATATTAGTTCAAAAAAATCGCAATATGATTATTTCGTCCATATTGCACAGCCCTAGTGAAAACCATTTTTTACCATTTCTTAATAATATTTTTTAAATAAACAGCTTTTATTTAAAATAGTTACTATCACAAGTTTAATGTATCCTTGCTTAATGAAAGTATTAATTTCTTTTTTTTAAATGTAAAAGTGGTTTTGAATGGTAGTGTGTCTTTGTAATAATAATCTGCTGTCCCAGCTTGATTTGCAGAGAGAGACAGCTGGAAGTCATCCAGTAAAGCTGCCCTCTAGTGGACTTACATGGACAGCTACTGCAAATGCAACATGATGGTGGGCCTTATCAAATATATATATATAGTACTAGTCTTCTTACTTTTCCACCCATCCCATTTATTTAAATTAGAATAGCTATATTCGCTCACATGTGTGGGATCAGAAATGTATTACAATATTTCTTACAATACACTATTCAATTGAAATACTTGACAAAATTATTCCTAGCAGAGAAGAACATAAAAACCAAGTTAAATTGACACTTCATAATTGCAGTAATATACTTACTGAGGCCCTCTGACTTAACCAGACTGTTCCCCTCAGAGGAGGGAGGGTCAAAGGTCATGACCACATCATTAGAGTGAACAGCGTCCCCATTAGAGGAAGCATTTGCGGCCTGCGGCTCTGCTTCCTTCCCCTTCTCCCTCTACAGCATGGACGCCACATAGTTCACATGGTTATGGGTAAACAGAACAAAATGGGTTGGGATGTAAATTATTAAATGGGGTTATGAAGGGATAAAAAAAACACTCAAACCAGAGGGAATGCTGGGAGAAGGGGTGAAGCTGTCTTAATCCTTAAGAAATATTTCCAGGTAAGAGTGCTGATCTACTCTGTCATCATCTTCCTTTGGATCGAATAATAACGCCCATCAATAAGTTAAGACTAAAGTTCATTTCTTTATGTGTTCTGAATCCATAATTATGATGTATCTACTGTTAGGCTAAAAATAATCCACCATAAAACATCATTCCCAACAATCAAGTTGATTCAATCTCAAAACTGAATCTTACTGATTTATTCAAAACTGTTCCTAATATGCTTTTTCTCTTTTATGTGCTCAGATATAGCTCTCAGATCAGCACTCCTACACGATTCCTGGATGTTTCTGAATGTGAACACATGAAAGAAGCACTCAGTCAGCAGTTTTTGGTTATGTGTGATAAAAAAGGGAAACGGGAGCAGAAGCAAGTGAGCACCAGATACAGTGATCTTAAAAATGATTGAAAATGTGCTCAGTAGAGAGAGAAGATGAAGGAGAGCAAGACACCCAGCTTCTATCCAATAAATCCTGTGCTGTATGCTGATTTCATTTATTGCATATATAAAACCATCCTAATTCATTCACTTAATAGAGAATTTAGTGCTGTCAAACGACTCATTGTGTATATTTCTCATTTATACTGTATATAAATACAGTACTTTTTCTATATATATATTTACGTTTATACATTAACATATTCATATATATATACCCTTATAGACTTGAGCCAAGGTGTCCTGTTTTCATTTTTGAAACAGTTAATTTATTTACTCTCATGTCATATGATTTTCGCAGTTTAAAGAAGCCCGAAAGCCCCCATTCACTTTCATTAAATGGGACGAGTAGCCAAAACATTCTGCTAAACATGATCCATGAAAGACATAAAGTCATGCAGGTTTGACACAACACGATGTGAGTACATTCTGACAGATTTTGGATTAAAAAAACATTTAAATAAAAAGTTAATTGGCCACGGGATCATATCATTTGCTCTAGATTAGGTGCAGAACAGTAGGCAACTTAAAGAAGTCGGCAAAAATATGTGCAAAAGATGTACACTGCAGTCTGCCAAGCAGGAGGAAGCATGCCGACCATAGCAAGATCTAGCATGAAGCAAACTTTTAAGTGAGTATTGCAGATAAGAGCAGATAAACAGTCAAAATGCATCATGTTTAATTCTACATTCAAATGGCAAATAATCTGACACAGCATTGCACATTTGTGACTCAATAGAGACTGTTGAAAGAAGTCGAGGACATACCTTCCTCAGTCCGCCCCCAGGAACATGTCCAATGTTCTCCAGAGATCCAACCTTTGACTGGCCTTTGAAATCCAACTTCTCAGATTTGATCTCAACATTCCCACCTCCTAAAATACAGATGAACTTCTGTTTAAATCAAACCTTCCCCGATTGTTTTTAGTATACTGAAGGTGAAGATAGCATGTGTAGGCACTTCCAATCCAGTAAGGTAAATAAAATACAAAAAATTCTACACTATCTTAAGTTTTACATGATGTCGTAAATGAGCAATATTGGTCCTGGCTATTGTGTATAATGTTTCTGAATGAAATCTCACCCGGTTTGTGATGAATGTTACCCTTGGAGCCACACTTTGATTGGACGTTGCTTAGGTCAATCTTTTTGTGCACTATCTGAATCTGAAGCATGAGGGAAAGAAATAGAGTCAGTAATCAAACAGAGCAATTTGGAAGGAAATTCACTGCATGCTCAGGCACCTGAGGAGCTGATGATCTGGAGTAGGAAAATTACCATTATGCACAACAACAAGGGTTCATGGGACAGAGAAGTTACTTGCTTCCATTAATAGATATAAAACCAATTTATATACTCATGCTTCAGGCAATCTTAATGGAGTGACGTTTTTCAAATAATTTTTTAAATAAAATATATGTACATAGACAAGACTGACTTATATTTATTGGTTCCTATTTGTCTGAATACATCTTAGAGGGCATTTACACTTGGTCTTTTCACGATCACATGTAAGCATGTGTAAATACCCTTTCAAAAGATATACATAACATGGAAATGTTCCTTTCTGTCCCATACACCGAGTCAGAAAAGAGATTCACTTAATTTATGCATTTTAGTTAAAGGGACCCATGGGTTTATAGAGGGAAGAGATTGTAATGCAAAAATGCATGTTATATCTACTTTACAGTTTCAGGCGAAACTCAGATATAACTACATTTACATCTGAAGCTAATACTAGCGCTTGTAAGGCCACAAAACAACATCTTCGGCAGATTAGAAGAGAAATAAAGTAGCACACCAAAGAATACAATTCTATACAAAGCAATGTCTGAATTGAGACGTTAAGCAGAAAAAAAAACATTCGAAGAAAAATGTAATATTTGAATACAGATTTGAATTAACCTTGCAAGCACTGTATTGCACATGCTCAGTTTCAAGCTCTCAACTGAAGATCCATACCCCCCTTTTTTCTGCATATCTGACCACCTGAGAACCCTTCACTATCTTCACCTGCAGAGGAAGTTATTGTACAGTACATTCATGCAATCTACAAAGCACATCGGCAACACAGCATCCAGTCAGCGATCCACTGCATCACCAGGAGGAACACCAGGTAAGAGGTGAAAACAACACTGGGGATTCAGGCAAATGAACTGAACCTAGTTTGTGCAAAGGCATCTTGGTGGATGTCTTGCCCAAATGCATTGCCAGTGCAGGCATGCTGGAGTCCCTGGACTAGCCAAACCTTACCAAAACGGCCATTTTTTAGCACAGCTCATAGCTAAAGCCACTAGTCCGTTTTAATAGTTTTCTTACAATTAATTGTTCTTTACATACTTGTAACTGTCTGTTGGAAATGTGCAGCAGCCATAGTCAAAGCTTAAGATGTTTAAGTTAGTTAAGTAGAATATATTGTGTAATAAAGTGGGGTAATATCCTGAAGAAACTGCTCTCAGTCACAAATCCTTTTACAGGATATTTCAGATACATTATCTCTGCGTTAGGTCCTATTTTTAATCAGAAATATAATCATATATTTGGTTTGTTCTTCCATTTGTTTTCCTACACTATTGTACAACTGCTTCTAACTACACTGTCTTTCAGAGCGAGGAGTTCTAACCCTATCGGTTACTCACATTACCACCTCCTGGAACATGCTTGATATTGTCTTTGGATCCACATCTAGACTGAACATTAGAAAAATCGATCTTCTTATGAACAACAGCCACCTGGAAAAGGACAAGGAGAGTCAAGAGTGTTAACCTGATGCTTTGAGTTGAGCTGAAGATCCCAGGCTCTGCAAAGAGGTTTTTTTTTTTGTTTCAATTTTTAAAGACATAAAATTGCTTTTCAGTGTTCATGTACTTCCAATTTCCGATCTGAGCGACTAACTGTTTGCGAACTGTTTCCAACATGATTGAACTTTATTATAGGCTTTTCTGTCAAATATCTGAACCTAAAGAATGGAGTTCTGATCGCAATAATACAAATCTCCACTCAAATAGATTGGCCTACTTCCATTAGATGGGGTCACGTTGTCTCCAAAAGCTTTACTTCATGCAAATCTTTCAACTTTACAATAAATACATCCAAAGCAGCTGATTTTGTTTTCAGATTTCATTCTTCCAGTTGAAAATCAAGCATGGCTGATTTACCTTTCCGCCTCCAGGTTGGTGTTTGATGTTCTCAGTGGAGCCGATCTTAGACTTGATGTTCTTCAGGTCAGGCATGGGTGCGACAGGAGCGATCGGGGCACGAGATCTCAATGAACCAGGAGATTTGGGAGGGGTGCGCACCACTGCTACTTTCTTCACCTGTTGTCCAGGGGTGGAGGACCGACTGGCTGGGCTGTTGCAACCACTACGGTCTGGGGTTTTAGGTGAATCAGCTGATGATGAAAAACAATATGTTTTTACTCTTAACTGATTATTAACTCTTTAGTTAACTATCGCCTTCTAGTCTCTCTTTGAAATTTAGTAAAATATGTAGGAGCTTTCAGTTCTGTGCACTTTTTTATTACTTCGGCGGATTTTTTGGATCGGAAGTATTTAATTGGCCACCGAACAAAAGAGGCTCTTTTTTTACCTCTTTCAATGGACCCTGGTCCTGCCTTTCGCTGCTCCATCCGTGAAGCAGCTGTATTTCACAAATCAAAGTGGTACAAATCAGTACAAATCTATAAATAGAGAATCGTTCCCTTGGGGTTTCATAACCCGCTTCAAGTAGGCAGATATTATGTACTTCCTGAAGACTAGTTTAATGGTGCACAGTGAAATGATGGGAAGGTGTGCTCACATTTGCAGTTTACCATGCAGTGAATACACTGAACCACAAAAAGCTTTCAGATTTTACTTGCTTTGGAATTTGTAATATCTGCACTTTTATTTGTCATGTCACACTGAATGCTGGAGTGGGCTTATGGCATGGGAGAACGCATTAAAAAAGGGAAATTTGTTGTAAATGGTGAGGGCTCCATTGCCTAAAAGTGCTTAGTTCACATAATAACATTCAATTTCCTTTTCAAACTGTCAGGAAGGGAAATTAAAGGTTGAGTCACCAAGTATCCTTCCTTTAATGGTACCAAACAAAGATTAATGTGGAGCCTTGAAAAGGCGCATCTGAAAATCACTTACCAGGGATTTTGGTGCCAACTCCTTGGGGTTTGGCACCCACTGTCTTTGTCTTGGCATCTCCAGCCTAAATATGAACAATAAAAATACAAACTTTGCTGCATTTTGAGGGACTTTTTATAATCATTTAAAGTCAATAGTACACCTAAAACATGATAGAAATCCATTCAATAGCTTTTCTTTCTGCTCTGGTAATAGGGATGTTGTTGTTGTGAAGTCTCAGGTGCTGTGAATTCAATCTCCTCATGACATTTGCTTTTTGGGGGTATTTTTTTGTGGAATGTTCGCTACAAATTCTCTTGGCCGATGGTTAGGGAGGGGCGGCAGTACTCACCGTGGCGCTGGACTCTCTTGCTCCTGCACTGTTGTGCTTTTTTACAGAGTTGGCAGAGCCTGGACTGCTAAAGCAACTTGGAGGAGTTGAGGAAGAGACTGAGGGCTTTTTGCTGGGGATGCCTGAGACTGAAGACCCTCTTTGGAGGGCAGAAGTGGGTTTAGCTTTTGCATGCGGGGTTGTAGTGGATATCTTATGTGTTTGAGAAGGTGATAAAGACAAAACAATGAAAAACAATGGTAAAAAGCAATCTGTAAATTAACAAAAAAAATGAAATAGATGCTAAAATCCAATTAGAATGAAACAGAAATACCAAATACAATTTCAGACTAAAATGTGAAGATGATTTAAATTAAGTCTAAAATAAATCAATGAGTCCTCTCAGTTGTTGCGTATTTTAGCTAATCTGGCTACGAACTTATAGCCACTTTTCCCACAAATCATAATATCACCCATGATAACGACAGTACCTTTTTTTCAGGAGTTGCCCCTGCTCCAGTCTTGGCTGAAAGAAAGGAAGGAATAGTAAGTACAAGCTTATATATTGTCATTTTGGTGGCCTGAATCAAGACTTAAGACTTATCAAGATGTCAGTCTATTTGAATCGAAGAAAAGTTAATGTTGATCTGTTTTTACATCAGTGCTCAATGTGATTTTGAATTTCTGTGATTCCTGAAGCAGCGATTCCAGCCTTTTATTTTGGCATGTTTGTTTATGACAAACAAACATTTATTGCCAAATGCAAATTCTGTCACCATTTACTCACCCTCCTCTTTGTTTTATTTTCTTTCTTCCAAACTTGTATGTGTTTGATTTTTCTTCCATAAAACAGGCAAGTTTATTCTAAATCTTCTGAAGCCATTCTTTAGCTTTATGTGAGGAACAGACCAAAATCTAGCCTCATTATGGACTATTTATGAGAGATCATGAAGTAAATCTCTTAGGAGAAAACTGATGAATCCAGTTCACACAACACATGTGAATGATTCATAAAATAAACTGGCCTGGTTCTCAATTTCAGCTGACATATTGGCCTGGCTGCCATGAAAACCTTCCAATGGAGAGGTTAGGATATTCCTTGAACGCAGTTATTTGTGTTTAGTGTGACAAGAGGGTTAGTAAATGATTACAAAATGTCAACTTTCGGCAAACTATTCTTTTGCAAGGACCTTTTTGGCATCCTTCGGTTTGTGCAGGACCTTCTTTCATTATTAAAAAATGCAAAGCATTAATAATGTTTTAACAGGACAGGAAGCAAAATCTCAAATAAATAGCAGTGCTTGCGAGGCAAAAAAATTATAATTTTTATTTGTTGTATAAGTTTGGGTTTTAAGCTTTGTACTTTTGAAGTTGTCACTGCTGCTATCATAACACTAAATATGCATCTTACTTTATTTTGGCTTTGCACAAAAAAGAATCAACCCATAACCTGACACCTTCAAAGTTGCACTAGTTGATTAACTAGATATAGGAGAATACCAATTGCAATTCAGAATGCAAATTTACATAAGACTAAAGACCTGTTGCAATCAAGTATGCAAAACAAAAGACCAACTGCCATTCAGAATAGAAATAGGACTATGGCAGCATCACAGTCACCAGTGGCAGATTCGTCTTTTTTGGTTGCTTATTAATTCCTTGTCATAAATAAAACAGAAATTGGGTAGAAGAAAGATGAGCAGAAAGACTCAGGAAGCAGCTTTGCCTTGCAAGCACAAAAGGTTGAGATTGCTGAGCACCAAAAGATTGCCTTGAGATTGTCCGCAAATATGAATGTTTCACATTATTGAGTGAGCTTGTCTGATCTTTTTGCTTTTTGTAGAAGATGTCTGCATAGCTGTGGGAGACGTTTAGGGGATTTTGTCTTGAACCCAGCAGCGACTGCTGACCTGCTCCTTTCAGTGTGTGTTATAGTCACCCCCATCAGCATGGGCCACTTGGTACATCTGTTAAAGAGGTGGACCCATAAAGGTAAAGCACAGTTCTGTGAGTGATACATTCAACATACATGCACAGGTGACATGCAATAGAGAGGGGCAGGTGAAAACAGTGCCAGCAGTAACGGTCAATCAATGCACAGAGTTAGTCACAGGCACAAGCGAAACAACACTGACCACACACAGAGAGGGAAGGAGAAGAGACAGACATACAGGGCACAAAGAATCAAGAGAGAGAGAGAGATTTTGTGGCTACAAGCAGCCCGTTTCTTCAAGCGAACACACTCTTAGCGCAGTGTGCGCTTTTCAGAAAGGGTGCTGCGTAGTTCTACTAATCTACTTTGAAAAGAAGAAAAGGAAAGGTGAAACAAAGAAGATCTGTGAGGGGTTTGGAGGAACAGAACGGAAAAACAGACCTTTGGATGGGACACTTGCTTTTCTGGCCGGAGCAGCATCTTTAGAGGGAGTTTTCTGAAGTTTAGGAGCAGATTTAGGGGAAGGAGTGGCAGCAACCGTAGCGACGGGTTTCTTTGTTTTTTTGGCAGGAGATTCTTTGATAGGAGCTGCTTTGCTTGGTGCTTTTGTGGGCATTACTTGGGCGCTGGGCTTAACAACATCCATAGCTTCAGGTTCAGTTTTGGCAACAGGTTCGGGAATGGCAACAGGCTCAGGCGTGGCAACAGGCTGGACTTTCTCCGTATCAATGTGATCATCGTCACTCGTTTCCAAATATTTCTCCTGCTTGATCTTGATCTCTTCTTCCGGTTCTCTAGGTTCCTCTGCTTTAGGGTGCATGGGTGGAGCAACTTCTTGGAAGGCCTGAGGAATGGTCACCTTGTCTTCTTGTTCAGGTTCTGGTACCTCTACCTCTTCTTCTTCTTCCATCCGAGCATCCGTTTGTAAGTCTGTTAGAGATGATTCCTCTTGGGTAGGTTCAGCAGCAGCAATGGGAGAAAGAGGTGATCCCGGATCAGCCCTGCAGGAGTCAGGACTCTTGCTTTCTGGTGGTGTTTTATCAGAGCTGCATTCCCATCCCACAGGACCAGCCTGACGACCCTGGTCCTGAGGTTCTGTGTAGTCGAACGACAGGCCACGTTTCTTAGCTTCCTCTGGAGTCATGGGAAGATGAGAAGGGGTTTCTTGTTCATCATCAATGCTGCCTTTTTGGATTGTCAAGTTTGTGGTGACAGAACTGGGCACCAAGGAAATTCCAGTTTCTTCCTCTTCTTCATCACTAACTGCTTCTTTTTCTTCTTTTTCATCCTCTTTTATTTTGACAGCACCTTTGGGAAATTCTTCCTCACTGGGAGAACCAGATGCTCTCTCAGATTTTTCCATTTCATTTTCTTTATTCTCCTCCTCCTCTGATCCACTGGCAGTATGCGGGTCAGCCATTTTTTCTGAGGGACTGCTCTTCACCTGACTGTCAAAGCCTATGATCCCTGAACCAAAATCATCAGGTAGAATTGTCGGTAGTGGATATGGAGACACTGGAGACTCTCTTGGGCTGACAGAGCTCTCCTTCTCCCCATCCACTGATGCAGCACTGCTCCGGCCACTCTCGGGCGGACTTCTGGGTGTTAAATCTTCTGATGATGTGGAAGGCAGAATGATAGGAACAGCCACAGACAACACTGTAGAATTAGCAACACTTAACCACGCTCTCTCCACAGTCAACATTAGAAGCAGAGAAAGAAAAGGAATCAAGGAACTGAAAGGAACTAAATGCACAGAAGGGGCCCGAACACAACACAGAACACACGTTTCTGTTTTCATGTCAAGTTAAACAGTCCAAAAATCTTTTTTCACACAATATTCTTTGAGTTAAAGGCACTTTTACAATAATTGATGCTTGGTACTCTAAATTAGCAAGCAGGAGACTACAACATGAATTGTACTTTAAAAACTGAATAACTACAGTAGCAAATGAGGGGGTCAGTACAGTAGGGTCAAGGGGTTACAGGATCATTGCTTATAAAAGTGCCTCTTCACTCAATCAATCACAACAAAAACAATCAAAACCATTAATAACATGAGAACTGGCCAATCAAGCCACAATATCCAACACAACATCTCTGTGAGCTTCAGTGTATAAAGCATCGATGACTGCTAGCAAAATGACCAGTGAAGCAATGAATTGGTGCATTGTCCATTGGCAAGTTTCATTTAATGCACAGATCTGGATCTGATCTGAGCAGTAAAGCATATGTTTTGCATTGTGCTATGAATGCATTTGAAAGTTTGTTAATGCATTCAATTATAGTTTATATAATACGCCATGTTATTCTTAGACTTTTCATTTTTTAGATACATAATTAATTAGGAGGAATATGGTTCCCGTTGAGAGCTCTTATTTGATTTTTGCATGTATGCGCAAGCAGTGAAATAATGAAGCTGTGGTGTTACATACGAGCCCAACATAAGTTTGTTTAGATGTAAATCCTCTGAACTTTTACATTGCAGGGGGATAAGGGGGTGGTGAGCCCACCATACCTTCTCCAGCTCCTGCTGTCGGTCCAGACCGGTCAAAGTTGTGTGATCACATGGAAGCAAGTTAAAAGAGCATAAAATGAGATACGGAGAATTTTAACAGCAGCCTTAGGATTTTTCTTTTTTTAACCACTTTGGTAGGTGAACTGATCTTATTACAAGCAACTATGCTAATAAATTGGCTTGTAAATATGCTGAATTTATGCCCTCGGTGGGTGTCAGACAAGTACACTGCTAAATAAATCACAGGAAACAAAGCGAAGCGTTTTTAAAAAGTTGACCCTTTGTCTATAGCTTTAAAATGGGTTTATCGTATGAAATTAATGGAGAAAGTCTACATTATGAATGACTTTATAGACATTTGATCTTCCTGGTAGTTCATAACAATTGAAGAGCTTAAAAGAAAAGTGGTTTTAGAAGCCATTAAAGTTGCAGACCCATTTCAGCTGTACTGCAAACATCAGCAACATGTTCTCTAACATGAAATATTCAGGTGATGGCTAATGGTAGTCTAATACATTAACATCACTCCCAACTTCATAGAACCATAGCATACAACATGCGTAAAACCATCTTAATGCCTTTATCTCAACTAGACTGCTAATTCTCTGACAAGGTCAATGAGTTTGTGGTTCTGGGAGATAAATGATAAATGAAGCCTGTCTTGAAGTCCATTCACTTAGGTCTTGAACCTTTTGAGGTAATTATATGTCCTATGTAATGGCAGAAGGTTTGTGTGTGTGTGCATGTGTGATTATTTAACATGATATTTTGTGCAATTATTGCACATTGTTAATTTCAATTTAAAGTCAAATAGTGCATTTAAAATAAAATAAGTGACTATAGAATTATATTAAATGTGCATTTTTATCTTTCTTTTGTGAAGTGTTCTTATTTGAATGTTCCAGATAAACTCAGATGTGTGAAGTACAGCTTGCTGATTTCACTTATTTATATTCACACAAGTGCAAATATTTTTGTCTGTTATAAGTTGTATCATTTGACAATGGAGTGTTTTTAAATGATGCATAATTTTAATCACTAAAATAATAATAATAATAATTATAAATATTATTATTACTACAGCTTTGTATGTCCGGGTCATGGCACCAGGCAGGTACATCCATCTAAGCCATTAGCAGCAATTCTAGTGCTCATGTCATGTCACTCACTTACTGATTGACCATGTAAAATACCAAATGGATGTTCTGGGCACCACTATTTAGTCTAGTACTACTCAGCCTGTCCAGAACTTACATTATTCTCTTATGCAAAAGGAAGGGTAGCGCACACCTGCCTAATTGCTCTATGAAAAATATTCTGGGCTTTTACTGGCCTTGAATCCTTTAAAGAGCTAGTTATGTTGCTCGGGAGCACTACTTCCTTTTGCAACTGCATTTTACAGCCTTGAAGGCATGCAATTAGCTTTCAGTGAATTTTTTCAGTCCTGCTTAACATCAGCATATCACAACATCAGCGAAAATTAACTCAGCTAAGTTTCCAAAAAGCTTCTAAGAACATGGCAAGGTCACTCCTGAGAGGTTCCAGGCTTATTGCTAGTCATCGTTAACCTTTCTTTTTGGAAACTTGTTATAAGCAAAAGCAAGGCAAAAACTCCTGTTAGTGTTAAGGTTCCCACTGTTTATAGCGTATTTTTTCTTGTTGTTCATTATTATTACAAATGTTTTTTTAGAGAATTTCTACAATGATTTCTATTTGTTCATCAGTCAAATTAAAAAAAGACAAAAGGTTTGAATGTGGATCAGTGGAGGACTTGGCTTTGTCCACTATATATTTAATCCACTATAGATTTGTTGTATAAATTTTATGCATTAAATATATACGCACTTTCAGGATTTCATATTTTTCCTAGTTTTCCATGATTGTGGGAACCCTACAGCTTGGACTTGGTAAAATTATAAGAGAAAATAAAGTTTGTTAATAAGCATTAAAATTAGAACTGCATAACCTGCCTGGAAAGGGCCCTCCGTTGGAAATCAAAGCATAGTAACGGGAGAAAAGCAGCAGGTGTGGAAGATAAATGGCTATATTTGTATTTAGCGCTCTCATTTGTCCATGAGAAATATGAGAGGCTTGCTTTCGCCACAAAAAAACATTCAAGTGCCAGTTATTGAATTAAATAATTTCACTGATAATTATGCAGAAAATTGATTTGGATTCATACTATGTAGTTGTATTGCATCATTGGGAAATGAATCATAGCTATGACCGAATTGAAAGTCAAATCAGTAGCTTAATAAGGAGTAATGGGATCAAGGAAACTGGCCCTAAGAAGCTGAGCAACAGGCAGGACAGCACAGCGAAGTAGAACGGCACAACTGTGGTCATACCTAATGGCACATCGTTATCAAAGGAGGGCTTGGTGTCGGAGTCTTCTAAGACAGGCTTTTGGGTGGTCACCTCAGGCATTGGTTCAAGTGTGTCCTCTATGAGAGAACGGTGAACTTTTGGTTTGGACGGTAGAGGACAAAGGTGGTTTGGATGGCAAACAGAGCAAACAATTATTTCCTTACAGTCTTCTTCTCAACAAATGACAAGTTAAGACATTCTTGAGACGATAGCTATAATTTCTTTTCAAACCGATTTGCTTAACAGACAAACTAACTCTAAAAGCCAATGTCATGCTGTTTCTTAAACTTTACTTGACAAAATCTGTCATTTTAGAGACATTCTGCTCCGATGACTTCTGCCAGCACAATTGAGCTGGAATTTTAGGTTGCTGGTTGATAAGAAGGTTTCGTCTGTGCTCTCTGAGGGAGCCTGGGGCTTGCTGAAAGCTTGTCAGTTGTGCCAGAACAATCCAAAGCGGGTAAGACAGATTACCCTTTTTTGTAAACTATGACCTATTTCCTCATTAAAGCTTACATAAGAAACCTAGGAAAATCTATGATCAATGTTATCTGACCAAATATACATTTTAAAGAAACAATTGTGAACACACAATGCAGGCTGGACAAGATGTCTTATAGAAGCTATTATTAACTGAACCTCGTTTTCCAACAGTTAAAGATATCTCTTGCTCAAATTCATAAGGATAAAGATGTTTTTTTCTTTTTGATATTTACAAACCACATTCTTGTATAGCTAATATATTTTCTTCATAAATATTTCCACTGTTTTCCCATTAATGTTATTGATTTCTCTTCGTGAAATCGTGTCATTTTTTCCTTTTCATTTTCCATTGAAAGTGGATGCCTTAAAATGTAGAGTTTGTGTACCGCATTGCCACAAGGCTCACAATCACTGTGCAAACTGCCTTTTTAAATGTGGATTGTGATCTCAGTCCTTCAACAAATGGAAAACAAGGCCCAACAAATACATTCTACAAGGCATTTTGCAGTTGACCTGAATGAATGAATATCTTCACAGACATTTGAAACCAACACATGGCTGAGTGTCACTGTCAGCATATGTGTCAGGTTTCTCAGTATGAGACGAGACATGAGCAAGAAACACACTACCATGAGTATCACTCAGCTCTTCTGCGCTTTTGGGGAAAAGGGGGTTTTCAGGCTTACGTTGTTTTCTCTTTTTATTACATTAACAGTTTTTTTCCTCTCTATATACAGACCTTTCACTGGCCCGTCAAGCGGCCCCATATGTGCTGCTGTCCCATTCTTCATGTCTTGTTGATGGCCACCACTGATGCTCATGTTGGCTACACCAGATGCTATGTTGTTCCCAGGAGAGTGATGGGAGTCACCCACTTGTCCAGAATTCATGTGGTCCTGATGGTCCATTTTGAGATGATTTCAGTCTGTAGAGATAAAACAGAAAACAGTCATCAGGGGTCCATGTGACAAATAAGTGCTGCATTGCCTTTTAGCAACAAGATGTCTACTCCCTCACATACAATTAATATTAGTAGTAACATTAAAAGAGTGATGTGCATTTGCACATTTAGTTGTTTGTAAGTTAGTTGGTTAGAAACATCTATAGAAGTAAGGTAAAACTAAGTTATGATTTTAGTTGTTTACTTAGATGAGATAAAAAAGGTGACCTGGCTCAGGCAGGAGAAATAATCACAATGTGATTCATTGTGTCATACAAAAATTAAGAGTAGAGTTAGCTGGTTGGTTTGTTTATTGGTTAGTAAGTTTTATTTAACTACAATAAAACTATTATGTTAGTTAGCTGAGATTAAAAGAGTGATCTACTGTAGCAAGAGAAAATAATACAGTAACAGGGAAAATCCATTCTGGTATAAGTACAATTTTAAGAGATAAGATAAAGTAAGATAAGATAAGAGATAAGAGAAGTCTTTATTAATCCAGAAGGAAATAGTTTCGACTGGACTGTGGAAAGCAGAAACCAGATGGGTTTTATGATCTTGCAGTTTGGTCTTCTCAGACTTACAGCAATTGCTGTTCACGGTGCCCAGCATGCTGGGGCACTTGACCTGAATGATTGTGACCCATCCTGGTCAGTGCAGTGAGAATGGCATATATAAATAGAATAAAAATATATCTGTATATTTAAAAAAAAATACTGACTGTACAGAAAAGTGCAGAGTTGTCTTTTGACTTACATGATTGTTACTGCACACAGGATAATTTTTGCACATAATTATTCTTGCAAATAATATATGGAATTGCAATGTATATGGAATTGAATAGTGAAGTTATTGCACAAGATATATATTTTTTCTGTAATCATGCTGTCACAACAGCTCCCGAATGTAAGAGGAAGAGTTATAGAGTTTAATGGAAACCACAGAGTGTTAGAACATCTGAAGCATGGTTCTGCATACACCTAGGACCTAAGAAGGTACCTGAGAAGGTACAGGCAACCCTGACCTTTTTGGTACACAGCATCAGTGTTCTTTGACCTGTCCAGTTTGTTTTCTATATGTACAACCAAATATTTGTAGCTGTCCACACGGTCACATCCTAGGATGTTGATAGGGTTATGGACAGTCCTCTGCTTCCTGAAATCTACCACCAGCTCTTTAGTCTTTGAAACATTAAGCTGCAGGTGATTTGGTCCACACCTCTCAACAAAACTTTTCCAATACTCATTTTCGTGGCCTCCTCTGATATGGCCCAATTTTAGTAATGAACAAAAAAAAGAATTATTGCCTTTCATCCAGAGATCAGGACAAGATATCACATGAAGGTACTAGATGATGGATTGATAGCAATGGGATTTCCTCTACTCTTTAATCACACCCAGAGAAAGCCGTATCCTGCCCTTTTACTTATGGTTGCTGACTTGCTTTGTGTGTGTCTGAGTGTATGCTTCCTGTTACAAGTAAGAATGTGGTTTTCCTTTTAGCAGTTCTGCTTTATACTTTGTACAAAGATTAAACCAAACTTCTGTCGTCCCAGCAGAGCTATTAGTCAATTCTCACTGGAGACGGTAAAGTGAACTCTCTCATCCATCTCCTTCACATAGGATGCCCATAAACATGAATTCCATTAGTGTTGAAATGGATGAGATCGCTCACATGCAACATTGTCACATCCCATAATTCAGTTTTGTCGATGAACTACGTGTACGTAATCGGACACCCAAATATTTCGCCTGCATTCCGAGACCCACACAGCAAGGTCATCTGGATGTGAGGGTCATAATGAAAACCAAGTTGTTTTAGGCAAGAACTGCTGCGGAGCTGAAAATAGTGCCAAAGCTGCAGGGGTGGGTTACATTTGTCAATTACAACATCCACAAAGTTAGCAGTGACCAGCAGGGTTGAACAACACCAGAAGCCAAAATGGCCTTTAAAAGCATAGTTCATCCAAAAATGAAAACCCATACGACTTGGACCAATTTCAGTTTTTTCTAGCTTTGAGGTTTCAGTATCCATTTATTTTCATCGCAAAGAATATGGAAAACAGTCAAATTTTCACCTTTTGTGTTCCACAAAGTCATATGGGTTTTGAAGACATATTTTGGGTGAATCATTCCCTCATGCTTTGTGTTTGAAGGCGCTTTGTCCCTGGTACCATGATTGCACAAGTGCGCTGAGGATTGAGAAGCATGCTTCTCCAAATTCCCCAGGGAGACTCTGTCACCTTCTTAATAAACTCTCACAAGCCGGGTTTCCCTGAGGCAGCAGTGGTGCAAATTCAAGCCTGACTCCGGCAGGATCCTTATGAATTATTCAGAGCTAGCTATGATATCAGTAAACAGAGCTTGTCGGGAATCACAAACTGGGAAGTAATATCTGAAATGCTCAAAAACAAAAAAAACAGAGGATAGCCTTGCAGCTGGTCTTCAGCAGATGGTGTGTTAGTGGTATACCGGAGTCCCCATCTGACCCCAAAATCCATCCCTTCCAATAAGCTGTCACTTACATGATCGCAGAAATTAGCAACTTAGAATTATCCAATCATTTCCTGATGGACAAAATAAAGCTGACATTTTCACTCATTTGTCACAAAAGGGGAATATGGTTGATTTAATTTCAAGCTGACTTTAGGTTCAGTGGCATCAGATTACATTAATATCTCAAATACCATTGGTTCTCACATGGTTCTGCACGATTTACTTTTTCGGTTCCTCACATGAAGCTGAAATATAGCGCACATGAGGCCAAATCAATTTGTGTGATACGTTAGGTTACTAACGTTGGGTTTCTCTTAAAAAATTTTTTGTTTATTTTTGTAGATAAAGTGATATGAACAAGCTTTAATTATTTGTGTGTGTGTGTTTGGAATGACAAGTTTGTAAAATTCTACAAAAATGTTTATTTTATATTAAACTTTTCTTTTAACCGGCTCAAAAAGTAAATCAGCTGCAACGAACGCGCGGTAACTAGCATTAGGAGATGCTAATCTTGACAGAAGAGAAAATGTCTTTTGGCGTGTGATTCAATGTTTGCTAGAAGGCTCTATATGCATGGTCATGAAAACCATGACAATTTCCATCAATTGAACACTTGATCTTGTCCATAGGGAATCGACTGGACAGTGGAAAGCAGACACCAGATGGGTCTCAAGAATAAGAGGGATTGATGACATAATTTTGTAGGCAGTGCAAGGTATTGCATCCTAATAAAACACAGCAAAGACAAACGTTTTCTTTCTGCTCAATCCAGGAATGTGTATAAAGAAAGAAAAAACAGAACAATGTTCCATGTTGATTTAGTTTCCAGAAGCATCGTGTTTTGAATTTGCTGCCTGTGAGGTTTTATGATCTTGCAGGTAGGTCTCCTCAGAGTTACAACAATTGCTGTTCACGGTGCCCAGCATGCTGGGGCACTTGACCTGAATGATTGTGACCCATCCTGGTCAGTGCAGTAAAATGTCAGTGCCCCTTTAAGAAGCCTACGCCTTTCTTCTTGTCGATGGATGTCTCTCACACTCTGCCTCTGTCTTTTTTCATGGTTAAGGGCTTGGCACGGAACAGAAAGGGCAAAGCTGGATTTATGAAGGGTAGGCCTTGGAATGAGGAGAGCCTTTTGCAGGGTGACATGTGGCCGATCTGGCTAAGGGGTGGCCCTGACTGAAGTGGGCAGGGGTGAGATGAAGAATTGTAATGTGATTTGGCAAGAGGCCAGGGACGGGCCACTCTCACCTCATCAATATTCAGGACACATTACTGCAGAAAGCACGAGAGAATGAGAGAGCGAAAAAGAGGGTGAAAGGGAAATGGAGACTGAGAGAAAAAGGAAGGAGGGGCACAGACAAGAAAAGAGGTGTGTAGTACACTAATACAACAGAACAGCTCAACAATAAGGATAGCACGCTGATTTGGAGCGAGTGTCGGAGACTTTTGGGCCCTTTGACAGAAATGTCACTCCCGTTATTTGGACTGTACTTCACTGTCACTGTGACTTACATTTGAACTTCATATGCATGTGTTTATATGCCTTGCAAACATAATTATTTGTTTTACACGGGATGTACTGAGCATCACCCAGAAACTAGTTAAACTGCAAAAAGAAACAAAAATCAGGTCTAAGATCAGGTGCATGTTTTGGACATTTTGGATCCAGAAACTTAGATTTTTATCCAGAGTTAAAACATTATCCAATTTTTACAATAATTGTTAGTTAGCCTCCTAAAAATATCATTAAGAATGGATTGAAAGTTTAGTATATCAATAATTTCCAGAAAATGTGTGCAATAACTATAGTTCATTTATGTACGTGATATTAATTTTGTTATATAAGTTGTTTGATTATTTTTGTTAGCATAAAAATAACGAGTACAAAAACATCTAATGAAAGTGTAGTTTTATTTTATGGCACATTTTATACTCATAAATAAAATGGATAATTGGTGATGCTGGTGGAAATTCAAGCAGTGAAGTAATTACTGAACTACTGGCCCAGACCAGCCAGTAAATAAAAAGCCGAAAATAAGCCTTATCGCCAAGCCCTGCTTACAACAATACAGTAAACAGTGAGCAAAGAAGAACAAGTGATGAGGAAGACTAAACAGAGAGAGACAGAGAGGGAATGTGTGAGGGTTTCTGAGCTGAAAGGACAAGAGCGTGTAGGCGGAAAGGAGAGCGAAACAAAGACAAAACACGCAGGAGGAAAGAATTCAGCGAGCGAGAAAAAGAAAGGGAGGAAAACAGAAAGAGAGAGCACTTTGGGAATGAAAGGATAAAGCGACTTCAGGCGAGAGAAAAGAAAGAGTGACACGCAGACAGAGCCTGCAACTGTATGATACAGCAGATTTCTAGAGGGACTTTCACTGATTTTGCTGCAACAGTGCAATAGGCTGCCATCACATCTAAAGGACTGGGGCATCGTGGGTATTTTCATTGCACTCAGCCCTGTCTTCTCTCATCAAATCACGTTATTTTGCCTGAGCACACTGAGCTAAATGATCCTGCAGCACAGCAGATCTGAAAGGTTTCTTGAGGTTGTGCGTGGCCCTCTGACACGTCTCCATACATTTGCTGACCGTTTGATGACCTTCTCAATTTGGTGTACTCTGATCTGATTGGTAATGGAGCCCCTGAAGGCACACGGTGATGGAAAACATTAGATGGGAGGAAAAATTATATCTTAACATCACAAAACTTTTTACATTCCCTCAAGAAACTTGCAAAAGTTTTACATTTAACATCATAATGTTTTTTATTTAGCAGCTCCTTAGGTATCAGTTCATTATAATCCTAAATACATATGAACTATATTCATTTGAATATGGCTTACTATATAGTGCATAAAGCTATATAGATATATAGCTATATAGCTATACAGCCCTATATAGAACCTTAGCTAGTACATAAACTAACTAATACAGGTATTATTGGTAATTATTCAAACTGAATTTCCAATAACAAGATATTGTAGGAATTGTGATCAGACACTAAAGCTATTAGTAGCTGTTAAAAGGAATTTGAGCCATTATGATTGAACTGGGGTCCTAATGGAGACCAGAATTTGAGTGGGGGTGTAAACGTGAATAACCTTGTCTGATATTGAGGATCCAGTGGCCAATTTGGAGTGGCGCTGATCCAGTCATGCGTGTTAAATGTGACGCTATGTAACCTGTCAGAGGTCCTAGTGTGGTGAAGATCGGCCGTTTTTCTGCTAAATTGACCTGACTTTTGCTTATTCAATTGGAAAAATGACCATCTGTCAAACCCTGCACACCAGATACCAGAAGGTAGGGGTGTGTGTGTGTGCGCGCCTCGACTTGATGACTTGACGAGCTATAACCTCACATTACCCCATGTATATCTCTTTCTGTAATTAGGGCTTGTCAGTAAATGTACAGCCCTTAAGCAAGGGCAGAAAATGAGGCGAACACTCTGCTGGCAGAGAGGAAACTGTGCGAAAAAAAATGCGGACGTCGACAGAACCCAGCTGATGCGATAAGAGAAGAAATCAATAGAACGGTCATCTTCAATAAATGTGAGCAGAACAACAAGCAGCAGAAAACCTGGTGAGTAAAATATATCCATAACGCTCGCAAAAACATTTCTTGCTTCCACGGTAACCAGCCTAGAAAGACAGTATGGTAAATTCCCGCACAAACACTTTTGACTTGGTTGGTGCCTCAGAAGGTTCATAATCCATAGCTTTTCCAGCAGTAAAAATCTTGATCTTCGCAACATAATAAAGGGTAATGTCTTAATGAAAGAGTAAATGAGAACAGTCCACATGACACAAGTGTCCTGAACTGAATTATTATGTTAGGCCCTTGTGGCTTTAAAACTCATTATTTGTAATCCATCACTTGCACTCTTCCCTTTCCTTTCTATGTTTTGTGGCTTGTCTGCTTTCCAAACCTCTAATACACTGCGGGTTTTCATTAAGGTCAACATGAAATAAACCTTTGCCCCCTCTCATTTATTTCTTAATAAGCATTCCTGTTTTTATTGTGAATGATGGATCTGTTCATGTCATTTTAAAAGGAAAAAAGTTCTTGTAATATATATTAATATATATTATATTATTATATATATTAAAATAACATTAATATTTATAAAAAAAAATTATTTTGAAAAACGCCATACAAATAAATTTGAATTGAAAAAACTCCTTTCAAGACTTTAGTAGTAAATGCAGTTCCAATCACAATTTCATGCAGATTTTTTAATTACTCTGGTTGTGCCAATGTTTAATAATGCATAAATCGCTATGTCCACGTTTGTTATTATTCCAAACTAGCAATAGCAACGCTAGCTTTGAAAGCATAAGATCTCACCCTCCATGCATAATCACTCCAAAACCACACCTCCTCCAAAACACACGAACGTGCTCAGGCAGACCAGAGGATAACCAGAAACACCATGAGAGATGGTGTTGATGTACAAAGCGCATAATATCACAATAATAATGCTTCCATTCTTTTTAGTCTGCAGTTACGTAAAGAAAAAAACATTGACATGCAGGTAGGTCAGGTTTTCGTAATTACTGTAAGATTATATAGTCCTTCGCATTTAGACTACTTAACTCAGTGATTGCTATCAGGAGACTTACAACCTGCATGACAAAAATTTTTTGAACCCAATCACCTACGCTGTTTTTAACAGGCTGGAGGCAGATGAACAATATTGTCTAGACGATTGTCTAGACTAGGCAGCTATTCCTTAGACAAGGCATGTCTGAGCATAAATCCACTTACTATACTCTGAACACAGCTCCATATCTGGGTGGTCATTGCCTTATAACTAAAATACTAGCTTGTTTATCATCTGTCCCCTGTAATAGCCCAAAAAGAGACTCTTAGATAACTTAGGTGCTCTAAGGGTTAAAACAGACTGTCCTGTCCCTTTCCAGCTCAGCGTTTCTGTTCTAAATTTATGGGTCTCTCTCAGAGTTTTTCAGACAGACCAATTACATAAGTGCCCGTGCGCGATGTAGTTGAAGTGTCCGAGAGATGGTTTTGGAAAGCCTCTGCAATAATGCAGCAGCAAAAACAAACACCCAAGTCAAGTCCACTCAAGTGAAATTGCTTCCTATAGAGGCAGTTAAGTGTGAAATTGTTGACTGTTATTTATTTATTTTTTTGTAGAAAGGTAATAATTGTGTGTGTGCTTTGGTTGTTATTGAAGGTGGGCAACTCTGCAAGCTTCCCTGTCTGTGCACAGTTGGGTGCCGCTCTGCCTCTGACCTAGTTTTGTCCATCTCAGCTAGCAGTGCAGATTGCAGCATCACTTCAGAAGTGTGCAGCCATCTCTCTATCTCATGTCTCCACCCTTTAGTTCATCTCTTTCTCATTCGCCCTATCTGTCAGTTCCGCAGAGCTACAGTACAACACTGGGCAACAGCAGGGTCAGTGAGGTCTACATGTGCCAAATGCATGGCAGGTGCGGCTTGATCTACAAGGAATCGTTCAGTATTTCCTCAAGCATTGCAGCAGGCTTGCACCAGCCAGCAAGATTAACTGGTTAACACCAAATCCAGTGGTTAGGAGCTTATCTTTTTTAACTGGCTCTCTTCAAAATCACGCTTTCACGCCACATGACTTTGTGAATAAAGGAACTTTCCAACCTGTTTGGGTGTGAAACTTGAATGGGGAGTATTTAAAAAAAAAGTCTAGCCATTCTTTTCAATATGATAAAAGTAAATCAGCACCATGGCTGTCAAGCTCCAATATTCCCCCCGAAAGCATCATAATGCGTCTACACTATATCTGTCTTTTGAAGCCAAATGATAGTTTTGTTTGAGGAAAAGACTCAAAAGAATTTATGTGGTTATTAACTATTGTTAAGTTAGTGAGAACTAGAATGGTCCGATTCTTGATCGAAACAATTGATTCACTGAATTAAAAACAATCATTTCTTCACATATTGGAAATCTCATGAACAAGTTGAGTTGTAGGGCAGAGACTTTTCATGAATAATGACTAATTAATAAATAATTATAATGGTATGTTGCATAAAAGAAATGCTGTGGAAATGACTTGCTATTTCACAATTACAAAGAAATAGTAAATAACACACTGAATTAAATGTGACATTTTAAAGTGAAACTGTAATAGTACTTACTTGCAAAAACTTCAGATATCTGAGCACTATATATAAGAAGATCTGAAATATAGTGCCCAAGCAATAATGCTTTCTTTTGGTCATTTTGGAGATTTTATCTCTTCATTCCTCACTTAATATGTAACAAAGTGACTGGGATATTCTTCCGAGATGTTCATTTTGAAATCCACGGATGACAGAAAGTCATAGGTTAGTAATTGTAAAGGTAAAGTCTATTATTTTCCTAATATTTTTTCAGAATATAAATAACTTTTCATATTTATAAGTAACATTTTAATCATATAAATAACTTTTATTGTTTTAGAACTTCTTGTGCATATGAATAATTCTATAGGTTCATGGAACCACTGATGCAAATAAAGAACCTCCTGAGAATGTCAAGAGCATTCTCAAAAAGAACATAAATTAAATGCATTACTACAAGCATGACTTAAAAGCCTCATTTATGCATAAAGAGTGCTGTGGTGATTTGCTTCAACAGCAAAGATGTCCTTGATCTAAACGAGAGATGCAACCTTCCCATCTGCCATGTGGTCTAGACTAGACCCACAGCCCAAGTCTTGCCCAGACTCCACAAGAGTTCACATCACACCTCACCAAGCTGAATCTGCACATTAAATGACCCAACTGGCGGAGCAGTCAATGTGTGCGCGTGGACTCTGGATGACATGAAATAATGTTCATGCTGCCAGACAAAGTCGCTGCTGATAACAGCATGATCCACTTAGCATATGAAAATATCCAGTCCCCGAAAAGGACGGTTGGCATTTACGTGAACATGTGTTGTACAGGTGCTGGCATGAGGAGGAAAATGTCAGTCTGGTGATATACATCCACCGCAAAATGTGTGCGGATGCAGATAGCTGTGAGGCACAAACATCATAAACTCCTCAACTGGCTTCAATATTGAGAATATAAAATGTATAAACAGCATGAAATCAGCTTGCGTGTGTGCAAGACACATTTTTGTAATCTCCAGCCGCTGCACACAGGAAGTTAGTCATCTGTTGCCATGGTGCATCAGGGAGTTCAGGACTGCAGTGCACACTGCATGGGATCTGGCCTAGGAGACCAGAGAGACAGTGTCTCACTGTCTTCAAGACTTGTTGAATCTGGTTTGTCATGTCTGTCGTATCTTACTGGGCGATAATGGATCTTCTAATGAAATTAAAGTGAACTCTAATGCTCACATCCCCCTTGTGGAGACCCTCTGACAGCATATGGTCTGAAACATATCTGTTACTACATACTATAATGTAATTCATTGAAAATATTGATTAAATGATTTATCATTACGACATTTTAATGAACTAAGCTGAATTATGATGTTTCTATAAATGAAAGGAGAAATGCAGTTTGAAACCAAGCCCACCGTATTCCATTCTAACAGTGAGTAACTGAAGCAAGTAACAGGAGTAACACACTTCATTGCATGGTCTGTAAACAGATTTACCTAATGTTCCATGGGTCTCCTTGATTGCCATGGTTAATTAGATTATGCTAAGCGTAACTGGACGGAAAGCACTCTGGTTTTGTATGATGGTGGGACTCTGTCTGAAAAATAATTAACAATAAGTCTTAATCAGGGGAGACTTTCAGTAGACTTGTGCATGCATAGTTTCATGCATGCGAAAGCAATGCCTAAACTATTAATTAACAATTTTTTGGCTTTTACGTTACAAATAGAAGCCTGCAGACAGCATCTAGTGTTAGCCTTATTAACTTCTTCAGTTGATAAGTAGGAATTTGAAAAACATTTTGTCAGCTTTACTGAAACGTCTGTTTTCATAAATCTGTTTAAAACTAATAAGGAGGACTAGTTAATAACCTCCTCAGCCCTTTTTTTTACATCCCTTGCTGTGTCTTTTTGTCCTGATACAATATTATTAATTTCCTCTGTCATTTTCTAAAATCTACTAATACTGGCTCAGAAAAACGTATTTAATGAACTAGATTCAGATACGTGGTTATAATATGCACAGACAGGCAATGACAAAAACGTATTGCAGAATACCAACCGACCGACCATTACATATAATGAACTTCTCCTCCAGAAACAGCCACCGCTATAAAGTCATGCTGAAATACCAAGCGCAAATGTCATTCCGTGATCTTTAAACATTATAAAAATTGAAAGACTAACGTTATATACATAATCGATAGGAAGGCGACAGTGCCGCTGGGCTAAAGGCAAGGCGGCGTGTTCGGCAGAGATGGGCGTGGGGGAGGAAGTGAGAAAGATGCAAGCCGACATTTACGTTTCAAATGTTACAGCGAATATTTTCGAATTCGTAATGTTTATTTTTAAAAAAGAAATTGTACTTACGAAGCGAACAATGGGCGAGGATGAGGAGAGTGTGGCCAAGCAACAGCCGTGATGAGAGAGAGAGAGAGAGAGAGAGAGAGAGAGAGACGGGGAGGGCGGGGGAGCAAGGTGTGTCCGCTGCCTTGAAAATGCAGAATTAAGTCTAACGTACACATCCTTGTTTTCTCATACAAATCATAAAACAGAAAAAACAGCGGGTTTTAACTGTTTTACTGTCAGATTACTTATAAACTGACGCAATAAAAATACAGGTGTTTAAATGTTAACGATTCAGGCTTGTTGCGTCTATTTCCCATTAGGCTATAAAGTCTTTTTGTGTAATGTCACATTATAAAACTGTTTCCGTTCAATAGGCTGTTTTATTTGCAGAGCGGCTCAGACAAAAGCCCCATGTGGTGTTACAGAGGTCATCATCTTCAGCGGTGTTCGCTTTGAGGGAAAAAGAGGGTTTTTTGAAAGATGTGCGTTCTAAACTTAACGCTTAACGTACATCTACATATAAAGGAGGATCTTTAATAGTCTGTAGCGATTTGTGTAACCATGGCAAAACATTCACATGCAGCATCAGCACCATTTTCAACCGAGAGCAAACTGCGAAAATCGCTTTACACCGGAGGATCAGCGACGCGTCGAGTCCGCTTATCGCTGTCAGGCGGATCAGGACCTCGCTCAAAAGCCGCATAAAACCCGATTATCGATTTGTCATTCGTTATGACCACAACTGACCGGTAGATAAAAACTGGCACCTTTCATCCAGACTGACTTAACGCACCGGTGTGAGCCACATTATGCTTCATCATCAGCGTCTCAATACTTCTAGGATTTTCCACACCGGCATACCGCGTGCACGTGAAGCATTGCATGCGCCCGTCGCCACACTGCCCTGAAATTTCACGAAATTCGTGCATACTATGCTAAAAGAGAAACATAATGTAATGTAATAATCTTTCAAAGGAAATAAATGATTATTTTCTATAGTGTGCATCCATGGAAACAACTACCGACAAGGCAGAGTGCATAAAGAAAGCAAACCGATTTATGCGCAATTTTGTTTTTATCGCTGCAGTCTCAAAGAAATTGGATTCATATTCTTTCTTTCTTTTCTAAACTATAAAGAAAAGGCCCGATATGTCTCAGTTACACACCCAACAGTCGGATATCACTAACATCCTAATACCAATAAACTATTCGCAGGAGTAAAAACTGTGCTAAGCCTTCAGAGCATATTGCATTGCTCGATTAATGATGCATCGCTGTTAAATACAAGTCTTTGAGTTTGTAAACCGGTCTGACTTACCTCCGTGGCACACTGAGTTATTGTCTGTCCAACTGCAGCAGTCAGCAGTGAGAAAACCCTGCCAGTTCCTTCAGCGTCCTGTAATGGGAGGATGGCGCTAGAGAGCGAGATTGGGAATGATGTCAGGATGAGCTCTGTGCAGTTCTAAAATGACATTTCTATGATATTCACACACACCTTACATTATATTATATATTTTAGGGTTTCTGCATTGTGATTAGGAATAAGCTTTACATTTACGATCATGCAATTCTAATAAGGGTTTACAAACCTTTTTGATACCTTAAGCATAAAGGTTTCGTTTTATTTTCATATAGGCCTACTAGGAACTGGTAATACTGTGTGAGACTAGACATGAACCCCCTTAGAAAACTCCTGAAAGTTCCCAATCCCTGGCATAGACTACTTTGATTAAAAAGTTTTATTTGTCACTACAAGGGTCAGTTAATAAAAACGAAATCAGTTTTAAAAATTACTTGAAAAACTATAATTACTTGAAATTATAAAACACCTGTATCTATCATAACTGTTTCTGCAGTGTCTGAATTTAAATGTTTGTTAAAAACTCATATTTTGGTTTTCTTTCAATGATAAAATATAATGATAGAAAAAAAATTAATTTATAGTAAAATCATGGCATATACTGTATCGATACAATTAAAGTCAAAAACTATGTTTGTAAAGAATACTAAAATAACACTAATAAACACTGTAATGCAAGGTTTTCCGTAGAAGGACATGCTGTCCTGCAGAGTTTAGCTTCTACTCTTACTAAACATACCTGAACCAGCTAATCAAAGTCTTCAGACTCTCTAGAAACTTCTAGGCAAGTGTGTTGGGGCTAAAATCTGCAGGATGTTGGCCCTCCAGAAGCAGGATTGGACATCCTTGCTTTAACATGTTTTAATAGGCCATTTAAAGCTAACATGTTTGAAAACGTGCTAAGTGATTGGTATTTCTTTATGTTCTAGCAGATGTTTTCCATAAAGCATATAAGATAGCTAAAATATTACATGTCTAAATCTCAAATATTTTATTTTTACATTGACTTGTAAATATGACATCATTATTTTGAACTGGTTCTACAGTAAGTCTTAGAGATTTGGGTCAGATTTTTGCTGATTCACTGCACAACGCAGCAAGCTAATACATTATTATTTTTAAAACCGTCGGCTTTCATGATCAACTCCTATATATTTTCACAATATAATCTTAACAAACATTCATAATACACATAAGCTCTCTCTCACACACACAAACGCATTGCACCTAATTCAGCCATATTCCCCTGAGTTACATACCTAGCCAAGTCCTTCACCTGGACAGCTTCACATTAACAGTAAGAGTATGTGTGCTCCACTGTTTCACCGCTGCACAGCCTGCTGATGTTTTATCCCAAAAGACAAAGGAATTGCAAGATCAAATGTAAATTCTCCTCCTTCCTATTGCTAAGCAAGTTATCTTGATCCCTTACATGCCAAAAGCAACACTTTAGATTATTATAGAATGATATATGAAAAGAGCAATGCTGCTGGTTCTCTCAATGTCCTTGTGTTCTTCAGATGTGTGATGCTTTTCTGAAAGCCAACAGAGTGCTCTGTTGAGGTTGGGCTTGGGTGGGAGTTGCTCAGCAACAAGCCCACATGCGAATGAGAAGGCTTTTTTTATGTTTCTATGCTAGACGGCTAAAGGGATGATAACGTTTGTTGCTCCAACTTGTCTTCTGGGTTGGATTTTTAACCCCTCTCTATTTCAGTATGTTTTGATATATCAACCTTTAATATTTCACTTGATGATATTGTTGCATTATTTCCTACAGGAGATAAGGTCTGGCTGTTACAAACACTTTTGGCCAATAGATGGCGTCTCAGCTTTGTCAATATGACTGCTTGTCTGATCTTCAGGACTGAGGTAATTTTTTTCGTCTTTAGTAGAAAAAGGACATATATACATATAAACACACAGTGAGGTCAATAGGTATTTTGTAATTTTGCAAGTTCTCTTACTTAGAAACGTGGAGGGGTCTACAAAATATAAACATTCCCAAATAAATTGTTAAAACTCATAGAATGTGATTTCTGGATTATTCTTTATAGATTCTGTCTCTCACAGTGGAAATGCACTTGTGCTGAAAATTGTAGACACCTCCATGATTTCTAAGTAAGAGAACTTGCAAAATCACAGGGTGATGAAATACGTATTGACCTCACTCTGTATATGTGTATATACATATATATATATATATAATTAAAATACACAGTCACATTTTATAAAATTAATTTGTTATATTTTGCCAATGTTAGCTTCACTTAGCTCAAAACATTCTTCAATCATATACTCAGTACTTGAGTGAGTTTACATGATGTAATCTTCTGTAAATTTATTAACAGCAACTTAAATGTGAGCTTTTATAAAGGGCAAGAAATATATATCCTGATAAAAAATATTTACTGATATAAAAACCTGTGGCAACTAGCCACTGTCTTCACTTAAACAAAATATAAACAAGATATTATTGATAAGATGATTATAGCTGTCCACTTATATTTGGCCGTATAGTCAAACAAAATGAACTGAACATTGCTATTCCAACTGTGAATATAAAGGGTGAATATAAAGGTATCCTGGCAGCAAGACAGGAAGTAGCAGTTTATTTCTGGCTGTAAATATATTTAGCGTGAAAACTTCAGAGTAATCCAGCAGCTTTGGCTGTGACTGAGAAGACTCCCTTCTTGTGCTGCTACTGATAGATGGTATGTATCTTTGTGTGTCTTACCACTCCACGTGTCAGTAACACAATAACCTGCTCTGCCTCAGCGTTTCTCAATCCTGCAGGACACAGCTGAAGCTAATGTGCTATTTATGAGTCATTGTGTTGAAAAATCAAAAGGAGATTCTTGGGTCCTTCAGCCTAACTATAAGGGAAACAAATGACAGCATCTCCGTCGCCATGAGCCACAAGGACACACTGTGAAAATACTATAGCCTTTGAATGGAAAGGTGTTGTGTTCTGTAAATTAATACTTGCCAGCTGTGGACCCATGTCTATCTCTAATCCATTTCTGTAATGTAATCGTGTGTGTATACACAAATTCACCTAGCCTGATTCTGATCAATTCTGACAATTGAGGCATCCAGCGGTCAGATGTTCCTAATAATGGTCATGGTGTATAATATAATGTTGAAGTAACAGAAACTAAATCTAAATTCATGTCTCCATTATCACGCCAGTGAAATAAGGCAATTATTTTATTTAGTGTACTCTCATACAAACAGGCACAAAAGCTATCCCTATTGCTGGATCAAAAGTTGCACATTTGTAACTTTAGATATGTGCCCTTTAGGTACTAAAGTGTAGTAGATGCAGTGGTTTTAGAATATTATGGATCAAAATTGTAAAATAATTTGTGCTCAAATCTGTGTACTGACATGGGAGGAAGTGAGAAACATCTGAGCATCTGTTGATGAAAATTCATTCAAGTAATCACACACGTGTCACAGTATATGATATTTTTGGTTTACTCCATCTATATCACATCATATTTTTGACAAACACTTTATTTAAAAGCATTTACCAAATGAATGCTAAGCAAAATCTAGAGGATCTAAGAAATTTCCTGAGAGCAACCACATAAACGTTTTTCACATGTAATGTGAATTTCCTCTTGTCGTTCATCCTCACTAAATTGTAAATACTGTGTGTTATTCACAGAAACTGGTGATGCACAGGCTTTTCTCTTTCCAGCTATTGCTGTAATCCATATTTATAAGGAAATCTACTCTAGCTGTTTCTTAAAACCAAGGCCATTGAGGAAGGTCTGTTTTATTTTGGTCTTTGTTTATTTTATACCAACTGACAGTGAGTTTTTGACCTTGTGGATGTGCACTGACACATAAAAAGTAATTAATACAAGTTTATGAAGAAAAAGCTGTAATTTTACAGGAATTCAGTAGATAACAAATGCACTGGAAGTAAAGTAATTACATTTCAACATATTTTGGGGGTTGCTCATATCATTAAAGTAATTGCTTTAATTTGATGTTGTAGAAAATCTGTGCAACACGTAAAAAAAGAAAAAAGCTCATACAGGAAAACTAGTTCAAGGGCATTAGAAAGTGCAGAGCTGGGCTGAAGGACCGTTGATAACTGTAGAGGGCAGTAGTGCCTAAAAGCAAAATGTGAGACAATCAGATTAAATTAGAATGTCCTTTCTCCATCTATATCCGAATTGGAAACATCACGTATCAAACATCATTGCATTTAAAATTCATAATCACCTGATTAGAGCTCTTTTATTTATCCTGCTATGATATGTTTAACAAACGCTGGGGAGAAAAGGATAAAAAGACAAGATTAAATCATAGATTCAGATAGTACATAGTAGCATTAACCTTCATAGTTGACACAGCCGTTTCCATCTTCCTGTCCTGCCTTCAGCTGTTCTACCTCTGATTCTGTCACTAGTTCGAGATGCACTACACTAGCCTGTGACCAGCTGGCGAGAGCAGCCCCTTGCAGTCGGGTTAGGAGTGAAGACACGGCCGTTAGGTCGGACACTTAAAGGTTTCCGGCTTTTATTAGCATCCTTATGATGGGAAACTTTTATATACATAAATGTAAAAAACTAAAAATTAAACCAGCCTTTTATGCGTTTCATAATGAGTTTGTTTTGTATACAAAAGCCCTTAAAATGTTGAAAAAGAAAATTGCAATAAATCTGTTTTCTATAATCATGTATTATAATTTACAAGAAAAATACTTGCCCCTCGTTTTTTTTTTTCTGTTGTATTTGTTTGCACCCGTTTTGTAGATTGTAACCTGATGTGATTTTGACATTGCCAAGTTGTTTTTAATTGTTTAATTAACAGTGATATGTATGTATGTATATGTGTTTGTGTGTGTGTGTGTGTGTGTGTGTGTGTGTGTATATATACATTATTACATTATTTTACATTGAATTTCTTGTCTTATTTTACTGCTGTTTGATAACTTATTTTTCAGCGGTAAATATATATAAAAAAAAAAAACAGAATCGTAAGAGAATCGTGATCTTTATTTTTTAGCAAAAAAATCCTGATTCTCATTTTATCCAGAATCGTGCAAGCTCTACCCTCCACCATTTCAATAGTAGGTCTATTAATTTTGTAGTAAAGTCAGTGACAATTTTAGAGTGAAATGTAAAACGTAATCCAACGACAGAACTCGTCATAGCAGGATGACAAAAGATTTATTTGCAAACATGCTTTACAAATATAACGCATTAAAATAAGTCTTAAAAAATAAAAGTCAACAATCATACTTAAGATAGCTTTGTGGAGGAATATCACATATGCTTTCGGAATCTCTATTCAAATTTTTGAGCACTGAACTATAACATAGGTTTGTGCATTCATTTCATGTACAACTTCTCACTATGGAGGTGTTACATTTGTATTTTTTTTCTTGGACATGCAAGGATAATTTTTAAGCTGCTAAAATGCCCCCAAGGTAAAACGTGAATACTTAAAATAAATGAGATGACCTGAATAAAAGCATAAAGTTGTATTTAAACTAAACATGACTCATTTCAGGAAGGACCATAAAAAAAACCTTAAAATAAGGACAGCTAAATTTGCAATCTGTAACACACTGGTTTTATATTTCTTACAATTTTGTATTTAGATTTTGTGTATTTACTGATTTTCCTCATTCACTGATTAGGAGGGTAGCTTATATAAAACATGATTTTCAAAAGCGTCAGGACAAACACAAACCCCCAAAATGGTAATCAAGGGTCAGAATAGTACACATTAAAAATAATTAATTGTGCCTCTTAAAAAAAAAAAAACTTTGGCTCATATTCCACCGCCATTTCTTTTCAAACAATCAGAAGCTGTGCAACTGCAACAAGCATGCTTCTGAAAACATATAATGACAATATTACCTCTCAGGAAATCAAACACAGCTATGGTAATACACACTAACATGATGCTTGTGTTTTGCCTTATTTGGAAGAACAAGGATCTATTCACGGTAGACATGTTGTAATAACAGACGAAGATAATTTAATAAGGTAATTTTTTTTTTTTATGGCAGAACAGCATTTTCATCTTCTAGCACATGAACAAACACTCAACCACACCCACACACACTTACACTGGCTTGGCTAATTAGAAATCTTCACAAAGTCGTATGTGCTGTCTCGTTTAAATTCATGAGTAGGAAGCATTTAGAAGGCTATGTTACTTATGAGCTGGAAAATGGCAAATTAACGAAGACAGATTTGTCTTAGACTCCCTTTAATCTGTGATGTTTGAAAGGGATAGTACACCCAAAAATGAAAATTTGTTCATAATTTGCTCACATCAATGCTGGTCCAAACCATGGAACAAAAAAGCAGAAAGCAATTAGTAAATAATGACACACAAGTATCAGAAAATAGCCTTGTGTATTATTTAAACATGATGGCTTTGAGTATTCCTTCCTTTTGAGTGGGCGGTTAACTGTAAATGCAGTTGGATCATTAAGTCATTTCAATGAACTTTTAATCATTCAAGGAAATTTATTTCCATATTTAGTAAAAATTAAAAAAATTATAGTAGTCATACGCAGGCAAACAAGTTCTCATTTACTTTCAGTATATTGAAAGTGTGGCCCAAATATATACTAAATAGGTTTGTACCATGGCTATGGATACATAGCCTCGTCAAAATTGTGAAATATGAAAACACAACCTAACATGGATTAAACCAGCTAGAGAAACATTCTCTAAAAAACGCAAAGATAACGGAAAATCTGACAACTGATCTGGTGCATCTGTTGCTTTACTTTTACTTATTTCTTTTTTTGATAGTTTAATTGTCTGTTTAACAAGTTTAGACATTTTGGGTAAACCTGTCCCTTTCGACCCCTAACAGGAACCATTTAGGCAAGAGATCAACTCTTAAACTTGACAGAAAACAAAAACTAAAAAACACAACATCCGCATTTATCTTTATGTAAATGCCCTACATGAGCAAACGTTGAAAACTATAGCTAAAAACCTCTTTTGCTTGTGCGGTGCATTGCACATCTCATTATGCATGCCTCCTTCTTATCATCATTAAATGTCAAACTATAGGTGGGCTAAAATAGTTATGAAGTTCAGGGAACACAGATGGCATATTACAGTAATCGTAACAGATATGCTTATGCAAGTGCTCGGAGTGTAGAGAAACACTGTATTATATAGTGATTTATATCATCATTTGCTATGGCTTAATTTCTCTATTCCAATAACAGGAAATAAACTAACAAACAAAAAAAAAATCCTGAAGCACCAACATATTCTCTTTACAACTATCTTATGAATACATAAATAAATGCAATTATATTTTTTCCATTTAAAGGTGAAACACATCAAATGGATTTTACTATGTTACTTAGTATATACAGACACGTTATGCATTAATGTACAATTCTTTACATTGTTGAAGCATTCCTGTTTGGTTCGATTTTTCAAGTGCTCAGAAAATAAAGCTTGCCGTTCAGCGTAACAGCTGCACATAACAAAATTTAAGCTGCTGCTTAAGAAGTTAAAACCATTCGTGGCACTGCCTTTGATGACGTCCTTACTTACATATCTTCTCCCTCTTTTAAAATCAACCCTACACGTGGAAAGCCTGACAGTACATCTTTAAATACGGTATCCAAATAAGCCCTAACTAACAGTCCTCCCAAAGTGTCCTATAGTTGCAAAGTGTTTAACAGTAGCAGCATGACAGCAAGGCACAGGACAAATGTGCTGTCCACCAAATCCATCTAAACTACTTTAAAGCTGCTTGTTTTCAGTCTATCTGATTGCCAGATTATATTCTTGTGCTTTCAGGAGGTTGGTGAACGGGCTTGTAGCAGGTGTAATTGGAAAATCTTGATGCAATAGGTTGTGCATGTCTTTTTGATTCACAGTGTAATAGGGAGAAGTCTCATTCCCCTACAGAGTCTAGGAAAATGGAGTTTACAAAGGGTTCAGAGAGTCCAGCGGCATCCATTTTGGAAGTGTTGGATGATGACTCATCAACTTTGCACACCATTTCCTCCTCACTGAGGCAGGAAACCTGAGTTTATCGCTGTGTATTACATCCTGTGTTAGACGTGTGTCTTTGAAGCACTCCGATTTTTAGTTTCGCCTGGGCTACATTTGGACGCATGTGTTTTGCAAACGGTGTTTGAGCACGTTATGGATATCTATCGCAAATATTACTGCTTTTATGCTTTATTTATTAAGACGGGGTCAATGAGGTGTACTGCAGCAGTGCAAGAGCTTGAGCTGTTTATAGTGCTATAATGCAGATCTGTGATGATGTAAATGTAAGCACGTCTCTGTTGCCTTTGGAGGAAGAGCGGTGAGGATAGTTGTGGCAGAGCCTCTCAGTCTTGCAGCAGTGTTTCTCTCCAGTTAAAGCTGTGATTGGGCCCATGGGTGAGGGGCAGGATGGGAGGATCCACAAGCTGCCAAACACCTGTCTCACCCATCTCCTCACAAGCACAAAAGCCTAAGTAAGGTATCTGTGAGAGACACAGGAACAAACGGAAGCAAGGAGAATATTTATAGTAGTTCGTATATATATCAAATATAAATAAATACATGAATGTACACTATTGTACAAAAGCATTTCGTGACTATCAAGGGTGCATTTATTTAGGCCGAGTTCAGACTGCATGATTTTAGCCCCAATTTTGATTCGCCGACAGGTTTTGAGAAATCGCCAACAAACGCCCGAAATCACAGGCAAATCGGTGCTCGTGCACGTGAGTGACAAACACACAGTGTGAACTATCAAGGACGCGATCTGAGAAAATCGCTGACATGTCGCCGACACCCGTGAGATATTTGGCATGCTAAATATCTGGACCTGTCGGCGATTCAGAATCATGCCATGTGAAATGTGTTCTGACTGAATTACCTACAGCCAATTAGAGCGCCACATCCAGAGCAGTGGGAAGTTGGGGGAGGAGTTAAGAAGGTATAGAAGGTAATTATCTTCGTCCATAATCCTTTTTTCATTGCAAATGAGCGCACATGCAATTTGTATGACAAGCTTATTTTGATTAATTTTTAATAATCCCAAAGATGTTGGCGATTCTTCCTATTGTAATGTCAAACAATGTGAAAGCCCCTACCACCTCATGCAGTGTGAACACAGCAGCGGCTAAATGATACTCCAGATAGTCACGCAGTATGAAAACATCTGTGACATGACTGCTTTGAAAATCGTACAGTCTCCAAAAAATATCATTTATTTATTTTCTTTTTTTCTTATTTTAATTCCTGTGATGGAAAAGCTAAATATTCAGCAGCCATTACCAGTCTTCAGTGTCGTTTGATCAGCTGCTCAGGAAAATGTTATTTTTTGTGAATTACTTCCATAACTTTTTATGAGATTGTACAGTATGTATATAGAGATTAAACAACTCAATAATCACATATATTAATAATAGAAAAAACTAATTGAGAAACAAAATAGTTCATTGAAAAAGATGCACAAGAGATCTGACCTTTCTGACCACTTGCACAAAGTCTTTAGAGTTCTGTGGGGTCAGTCCCTGTATCTGCCTCGTACAAGCCTCCAGAGAGGAAGCATGGGCCACAATCAGCACTGTATTTCCTGTTGAACACCACATGAAATAATTGGTGAACATAAAATGTCTTAAAATATAAAACCTCTGAATCGGTATAGATTTAGACCAAAAACAAAACTCACTAAATCTAAGGGACCTACCCAGATTATTGCACTCTGACAGTATTTCACGCGTCACTTGGAAACTGCGACTGATGTATGTTTCATAGGACTCAGACACGGCCAGTTTGCTGACAGGAATATGAGGTCTAGAGAGGAACAACATGATGTAATAATAATAATAATAATAATTTGTTTTACTGCAAGAAGACATTTGTGAAATTAAAAAGAAACAAACAACAAATAATGCTTTTAAACAACACAGGCAAAAAGTATAGCAATGTGCAGTTCATTGAGGGTCTAATAAAATACCTGTACGTTGTGTCCACACTAAGGTTTGCAGCTGCCAGGTCTGCAGGAGGAATCCAGGCAGGTAATGAGGTTCCCGACACCCATTTAGTCCACTCAAACAACCCTGGCTCAACTCTGATTTTAGTCTTCCCATCCTTTTGAAGACCTGAGACATACAATCCATAACAGAGAAAGAGGCACATGGGAAGAAATTGATTTAGGTGTGTAAATGGGCATGGTTAATGCCGTAAAAACGATTTGTGAATGAACAGATGAAAGAGGAAAAGAGATGCTGTCTTACCTTTGAGGATATTATAAGCTGTTTGCACGCAGCGCAGAGATGGAGAACAGTATACAAAGTCTACCACTGTATGACTGTCCAGGAGAGCCTCCCCTGTAAAACAAATCACACATACTGTAAACACATGCTAGTGTGACAACGAAGCAGAAAGGACACACTTCATATTTAATTCAATCAATAATGTGATCTTGCTGTCAAAGGGATAGTTCTTCCCCTCAAAAAAAAGAAAACCTTTCATCATTTACACACCCTTGCATTGCAAACCTGTACTAAATCCTTTTTAGCTATTGAACACAAGGCCTTCTGAAGGATGTTGGTAACCAGACAGTTAAAGGTAGCCATTGACTTTTATAGTATTAAAAAAATGTTTATCAGTGATGAGGGACTAACCGACTAGACGAGCCTGTGTGGACCCAAACACAGTGATAGGACAGTCTTTATCATAGTCCCTGTACCCCCCACTCCTTACTGGGAGACTCGCTGGCATATTGAGGTTTGAGCGCACGTACCGACCTGTTAAAGACAGAGCAAATATACACACATCAGAAAGTTAAACTTCAACACATTTCTCACACATTTGGGCCAAAAGATTCCCATGACATTCTTTTGAACTGTCGAATCCGGTTACTTCATATTTAGATTTATAGCCGATGAAATATTTTAGAGCTTAATAAAACAGTTCAATTTTGAAACTTGCTGATAGATCCAGATTTGTCCCGGTCATGGGAACAACTAGAAAGAATTTAAAGAACTGATTTGGAAAGTTGAGCTCAGACCTTTGGCATCAAAGCACTGATTGATCCAGTGTTTCCCAAACACTACATCCATTCTCTCACCATGGCGACACACAAACAACGTTCTCTTAGGCAGACGAGACTGATTGGGTCGCAGAATCTAAAAAAAAAATAAAAAAACGATATTAGGATAAAACGTTATACATAAAAAAGCCTTCACATTCTGTCACATTACTACAAGATTCCCTCTCTAGATTTACCTGCATAGGTTGACATATAACACCGAAACCGGGGGGATCCAATGGCATGGAGTCATCAAGGAGACGACCATCCATGTGTGGGTCAAGAAAAATCCCACCCATTGCACCCCTGATATTGGTTGGCGGGGTTCCATTAAGGAAAGAGAAAGACCTATAATAAGAGGTTAAAGAGATTACATTTAAATATATGTTACTTACTAACTTGTCACCACAGAACCATAAGAGACTACACACTACCATGCAAAATAAAATAACAGAACTGATTTGAAATATCAATCTTTTTGTAACCCTATAAATGTCTCTAGTGTCCCTTTTGATAAATGGTAAATCAGTAATAAATAAAAGTCTTAATTTTCTTAAAAACTAGCAGCTTTAGTCACTTCCTGACCCATCTTACCCATGTAAGACCCAAGTGTCACACTCATCTGCCCTGTTGACGTAATTTTCTGGCAGCAGCCCTGATAACCCGGTGCTCATCGAGGTCCCGTAGACCCAGCCCTCACTGGCAGTGGTCTGTTCTATAGATGACATGAAGATGAAGTCACCGGACACCAGCTCCAGTTCATCATCATTCTGAGGCACATAGGGGTACATCACCCGCAGGGTCTTAAAACAGAGAGAGAGGGTTATTAAGCCACCAAACCCAAAAAGTCAGTATATGATGAGAAAGCTTATTAGAAATCTTTCAGCATTTTAATTAAATATATTCAGTGATCCAGAGTAGATCACATAGGTTTAGTGCATTAGTAATGAGCGTATGATAACTAATGATAACTTGGAAATTATTGATCATATGGATATTGATGAATCAATGTGGTTAAACACTGGTACAGTATATTTGGATAGCAAAAGTTTGGTATCAGCAATGGTAAATTTTATACTCAGTTATGATAAATTATATGAGAATAATTACTTAAAACAATATACTATTTAGAATGTTAGCTAAAGAAACAATTCCTAACAACAATTTGATTACCTCATGATTGGCAAATCGGATGTCCCGTGACAAGAGCACAGTCTGCCAATCACAGCCCAGGGTTATGTCTACACCTTTGGCAAGTTTTTCTAATGAAGCAAGGTGATTAGATTGGAAGTGGTAGGCCAGAGTTACATGAAGCTGCTTCTTATGGGGCTCCACATGAACATCTGGAGAGAGAAGATTTTTTGACATTTTATTTCACATTTAATGAGCCATTTTGGCAAAACAAATGTCTGTTTTCTTCAATGCAAGTAGAGCACACTAAAATCGATTTAAAAGAAATAGGAAGGCAGCTCTAAATACAGAAAATTAAGCCTATTGCTTTACTGTGTCATCATCAGGTATAGACAGGCATGCCAACACCACACACACACCTGCTTTGGAAGCTGCCTCAGTGGCAAAGTCTGCTGCAAAGCTCTTAATCACCTCAGCCACCTTCTCTTCCACAAAGAGTCCGATGAAGTTTGAGGATGAGTAAAACTCCAGGGGGAGTGGGGAGGGGAAACGACTTTTCCACTGACCCACCACTGCCTGCAGAGCTTCACAGAGGGAATCTACCTTGCTATCTGCACACTACAGTGACAGAGAGAGAGAGACAGTCTTACAAAGAGACAGTCCTACATACACAACCATTCAAAAACTCATAAACTCTAAAAAGTTTACTAAAAGATTCCTGAAAAAAGTAACTCATTTTTTTATACATTAATGGATGTATTGATGAAGTTTTCTTACCATGAAGAACTGGCAGAGGGTTATGTGAGGGAAGATGTTGTGGGCTTTGTTCTTGCCACATGTGATGCGACTCTGCTGCCAGAAGTTGGAAAGCTGGTTGAGGAGAGGACCGCTGGGTTTTAGGTACAACACATACTCCCTGGGTAAAGGATCATCCAGAAACGGGTCATCCACATGGGAGAACAACCTGCAAAATAGACATTTGTGTCATGTTCATTAAGAAATTTACACTTGTCTAGGATTGAAATTAAGGATAAGTTTTATTATTTTTTAGTAGGAAATATATCTACGATAAAATACTTCTGTCTCCCTGCCAGCAGAGGGCAGCAGTAAACGTATAAACATGAAGTCCACATGAAGCTCAGTGCGTGATTATATGTGAGTCCACCTAATGGTGCAATGTTTCTTGTCTGTGTGTGTGAGTAAAAATGCAACATACTATAATTTCAAAGCTTAAAGAGTGTCTGTGAGAGTCAGCACGGTTCAACTGAAATGAACGGCTGTCAAAAACGACATGGGTCATGGCGCATGTGTGTGGGTGTGCACACTCACCAGTCACAGGCTGCTTGTACATTTCTGCCCCCAGTCGAAACCAGAGCTTTTAGCCTGTAACAGAAAGGACAGAGAGAGAGAGAAAGACAGAGGGAGAGAGAGAGACATCAGCTCAATTGCTGTACTGGTCACAAAATCAATGGCCTCCTTTCCGGAGGATGTTTATCAGTACATTAGCGCTTATGAGTTTTCTCATAGATCTAAATTTGATATCACAAAGATGTTCCTCTATTGTTTTTATCTCTGCATGAGAAATATATCGTTTATCGTGCATGAAATCACACGTAGGCTAAACAAACTGAGTGATAACGCTTTAAAACCAAACCTTGTTCCCCAGAGCAACATTGGGAAAGCTGGATAATCACTTGTTTACTGACATTTATGAATATTGAGGAGGCTTAATTCTCCGGATTAGTTTAAAGAGGGTCATGTGTGCCAAAGCCACCTACAAGAAGAGCTGAAACACATGCAGGGGGGCACAAAAGACCACACACAGAATTTAGGGCTCTGTACTATTTATAGGTCAGTAATTAAATAAGCACATTTCTGCTATTTATTATGTGATTTAATCTTTGTACAAAAGGCCATATTTTAATCGGAAACAGCTTATTTTTTTCTATCAAAATACAAAAGGCAATTCAATAGATAATTATAATGAAATTTATTGAAACTTTTGGAACCCACTTTATCTATAAAAAAAATAATAAGTGAAAGCCACAACATTCAGTCCCACACACTATAATAATGAAAACATCCTATGAAACACTATTTAATATACTCTTCAAATTATTTGTTAAATTGTTACATCCTGTTTCGATACCGATAGACTCATGGTTAGCAACACTACAACACTCACACGTTTTCCTAGGCTTTCCTGTCTTTTCTCTCTACTGTCCTATCAAATAAAGGTATGATAAATACTGTATAAGAATTTGAGGTATTAGAATTTGAATGACACTGCTCATGTCCCAGTATTTTAATAGATTAAAACATTTTCTTTTTAAATATAATACACAGTTTCCAATAAGGAGTAGGGTTAGTTGTGGGTCATTTGTACAGTATAAAAACAATTACACCTATAGTGTCCTAGTAAACCACATAGACCAATCTGTGTGTGATTCACAATAAATATACACAGTACACACACACATATTATGTAAACTGAAACTTATTCAGGATGTATAAAAAAAATTGTTTTACATATATATATATATGCAAAAAATAACAGTTACAGATTAATTTCTGGAGGATTATTTGACACTAAAGACAGCTTTTAGTGGAGTAATATATATATATAGGGGGCTGCGTGCCTAAAGAGCAACTCCTGAATTTATTAATATAATAAACGTCTCACAAACGCTCACCAAGTCTGACTCATTTAGCAGGTGTCTGGCTTAAAAAGATCATAGTGGAAAATAATATAATTTGGTCTGTGGTTTAAACAACTGTGCTGAAATAGGAAATGTGTGCTATCTCTCTCAGTTCATAAAACACTTGCCACAGCCTCCTCTCTGCCTCTACTTCTCTTTTATTTTATCACATAGAACTAAAAGGTGTACTTATTTGCGATCTTACACATGGTACAATAATGTAAGGTCACAGACCCACTTATTTGTACAAGGCCATTTCTAATACAGGCACACGCATTCACAGTTAGTACATTACTTGGTGCAGATAATTGCACATAATCTTCTCATGTGTAGGATGATATTTCCTCAGCTCGCATCCATACCGTAAAATGACACATAATCCAATCTAAGGTCACGCTACACTCACGATGTCATTTCCTCATGTGTCAGCTGACATCTCAAAGGCTTTTTTCCAGAGCCCATTAAATTATCTTCTAAATCTAATTAGTGTCTTTCTATAAAAGCTCTAAAAATCACACGCTCTGTCTAACTCTCAGGGGGGAAATGGGGTGTTGTGCAGCGTGAATCTCTACGAAACCTCACAGTAAAACTGAAAACGCAGTCTGAGGTTTGAACAAAGCAGAAAGAAAAACTGACTAAAAGACAACAGAAAGGGCTGGTCTGCTGATCAGCGATGAGTAATCAGTGGAAATAGGATTAATCTTAGTATATTCAATCTCATGTGACCACGAGCATTCAATTTCCACTAATTTAGAATCAGTAAAAGTTACTCAGTGACGGATTAATGAAACAACACCCATAAACCAGCCCAATATCTCACTACAAATGTATAGAGACATGCTTCCCTTACACCTCACAAGAAAAACCATGACAAGACACAAGAACAAAGAAGTCACACGTCAGAGATGAGAGAAATTATGCAAATTATGCAGACTGTTCAAAGAACAGGAAGCCTTTGGTGATCGGGGCGTATCTAACAATGCGTATCAGCCCATCATAAAAACATTAACAACAAATATCTACATTTATGTTTACCGCAAAGTGAAGTAGGCTATAATGGAGATCCTCCACCATTTGCGACCACAAAGTATGAAGTAAATACAATATTGTTAAATATATTTATAATTTATATTAACATTCTGAATATATTTAAACATTTAACGGCAAGTTCTCTGTCAAATTATCCTTCAGAAATCATTCTAGTTTGCCAACATGTGCAATGTTGAAAACATGATGAAAACAATTAATCGGGAGTAATCGCATCCAAAATAAAACATTTTTGTTTACACAATATACTGTGGATATTTATTATGTATATATAAATACAAACACCTGCATGCATATAGCAAATATGTAATATAAACTTGAAATATATTATATTTAAAAAAAATAATTAAAAAAAATTGTATATATATATATATATATATATATGTATATAAATTATATTTATATATTATATATATATTTTTTTTTATAAGTTTTTATATATAATTTAAAAAATAAAACTGTTTACATTTTCCAGTTTACAAAATTTCTCAAGTCTCAAATACTACAATTTTGATACAATGGTCTTGCCAGACCAACTAAATTAACCCTAAATGGGGTAATCAAATTAAAGTTGGCAGGGTTAACTGTTTACAGTTAAACATCAAAAGAGAGTAAGGTAAATCTGTTTTAATATAAAAGTGTTGCTTGACCGGCAGTTATATTCAGTCAAACAAACTCCTCAAAGAGAGAGTTGATATGTGTGTATGTGTACAGACATCTGTTTGCCGTCTCTAATAAAGCTGTGAATGTAGTTCATTTTAAAAACACAACGTTGCTGAGAATATACAATATATACACTAAAATATACATAAATATTATTTGTGCGTGTTTATATTCTTGTAAGTAAAGACAATGTTGTCTACTTATTAGACCTGCTTAACAATTAAATTTATGTAATGTGCAAACAAACAACTTAAAAAAAAAATACAGAAAAAAAGAAAACGGAATGATGTCAACATTCAAAATAAAATGTGTTAGCTGAACAAAAAAAAATAAAGGTTGACTTTTTGTCAGCTTTTTTGTATTTATTAACCATATTTACATTTAAACCTAAAAATTACTGCAGACGTCAATAGTTCATGCATTTTTGGTGTCTATGCACAGTGCTCAATTACTCTACATTTAGTTGGCTTCCCAGAGAAAATGGTCATCATTCCAACTAACCCTAAGGGGCCAAAAACCACAATGCATGCTGGGATGGGAAAGCCCATGATGCACTGCCATATGTTCATTAGTGTATAAACATATATGCACAATTACAAAGAAAAACATTGCAAAGATGTATGCATGTATACATTCCTCAGCTAAACATGTAACAAATGCAATCATCATGTATGTCGAGCCAAATTATGTTCAAAATGTGCATATTCACACACACCCAAACAAACTCCGGATACAACACACTCACCATATGGCACGGTTTATGACATCCAAGCATGGTGAGACACATATTCAGACTTAAATACATACATGCATGATCAAGTTCAGATGCCTGTGCAATCACACAAACACAAATGTGTCGCTCTTGGTGAGCAATTCAGTCAGGAATGGAAATGAAACAAAAGATGGGGACAAAAATAAACTACCCAAGGAGCAGTTTTACAGCTAATGAAAAAAGCCCTGTTGTATAAAAATGCACAAGCGGGTGTTACTGCACAAGGTGTTTATTGTTGGAGCGTAAAAATCCCTATCCGATTGCAGAAGCACTGCAATGAAACTTCAACCATCTGGTTTGTTTTGAAGTTAATAAGTAAAGAAACTATAACAGTAGCTTTTGTGGAGAAAATATTTTCCTAAGCCACTCATCATCGGCTTAAATAGGGCGAACCAATCACATATAAACCTGCATTAATCAAAGGGAATAAGAGGTTTCCAAGCAGTGCTGAACAAACTCCACAGTTGCACTTTGAAGACTTCTTCACACCCCAAATCTAACACTCCACCCACACACTCAAACTTTCATCACACATAGATCCACAAACACACAAGTGAGGCCACACACACTCAAACACACACATAGAGCCCATATGTTAAACAGCAGGGATATTTAGTTTACCTAGGGTTGCAAAATTCCCGGAATTTTCAAAGATGGAAACTTTCCATGGGAATTAACGGGAATTAATGGGAATAAAC